>CM073593.1:66732500-67315000 GCA_037074705.1 Zhengitettix transpicula | reverse complement strand
AGATAAACAAAACAAATAATGTAACAGACGGAAAAAACAGGTCCCACCGAGATTTGAACTCGGATCGCTGGATTCAAAGTCCAGAGTGCTAACCATTACACCATGAGACCTTCTTGTCGTTAAGGTACAAACATCACCATAGTACACACTGGATCTTTAAATAGATAAAGAAAACTAATAATGAACCAGAAGGAAAAACAGGTCCCACCGAGATTTGAACTCGGATCGCTGGATTCAAAGTCCAGAGTGCTAACCATTACACCATGAGGCCTTCTTGTCGTTAAGGTACTTTACATAATTTTAGTACACACTAGATCTTTAAATAGATAAACAAAACTAATAATATACGGGAGGAAAAAACAGGTGTACCGTGATTTGAACTCGGATCGCTGGATTCAGAGTCCAGAGTGCTAACCATTACACCATGAGACCTTCTTGTCGTTAAGGTACTAAAATCACCATAGTACACACCGGATCTTTAAATAGATAAACAAAACTAATAATGTACCAGAAGGAAAAACAGGTCCCACCGAGATTTGAACTCGGATCGCTGGATTCAAAGTCCAGAGTGCTAACCATTACACCATGAGGCCTTCTTGTCGTTAAGGTACTAACATCACCATAGTACACACTAGATCTTTAAATAGATAAACAAAACAAATAATGTAACAGACGGAAAAAACAGGTCCCACCGAGATTTGAACTCGGATCGCTGGATTCAAAGTCCAGAGTGCTAACCATTACACCATGAGACCTTCTTGTCGTTAAGGTACAAACATCACCATAGTACACACTGGATCTTTAAGTAGATAAAGAAAACTAATAATGTACCAGAAGGAAAAACAGGTCCCACCGAGATTTGAACTCGGATCGCTGGATTCAAAGTCCAGAGTGCTAACCATTACACCATGAGGCCTTCTTGTCGTTAAAGTACTTTACATAATTTTAGTACACACTAGATCTTTAAATAGATAAACAAAACTAATAATATACGGGAGGAAAAAACAGGTGTACCGTGATTTGAACTCGGATCGCTGGATTCAGAGTCCAGAGTGCTAACCATTACACCATGGGACCTTCTTGCCGTTAAGGTACTTAACATCACCATAGTATAAACTGGATCTTTAAATAGGTAAACTAAACGAATATTATACGGGCGGAAAATACAGGTCCCACAGAGATTGGAATTGGATTTAAAGTCCAGTTTGCGAAGCGTTACACCATAAACCCTCTTACAGATTAGTTATTTAATAGTACCATAGAACACCCTAGATCTTAAATAGAATAACGAAACGAATAATATACTTGTAAATAAAAATTTATCTTTATCTGACTTGTATGAAATATAATTATTGAATCTGTGCCACAGGTTTGAATTTATTAAGGACATTAGATTTTGAAATTAAGTAAATTAACGTTTAATTTATTTATATAGGTACCTCTTCAGATGTATTTAAAAATTTGTTAAGAAATATATAGGAAAAAAAACTTTTTTAAATCAAAAACAAATAAATAAATAAAGTATAATATGGTTACTTATATGATTAAACAAACGATTATTATACTTTGTGAATTTTAATAACTCAAATTAACATAAAAATGTAGGTATCCCCCATCAACTTCCATAGCCCAAATGAGGGAATCAATGCCAATCACACATTTTACAAAGCTTTTTTGTTTATTTTTAGTCGCCAAACAAACAAAACCAAGATTGCAGTGTAGAAACTGAACATTTTTAAACGCAATTAGTAAAAATTACTAACATTCAGTTTTAAATCAAAATAACGCGAAATCATAAGTGGGTTTTTATGTTTCAGCATTTGTTTTTAAGTTAATTATATGTATATCAGACCAAATATGTAGAATTTAGCTCATTAAATGAGAATTGTAATTTCTTTCAACATGTAAAATTTTTATTTTAATCCTATCAGTTTTATGATTATTTTTTTATAAATGTTTATCTGAAGGTTATATTAAATTGTCAATTTTTTTAAAATTATATCATATTAATTTTATTGAAGTTTCAATATATTATAAAAAGGTTTTAACTAATTGTTTTCATAATACAGGTAGATATATTACATTTTTATTGGATTCACACCCTTCAACATAAAATAGCTATGGTTTTCAAGTTAGTGGGCAAGGCTGTTCAATTCTCTCCCCTAAAATCCTACAGGGATTAATTGAACAAAATTTTTAATATTTTCCTGGTTCCTTAATAAACGCACTAAAATTATATTAAACTGAATGATATCTAAAAATACCACCACAACCTAACATATTAAAAAAATTATGGGTTATAAAGTTTTACCATTACTAGAAAACATACAAATTAATCAATTTGTTCGTAATTTACGTTGTTGGAATAATATTAAATTTTATAATGATTTAAATATTTTAAAAAACTCTCTTGTAATATACAAAATTGTTTGTTTGAATAATTAATATTAGCTACAAAAAAAATATAGTATATGTATGTACACGACATTTTTAATTCAATGTGGTCAATTTACTGTGATAGAAAATACTTCACAGAACCGGGAATCGAACCCGGGAAAAGTGCTGAATACGCAGAATATTTTAACCGCATGAAAAAGCAAAATATGTTTTGTTCCCTGCTATTTCGAGTAATTTAAAGCTCATTTCATTAAATCATTTTCACCAAACCTTTGACATGAGCTTCGATTAAGCATATCTGATCAATATTAATTCAATGTGGTGTTTAGAATACTAATTAAAGGCTTTGATTGAAAAATCCATACTTAAATCCTCACAGAAAATAATTCATGTAGGTTGTGGACAATTATGTTTTATGTTCACGTCGACTATTAATCAGAGTGGTTACTATTTACATCTGAAATAATCAATTTTTCGGTACACAATTTTGTTACAATAATTTCTCGAACAGGAAATTTCTTAAAAAGAATTTTGTTTTAGAAGTTCTGAATACTTAATCCGTCTGTGAATTTTAATATGTGTATATATAAATTTGTAATGTCCATGTTTCCATTGTCGTTCACCCAAGTTTCCGGCGAAACTAAAAAAATCGCCTTTTGCGCAGAGCGACATCAAAGTCCGAGGCATTGCTGCGTAAACTCGCACAATTTAACGAACACATTGTTATTCCATTTGCGTCAGGAATTATGCTTGTTTACACAGAAATGACAGTTTGAATCGCTTTAAATTCCTATTGCAAGTCAGTGGCCTGTGTAGATTCTCTTCATTTGTGAAATAGTTCGTTTTTTTTACTTATTCGCAAACAACGTTAACAAAAGGTTCTCTTTGAGATTTACGAAATTCCATAACACATGCCGAAGCAGCTGAAAAAATATATTTATAGTTTAATAATTATTTAGTGGTAAGATGCATGTTCTTGTGTCAAATGGTTCAACATTCATGTACACAGAAAACTTTTTCAAACGTATTCTGGATTTTTGAATAAGACGCAAACTCAATGAGAGCGAAATTGGCAGTGTGGCACAATTTTCCAGCAGAACCAATTCAT
This sequence comes from Zhengitettix transpicula, assembly GCA_037074705.1. Taxonomy (NCBI): domain Eukaryota; kingdom Metazoa; phylum Arthropoda; class Insecta; order Orthoptera; family Tetrigidae; genus Zhengitettix; species Zhengitettix transpicula. The sequence goes on along the minus strand of CM073593.1, from coordinate 67,311,495 downwards.
CGGATTCATCGACATTAGTATTCGACATATAATAATTCGTATGTCAATTATCCTGTGTAGATTGTAGATATTTCATGGAACTTCAGCTTCACGGAAGCCTCCGAGTTTACCGGAATGAGCGTTTCAATCCCGAATCCGGATCAGACTTATATTCGTTGCCAAATGAAATATTGACTCCAGAAAAAATTAAATGTAATATCGATAAGCTGATTCACAATCTGAAATACCGGGAAACAGGAACGAGTGACGGTGAGCGAAAAAAAATTGGTATTTAAAATAAGACAGAAAAAAAGCGCCGAGAACGATGTCGTTCACAAATACGACAGAGAACAGTGACAAAATTCCAGTGTTTTTCTTAACAAGCACCTATAAAAATATTTGTTACTGTTATGAGGTTGACAGTAAAACGTTTCAAAAATAATGTTTCAAAGAGAAATGAAGTAACATTCCCTTATTTCATTAATTTTTTTTAATCTCTGTTTACGTATTTCATTATTGTGACTGCAGCCGATATCAGGTCAGTGTGTGCTAAACGTGTAGCGCACATTGCATCGATAACGGCGCAGCGCTTCCCCTTGTATACCTGGGTAGGTTTAACAGGGAGGATGAACTTACAGTGATTCTGCAGTTTTGGTTTAATTCGCAGTTATCTTCAAAAATAGAAGGGTGGTATGGTTCCCATACATGAGTAGGTCTGCTACCCCTCTTGGATATCGCGCCCTCAGGACCACGTGCCTTCCCCAAGGGCTTGAGGCTTCAAATGCCAGTCTTCCCCCCCCCCCCCCACTCACTGGTTACAGTTATTCAGGCCGGTTGCTAGCACCACCTCATGGGATTTACATACGCAACCCACTGCCACGTCGAGTCCAACCTCATTTCGTGAGCTTGAGCTGCCATCCCGAGACAAGACAGCAGCTGGGCTTGCGCTCACACCCCGACTACCAGACTTTTTCACTGATGGCTCTGGTCTGCCGTAGCGCGCCTGCCTCTGTTAAGTCGCATTATCTGCTCACGAGACATACGGTACCCGAGGGTCACCGTTTGGTAGAGCTTGCACTTCTAGATATTTGAGTCACCCCATCACCAGCGCAGTCTCCTTCATGGGCGGGCGAACCAAACGGGAGAGCCCTGGTCATTAGATGCTCGCATACCTAGCATTGTAGCTTTCTTCCCTTCGGCGTCACAGCTGGTCCTAAACCAGCTATTCGGCCTTCGGAGCAGTAAAGCTAGTGGCTATCTCCTTGCGCTGGGTAAGTTGCGCTCCCACACAGCAGAGAATTACAACCAGGCGGTTTCGTCGTCGGATAGCTGAAGACTAGACGACCGCCTTGAGTGGACTCTGTTACTAGTGAAAGCCATGGCTGACACCGACCCGTCATTGTCACACTCCCATGCTCATATAGGATACTAGGTAATTCTACCCGACACCAAGGCACAATGAGAGCTGCACGCCACACCCCCTCATTATTATGTTCACTTCCCCCCTTCATACCGCTATCCGGGGGTACACCGGAATAAGACAACCAATGTTGACTGGTGTACTAGTTTAACCTGACTAGTCACGGTTCGACGTCTTGACGTCTCCCACACATAAGTACTGAAGACATGAGTCTGTTACCCAGAGTATCAGGTCAGTAGTAGTAGTAGTAAGTAAAATAATTTAGCGCATCATACGTCACCGCCATGGTGGACGTACCGCTTCCCCGCGTATGCCGTCTAGGCTTTGCCGGGAGTATTAACTTAGAGCGATAGCTGCAGCTTATTTATTTAGGTGCCACTTCTCGTATAATGAGAGCTTTTACGGTTCCCACACCTGAGTTTTTCTTCCCGTAGCCGGAAGAGAGGCGGTCTCTTGCCCCGAGAGGTATCACGCCCCCAGGACCGTCGCCTTCCCAATGGGCTTGAGGCTTCAAAAACCAGTCCAGTCGTTCCCCCCGCAAGCGGGTCACAACTCCTGAACTGGCCACTGCTAGCACCACCTCATGGGTTTTACATGCGCAACCCACTGCCACGTCGAGTCCAACCTCATTCCGTGAGCTTAGGCCGCCATCCCGAGGGACAGCGGCTGGGCTTTCGCTCACCCCGACTACCAGACTTTTTCTCTGATGGCTCTGGTCTGCCGTATCGCGCCTGCCTCTGTTAGATTGCATTGTCTCCAACACGAAAGAGATGAATGCAACCCAGGGGTCACCGTTAGGTAGAGCTTGCACTTCTAGGCATTTGTGCAGCCCGTCACCAGCACCTCTCTTTCTGGCTGAGAAGACCATCGGGAGAGGCCTGGTCATTAGATGCTCGCATGCCTATCTTTGTAGCTTTCTTCCCTTCGACGTCACTACTGGTCCTAAACCAGTAGTTCCGCCGTCGGAGCAGTAAAACTAGTGGCTATCTCCTTGCGCTGGGTAGGTTGCGCCCCCACCCAACAGAGAACTACAGCCAGGTGGTTTCGTCGTCCTCAACACCTTAGTCCGGAGACTAGACGACCACGTTGAGTGGACTCAGTTACTAGTGAATGCCATGGCAGACACCGACCCGTCACAGTCCGACTCCCGTGCTCATAGAGGATACTAGGAATACCATTGCTGGCAACCCGACACCAAGGCACATGAGAACTGCACGCCACACCCCTTTATTTAGGATCACTTCCCCCTTTCATACCGCTATCCAGGGGTACACCGGAATAATCCGACCAATGTCGGCTGGTGTCCTAGTATTACCTGACTAGTCACGATTCGACGTCTTGGCGTCTACCACACATAAGTACTGAAGACAATGAGACCATTACCCAGGCCCGAACTGGGATAGGAAGCAATGCCAGCAGTTTTACGGGCCGGGCGCAGTGTGGTCTCCCCTGGATTCCTTTTTCCAGCTAACCGAAGAGCGGCCCCCGGGTCGCTTTCTAATAAGGATGCAGCCGCCCCCCCGGGAATGAGCCGTGACATTTCTGTTGGCCTGAGGACAGGCTTGAACGGGGGCGCGCTCGCGAACGCAATGTCTCCGACTTGGAGATGAGAGGCTATGTATACGCATCATGCCAATGGATACCCAAAAAATTATAAAATTTTCTTTACCAAGACATTTATGGTCCCCAAACATTAAGTTTTACATCAGAAAGATGTCTGGCGGACCAATTGTTGATTATGATCTCATGGAATCACTCACATAAAAGACAACTGTTTGAAGGCATAAAAAATGGAATTTTTGGATCCTTCGGTACTTTGCGACTCAAATCATTCTTGACCATGTGTGCTGAATTTGTTAGGGTCAATTATTGACAACACGATGAGTCTTTTTCTCTGTGTGAAGAGACGAATCAGTCTCACAAACACGAGCCGAGAAAATCTGCCGACGCCGGCGCTACCAGGATGGAGAGAACATCGCCGTTCCAGAGGAAGACTACTCGGCGTGGGGCCACGACAGTATAGTAAAAATGCCAATTTGTCAAATATGGTATTCTGCATGTTCCAGCCTGCGAATTCCTGTAGAATTATTTATGTTGTACATTTAAGCCCAAACCAGTAAAATAACGTCTTTATGCTTTACATATGTTTCTAATACTTTGTAAATAAATATATAGGCCTATCTTTCCCACAAGTAAAAATTCTAAAACCTTGTCAGATTGGCTTTCAGCTTCAAACAAATTAGAGACCTAATCCTTACAGTTGGCCTCCAATTTTGGGAGATTTATAATATTAATAAAATCAAAATATATAATTTTAAATGCAGATTATCTCGAAACCCGTGCATTGGTTTTGCATATAGTACAATAGCCGAAAAGATTAACTGCGGTCCATTCCCATGATAGCGCAAAATAAATGTAATCGTCCGGAAGATTCATTCCATTAAAGCAGATCTAGTGAATGCGGTTTAAACATATTGGACTCTTAACTGTTCAAACGTAATCATTGATACTAACTTCAGTCTGAAATCTTTAGATTGGGTTTCATGTATGTATCCCGTCACGATTACGAGTATCAAATTCGCCAATATTATCAAGATTTGGGAAACTATATTCTGTATCGTTTTTGTGTGTGTGTGTGTGTGTAGACAGGGAATGTATAGGGTAATCCACATAGTGGAAACTCCCCTCTTATAGCATAGGAAAGGGGGGATGAGGAAGGGTGGAGGAAAGTAGCCAAAGGTAACTAGGGCTCCCGGGCTATGGTTTAAGGATCCTTTCCCAGCATTCGCCTTAAAGAAATGCAGGACAAACCCTACAAAAACGTGCATCAGGTAGGTCGGGCATTGGGTACTTGTCCCACGCCCTTCCGATAGCGGGAGAGGAGTTTGCTGTGGGGACGCAGCATTCCCTTCTCCGTGCCTCGACCAGTTTAGGAGGCAGCTGGCCTACTATTCCAATTACCTTATGCCCAAGGTCTGAGACCCCGGAACATACACCTCTCAAAACAGGCCGAGGAGCCTCGGCTTGTGGGAACCTTAGATCAAAAACGGAGAGGAAAAGGCATCCTTTTTTTTTTAGAGTAACAGGCTACATGAGGGTAATCCACTTTGGGCAACTCCCCTTTAAAAGCATAGGAAGGGATTTGAAAGGGGGGATGCGGAAGGGTACAGGAAGGTAGCCAAGGGTTAACTAGGGCCCCCGGGCTATATTTTAAGGATCCTAGCTGGCATTCGCCTAAAGAAATGCAGGGAAAACCCTAGAAAAACCTGCACCAGGTAGGTCGGGCAAAAGGCATCCCCAAAGGTAGCCCCTTCGTATCTCTCCTACAAGGTTCTACCTGCGAGAGAATAGCCCTCGCAGGCCTTTGTGACGAGTTGTGTGTATCGTTCTTTTAGGGCAACAGGCTACATGAGGGTGATCCACATTGGGCAACTACCCTTTAATAGCATAGGAAGGGATTTGAAAGGGGGCATGCGGAAGGGGAGAGGAAGGTAGCCAAGGGTTACTAGGGCCTCCGGGCTATGGTTTAAGGATCCTACCCGGCATTCGCCTAAAGAAAAATGCAGGGAAAACCCTAGAAAAACCTGTATCAGGTAAGTCGGGCATTGGGTACTTGTCCCACGCCCTTCCGATAGCGGGAGAGGAGTTTGCTGTGGGGACGCAGCATTCCCTTCTCCGTGCCTCGACCAGTTTAGGAGGCAGCTGGCCTACTATTCCAATGGGAAAAGCGGACAACTCTTACCTTATGCCCAAGGTCTGAGACCCCGGAACATACACCTCTCAAAACAGGCCGAGGAGCCTCGGCTTGTGGGAACCTTAGATCAAAAACGGAGAGGAAAAGGCATCCTTTTTTTTTTAGAGTAACAGGCTACATGAGGGTAATCCACTTTGGGCAACTCCCCTTTAAAAGCATAGGAAGGGATTTGAAAGGGGGGATGCGGAAGGGTACAGGAAGGTAGCCAAGGGTTAACTAGGGCCCCCGGGCTATATTTTAAGGATCCTACCTGGCATTCGCCTAAAGAAATGCAGGGAAAACCCTAGAAAAACCTGCACCAGGTAGGTCGGGCAAAAGGCATCCCCAAAGGTAGCCCCTTCGTATCTCTCCTACAAGGTTCTACCTGCGAGAGAATAGCCCTCGCAGGCCTTTGTGACGAGTTGTGTGTATCGTTCTTTTAGGGCAACAGGCTACATGAGGGTGATCCACATTGGGCAACTACCCTTTAATAGCATAGGAAGGGATTTGAAAGGGGGCATGCGGAAGGGGAGAGGAAGGTAGCCAAGGGTTACTAGGGCCCCCGGGCTATGGTTTAAGGATCCTACCCGGCATTCGCCTAAAGAAAAATGCAGGGAAAACCCTAGAAAAACCTGTATCAGGTAAGTCGGGCATTGGGTACTTGTCCCACGCCCTTCCGATAGCGGGAGAGGAGTTTGCTGTGGGGACGCAGCATTCCCTTCTCCGTGCCTCGACCAGTTTAGGAGGCAGCTGGCCGACAATTCGAATGGGAATAGCGGACAACTCTTACCGTATGCCCAAGGTCTGTGACCCCGGAACATACACCTCTCAGAACAGGCCGTGGAGCCTCGGCTTGTGGGATCTGTAGTTCAAAGACGGAGAGGAAAAGGCATCCCCAAAGGGAGCCCCTTCGTATCTCTCCTAAAAGGTTTGTGTGTATCGTAATGATAGCTGAATTAATATTTCATCTTGTGACACAAATCGTCTGCGTGCGGAGTTTCAGGAGAAGTTTTATCATCTGTTGTCGCAGACGTCACTTGAGTCCTTCACAGCAAATTATGCAGATGGCTCGAGAAAACATGTCCACATGTCTCCATCCGTAATGAATGAAGTTCCGAATAACTGTCGCACGTAAGCAGTTGACGTCAGAAGCTTCAGTGAGTGAGGCTTCCCGAAACGCCTTTGCTCTATATATAGTATGGTGTTTACTATTATTATCGCCTGGCGAGCCCAGCGCCTCTAAATTGGACGTGGCCGGACGCGTCAGTCAGCGGCAGTTAGCACGACGGTGGTTGTGGTGGAGGTGGAGGTGGGGACTCAAGCCAGCTGGCAGAGGAACTTCCACGATCCCAAGAGTAATATTAGCCGAGAAAACGAGCCTCTATGACGTTCATTTCTTATCACACTGACGCCAGCAAGTGATTGCGAGACATGGAGAGTGCGTCAAATACCCGTATTGTGATTGAAGAAACTCTGCGAGATTGGTTTAGATTTGCCTCACACCGGACCATTTACAAGTTTTTGCGAAATCCTCATTATCATTGGCCCTGATTGCGTTTAATAATAACAATACAACTTATGTGTACATTTAAACGCCTTCAAAGTAGGATCCCACTGATTCAACACAATTGAACTGTGGTTCCTTCCACTAATAAAAACGGGCGAGACCTTCCCGGTTTATTGCGGTCACTTTCAGCAAGTCCCGATTACTTATCGTCGTATTCGTAAGAACTAAACGCCCCCATAACCTTAACACCAAGAAAAGAAAAATAATACTCCCCAAACCTTATGCAATCAACCAAAGAATACAAGCCAAAAATCAACGTTTTTGGGACTGAATTTTACTCCAAAAACGGACAATGGTTTATAATAAAGTTGATAAAGAAATTTATCTCACTTGAAATTCCGCAAAAATAATTTTATATTTAACTTTACAATTTCTAATGGCGAATTCTTCGTTCAGTGGTTTTTGTCAATAAATATATTATATCTAGACTTAACAAAATTAAATAAACTTGTGAATTAGCTACCGGAAAAACAACTTCAATTTTTTTATTGTTCTTCTATTTTTAAAGAGCATTTAATTTAAGCTATCTGAATTATTCCAAATTGATTTATAATTTAATTTATGTCCAGTATAAGATAGATCATTTAATTAATAAAAAACGTTCTGGTACGTATTTCAGGATTGAGCTGTCTGAAGCTGGTATTAAACTGCATTCTTAAATGGTTATTTAATTTAATGCTATTGAATTATTCACCTACAGTTCAGATAAAAATGGGAAATAAATCCAAAATCGTGGCTGTTTTATTGGTTTTTAAACATAATTTTAATATTTTTCTTTTCCTGATTTTTTTCACGTTTTTTTAAAAACTTTGCTGCAGAATTGTGGTGTGTTTTTTTATCATTTGACACAACAAATAAGATAGCATACTGTGTTTATAAAGCTTTTATGAGCAAAACGCCACAATAGGAAAAACGGAACCTCTTCTACGATTATTGGATGGAAAATTACATCGTCGAAAATTCTCAGAATTTTCATCCAACCTAGAAAAGACAACCAAGGCAGGTGAACGTTTTCGCAGTAAATTGAATGAGCAGTTTTTATTCACCCCATTCTGATGTATATATATATATATATATCAGAATGGGGTGAATAAAAACTGAAATATCTAGGATGGAATTTGTTCAATCTCTGTCCTACAGAAATTTATTTTCTAAACTGTCATTAAATAAATTGCTTTTATTATATTTTACTTTTGTTTCAATAAATAAAACATGCCATGAACAAAAAAACAGACGTTGAAATTACATTCCACTTCATTTTACTCCAGTATCTGGTCTAATAGGATCGTTTCTAGTTGTTTGCTTCTGAACGGCTGTGCAGGGATCGGACGATCATTACGTCCCGCATGTAGTTCCGGGAGAAAATCAGCAAACTCGACTTTGGGGAATGAGACAGCGATAAATAAGGAAAGTAGTAAACGTTCTGATGTTAATTTGAAGCCAGTTCATTCAAATTATAATCACTGATAGATGGGACCGATCGTGATCTGTTTGAGTTATAACATTTTCATCTATTTTAAGTAACGTACGCACCAAAAGCGCTAGTTGAGGAACTATCTTCATATCTGTTTTTAATTATAGTATATATTCCAGTCGCTTAATAAATATCGTACCATTATCCATCTGAGAAATTAGGATTTGAAGTAATGAGAAGAGAAGAGGAATTTCAAGCAGCAGTAAAACGCAGACAAGTGGAAGGAGGTTTAAACATTAATATATGAAAATAATAACAAACCAATTTCAAGTCGTCAAAATTCCCTACTTTATTTAAAGCAGGAGCTCTCAACACATTCATCTGAAAACAGCAATTACAACCATGTCATAATCCACATTAACATAAACATACTACAACCTTCGATAAATTTACCTGTTATAATATCCACATTATAAAACAATAAATAATTATTTCGTCAGCAATAAAGAACATTGGTACCATAACCTTGGTATCCGTCTCATTTCATTCAAATATAAAACACAGGTCACGTGACAGACTACGTTGAACGGCTTAGCTCCTACTTACAACGTGAATTAATACTCGTTGACAACTATACGTAAACTTACACTCATTAATATTTAAACATAAAATTAAATAAATACAATAATTTATAATACAGTAAACACGAGAAACTATTTTCATCTAACTATTCTAACTTTGTTATTATATCTTTCAAAACGCTAATACATATAAACGCTATACACACTCATAAATATCCACAGAAATAAGCTTCCAAATAATTATCCAAGTTAAAATTCAAAACCACAAATTTACAATATACTGTAATTAAAAACTCCATCAACACCTTAAAATATATCATTACATAATCATGACAGAATTTCTTGAAACATTTTCAATATATTTTTCTTTATATAGCATACATTTATTTACACTTTACCCTTATCATCCATGATACATTATAAACTACTAAATTTCTAATTACAAATCCATTAGCATATTCCACTGAACCACTCCATCATAAATAATTATTACTACACATTTTCTATTACAATTAACTTTACGATAGATATTACATTTATATGAGGAGCGGGGCCACAGCTTCTATACCCCAGAGAAGCGTTGCACATCACGATCACGATAATTATAGATTAACACATACATTGACTAAATGGCATGTATACTCTCTACTCTTTGGAATAGCTTTAATTATTATTTGATAACAAGACCGTTTATTCGAAAAACGTTTCCTACTATACAGAGTAATAGCCATGTTTGTTTTTAAAAATTCTAATTATGTCACTTCTAACAGTATTATCAATCATTTTTATCTTCAAGTGTTTAATCTCAACGAAATGAGATATTCAATTAATATTCAAATTTGAACCTATTTAAATATAAAACGAACAATTAGTTGAAGTATTTAAAATAAATGACAATACGGAATACAAAATTTTTAATAAGAATTAATTAAATTAATGTCGTGTTTCAAGTTTCGTTTTCGGTAAATACTTTTATGCAAACTAGAATGTTGTTCAGTTTAAAGTACGTATTTGAAGATATACAAACAGTATTTTCTAAATATATACCGCTTGTATTTACAAAGAGGCTATCGGGCATGCAGGTACCTCCATAAAGTATTGAAACGGAGAAATCATCTCGAAAGTTAAGTGAAAGTAGTGAAAAAAAAATCAGAAATACAAATCGTATGTTTCTCGACAGCGCTAAAAATTATATTTAATAATAATAGAATTCTTAATATCGACAACGGTTATGAACGTAATAAATAATTTACACTGTGAATGCACAATTTACGTGATCAAGTGAAAAATGTAGATCTTTCTCAATTGTCCAATTTCATTTAAAATATTGAAGAATATTCCGGTATTTACACTCTATATAAGTTTTTATGAACTCAATTTATTATTTAGGTCAAACCATAATTTAAAATACTGAAACAGATAATGCAGTCGAATATTCGTATTAAGTACGACATTATAATTGGTTATTTATTTAACTCAGCTTTTCTGGTTGCAAGCAGACAAGTTTAAGAGCATGTAATGGGTTGCATTTTCGATATTAATAACTTCACAGACTGTTTGACGCCTAGTCTTATTATATTTGAGTCTGCAGTCACCTGCAGAAAACCACAAGTGCTGGCGGAAGAGTAACACGACATTTATATAGTATTTTAACACCTTTCATTCAATGTAATATACTGCGTTAGCTACAAACGTTCTACGAGCTGCGTGTCAGGCGAAAGTTTCCATTCGCTCAGGATCCCATAGAACTGCAGAACACAAATCCGATGAATTGAGCCCGAACTTGCCTTTACTGAATTACACAGGCTTCCATTCATGCTCAGGGCCGCGCATTTAAGTTCTATCTCGAGCTGTAGTTGCAGACAGACGTCAGTTTAATTGGTTTTCACTTCAGATCTCCCTTAAGTTGTTATATAAAATTCATTAACTCATTTTAAAACTGTAGGTTGTCTCATAAATTTCAATTAGAATCACCTTTCTGTAATAACGGTGTTTACCTTTCCCTTCCTTTTGAAGCATACTATAATAATTCAATTATTTGATTTTTCCCTTATTTATGTTTTCAATTTGTTCGTGTTTGTGTCGAACTTAAGATACATATTTCAGACCTGATGTAGGTTTAAAAATTTAAAAAAATATAGCAGGCGTTCAGAATTGGGACTAAAAATGGGAAAGTCTGAGCTTCGAGTCCTCACTATAATCGTATCATTACAGATCAGTTGGAAATAGAATCCTATAGACAATATTCACAAGAAAAAAATAACAATTTTTTATTTTAATAAACCATCTTCTTCTGTTTCACAATAAAAAAAACACACAAACACATCCTACGAGGTAACCAATTAATCAAAATCCCAATTAAACCTTTCCTCTGAAACGTGCCGTTTGTTTGGATTGCTTTCTCCCTTTCCGAACAATAAAAATGTCTACCCCGATCAATTCCAAAATATAATAATAATAATAATAATAATAATAATAAAATATTCCCATACTCAATATAATTTTTGTCTGTGGAAAGTCTAGTTATAAATCCGATCGTCTTATCCTATAAAGGCCAAACGTGTCGTGTCGGGACCATAACTGTCGCCAGAGGCGCTAGGTGTGACCACACGGTAATTATATCATAATAAAATTTGTACTATAATCCAATTAGGAATTATAATCCATCACTTAATTGCAGTACACTTAATAGCCAGATATAAGATTTTACGAAATATTAAAATTGATATTAGTGATTAGTGAATTCATATTATGGAATTGAAGGCATATTGCGTTTCGATTCTCATCATTTTGATAACTGCTGGCCTTATAAAGGCATAGGACTCAGGTCCTTATATAACGGTGGAATTATCATCAATCTGTCGTCTTGATGTGGATCTACCCAAACCTTTATTGATTTAAGTGATTTTTCTTATGTGATCGTTAAAGGCCACGAGAATTATGTTTATTGGCCTGTGGCTTTTTTGCTACTACCTTACTACTATTCTTAAATATATTTTCAAACTATATGACACTTTATATATATATTACACAAAATATATGAACACTTTTACAATACGTTAGCCTTTGTTGTCTGATAAATTATTTAACCTTATAATGAAGTTTACAATTTAGACACTTAATAAAAATTGCATACATCTTACAAACCAAACTTCTGAGTTGCTTAGTACTTCCCTTTGTTTTGCTTAAAAAAACCTCTTAGAATTGGGCAATATAAAATTATTTTGACTGCGGTATTTGCTTTCATGAGTAAAATATCATTGGCAGCAGTTACTGAAGTGAGAACATCTCTTTGAGTTTTACGAGCTTAAGTGTTTTGAGCTACCACGGGCGTAGCAACCAGTAATGATGCTTACGTCACTCCTTCCGGAGGCGTAAGCCATTCAATTGTTGTTCCATAGTTGTTAGTTTTCGACTGTCATACTTTTATAACGTGGGTGGGAACGCATCGGCTTCGTGGAATCATTCCGTTGGTTGCGGAGAGAACTTCAATTCGCAGCTGCTACGACGGAAGCGCTCACTCCTTCAAGAATCCTGCTCCAATAACATTTCTTAATAGATAGAGTAAACTTGCAAAAGCAAACATGTTGTTTCTGAGAAAAGAATATCGTATTGTTATCTATAATGGAGAATAATAACAGTCTGGAAACATCGTCTCTTATCCTCGACGTGCCCCAGTTACACCTCGCAATATGCTACAGGATTTTATTCCGTTCCGTGTGAAACAATAATAATTTTTCAGTGCAATGTCTTATTATAAATCCCATCGTCATATCGTATCTAGTACTATAAAGGCCAAACGTGCCGTGAAAGTAACACCGGGACCAAAACTTCCGCCAGAGGCGCTAGCTTCGGCTCCACGTTTATTATCTTTGGAAATATTGTTATAAAAATTGTGCTCTAATCCAATTTAGAAACTACAACCCATTATTGGACTGCAGTTGGCTTCATAGAAAGTAAGTCCAGTTTTCACTAAATGTTAAAATTGATACTAGTGATAAGTGGAATTAATATTATTGAATGGATTCAGCTCTGAAAATTTCCCTTCGATTCTCATAATTTGGAAAACTGAAAACTCCATGTAGTAATTAAAATAAATAACATAATTTTCACAATTTCAGTACTGCTGAATCTCTGCGAATAATTTTGTCAGCTAAATCAACCAACGTCCTTCAGACTAGTTAAAAAATCAGATCGATATCAAATTATTGATTTGCTAAATTACTTTGTTCACTGCACTGGTAGGTTATACTTGGTATGCAAATTAATATAATATTTTAAAAAAAATTAAGATTTATTATCTGAGAAACTCTTTTAAGTAGCTGAAGCGTGTGGAAAGGATTTTAACAACTCCAATTTTCTATTAAGTGCAATTAATAATTATCAGGGACGCTACAACAATGTAACTGGATAAGAAATATATGGCGAATTTTGTAGTAATTTTAATTACATTTATTACCGAATCATAACTTCAAATTACCTACCCTGTCGCCAGTCTGGTCACGGCTCACGGACACTGAAAAGTTTCACAAGAAATGTAACTGCATAAAATTTCATACCTTCCAAGGTAAGACCAACATATTTTTTGTCATAGAACAATTTATTAAATTAGCATGTAGCATAAATGGCCTCATCCGCGTCAGTTTGGTTGAAACTGATTCATTCGATAATCATCGCGAAATTCCCCGCAGCTGTTACTTTAGCCGTCTAGTGACAGTGCAGTTAGTGAATTCCCACCAGGAAGGGACTACTTCAGAAAAAAAAAATATTTTGACGTAGCACCAGATAATCAATTTTTTTTTCACAAGCTGCATCAAATTCAGAAAAAAGAGAATTAAGGATTAAGAATCCTGGTAATCATAAAAAGTCTACGAGTTACGTTTACTTTTAAGTATTTCGCCTTCTAAACTTAAACGCAGTCAGCAATATTTTGACGCTGGTGTCTTTTATATTAGTTTTCTTTTAAGAAACACACTAGCGATAGTTGGTGACTATATTGAATTGGTATTAGATTTATTATTCATTCCAGTAGTCCTCGTTCGAGGAAATAGGATACGTCATAATATACGATTACAAATTTAAACAAATATATTACAATGACTAACTTCAAAAAACAAACATAGTTCTTTACAAAAAATTATTTAATATAAAGAAACGTTGAATATACTAATATAACAGTTATTAAAGAAATGATAACTATGTTAATCTTCGATTTTCATTCGACGGAGTTTCCAGCAGCAAATCTTACTTCGATTCCCGTCGAACTTGAAAAATAAAAATAGTCGGTAGCTAAATTCTACAGGATTATAATAGTAAAACAATAGTAGATCTTGATAGGATATCAACAAACTATTTTATTAAAGAGGATCTAATATGTCTTTCCTACTTACGAATGTTTCGATGCAGATTTTTCAACTCAATAAAGAGTTCGTGGGTCGTGACAGTAAACGAATTTAGTAATACACAGTATTCGATCCTTTATTTACTATTCTTGCCCCATTTCTGTTTATTTTTATTTTGACTGACTGTATTGGTCGGTGTAGAGCCTCATTGAAACTCAATTAAATCTTGTAATGGACAAACACCAGCTTTACTTTTTGACTAACATTTAAAACAAATCAATCAGCCATTCAAAGTCCGGTTAAGTTATGAAAACCTAATTATAATTTTGATAAGAAGTCTTAACTTTATTTAACACGATGGTGTAATATTTCACAATCGCTTTCTTCTTTTAGCGTAGTATTTACATGTAAATCCTCCAAGAGTTTACGAAAAGTAAATGATGTAGTGAAAAAAGGTAACATATATATTACTGTAGTATGATAGATATTAAAATGTAGTAGCAATCCTTTAATAGCTAGGATTTTCTGGGAAGCTTAAACGGATGTAATGCTCCAACGTGTGGCAATAACGAGAACCATAAAGTAGTAATTGTTTGTCTACAATCCGAAATATTCGCCGAATTTTCTTGACAGCCTTCATTCAAAAAGGACCTTCGTCTTCAAGTAAGAACAGAGAACGCTGCTTCCTCAACCTTGAGTTGCCTAAAATTCTGGGGTTTTTTTACACCTAGCGAACGAGATTACGATAATTAGATTTAAATATTATTTATTTAGTTCTGTGTCGAGTCTTGGAGGACGTCTATTTCGGTACTCTTACGTATTACTTCTTATGATATGCTTTTTTTTTCTGAAGTAGTCTCTTCCTGGTGGGAATCACTAACTGCACTGTCACTAGACGGCTAAAGTAACAGCTGCGGGGAATTTCGCGATGATTATCGAATGAACCAGTTTCAACCAAACTGACGCGGATGAGGCCATTTATGCTACATGCTACTTTAATAAATTGTTCTATGACAAACAATGTGTTGGTCTTACCTTGAGTAACTCACAAGTACGATCTTTAATGCTGTTACATTTCTTGTGAAACTTTTCAGTGTCCGTGAGCCGTGGCGACGTTAACAGGGTTGGTACTTTGAAGTTATGATTCGGTTATAAATGTAATTAAAATTACCACAAAATTCCCCATATATTTCTTTTCCAGTTACATTGTTGTAGCGTCCCTGATAATTATTAATTTCACTTAATAGAAAATTGCAGTTGTTAAAATCCATTCCACGCGATTCAACTACTTGAAAGAGTTTCTCGGATAATAAATCTTAATTAAAAAAAATTATATTAATTTCCAGTAAAACCTTCCAGCGCGCTGTTCAACAAAGTTAGTGATTTATGGGCCACAAAAGTTTCGTCATAAAAACGTTACCTAAAAACGTTATTAATAAATAGAACGGGTAAATTTCAGAAAATATTTATTAATTAGCAATTTAATTAATTCAATTATCACTACGTTGAGCCTCTAATTTGGGATTTAATCTGGTGAGCAATAAAAAGAAGATGAGATCTTTATGATTGATTCATATTGTAATCTAAAATATCTCCAAAGACCTCGAGTCGTCTGACAAAATTTATTGTATACACTTCTAAGATTTTTAATAATTAGATTCCAAAATTATTTAATATTTCATAATTGAACACGGTCTTGCAACTGTATCTCTTGTAACCGAAATGAAGTCCCAAAATAGGATCGAAACGAGGTAACAATTGTATTAAATACACTGTTAATTAAAATAATTGTGGCTGTTTGGCCATTATATTAATTTCTTTATTCTATTATTTTATTCAGATAAATATCAATACTAACGTAATTAAGTTGAAAGTAAATATTTCAAGTAATAATTAAATTGTTGCATTAACATTATACACTTTTTCTGATTACATCTTTGGTTGCAACCTTATTTACATTTAAACTTTTTAAAATTCAAACATGAAGATTAAAATAGCTATTTTAAATTTCCAATATTGATGCACATGGAAGTGTCTGTTCATACCTATTAATGCATCTTATTGAAATTCTCTATATTTTTTAAAAGTCATATCTAAGATGCGATGACGCCCCAGTTTGGTGGTTTATTTTTCGTGGACACCAACATGAATCAGCTAGAGCTTGACCCCATTTGATCGTTCTTGTGTGTGTGTGCGTGTAAACTGCACGAATCGTGGCAACTTCGGATTTGCCTCCGCTCCGGAAATCAACGACACTCGCCTTCCCTGCTGACCCCTGCTATAAAAACACTGAATTCAAGTGTTGTTGATACTCTATTGCGGACGTTTTATCTACTCAGTTTTAATACCATAAGTAAATCTTCGTTCTACTCTAACAATCCTTCCGCTATTATCGCTCTCGTCTTCTGTTGAAAATTTATCTCGTATTAATATATTTTGTGACAAATACTTTCTTCTTCAAGTTCTATGATGTTAACCGTATGAGTTTCGATGCCGGATCTCACGGTCGCCTGACGCGGCCTTGAGTCCTCTCTCTCTCACACTCTTTCAGTTCGGAGATTCCCAGACACACGTCAGCGGAATTTGCTCCGATCGTAATGCAGGGAAAATACATCTCGATATGCAAACATGTTTCACGCAAGTAGCAGCAGTTTTCCGCCCTGGGAATTTTGCTTGTGGCACAGAAATGGAATCTAACTAGAGATTTCCCTTCTGCTGATGTGGGCGTAATTTCCTCTACTCTTCTCGGATAATGTGACACAAACACTTTTACTTTTCAATGTACAAAGTATTTATTACGAAGATTGGACAGACCTAAATGGCATAAAAGTTACTGATTTTAAGCAGACAATTACAGACTGGATAAAAAACACTACCATGTAAAAACAAACAAACTAGAACAACGTCACTTTTATATTCCCAGCTGAACTTAGCTAATTATTTTTCTAGTAATATAGACAGAAGTCACTAAACGTCATTACAATTATTTCATTATATTCCTACCAATGATGAAATTCTCCTAAAAATATTCTTATACGTACAAATAAAATAATTTCTTATTGCTCATAATCGAGATCTTTTAGTTTATCTTTACATATTTTCCAAAACCAATGTTATGTAAGTAAGCTTTTAACAAACAAGAACTTGTCGGACTGACTTCGATTAAACTTATTTTCATTGCTATACAGAGCCGTTTTAGGGGCTTGAGCGATACCAGGCTGCTATCCGTCATCTGGGAACAAAATGGTGGACGTTTTAGCACGTTTAATGCATACTCAAGAATTTTGTTCGCTTCAAAGAACGTTTTTTATTACTTCGAAGCGGCGAATAACTTCGAGCCTGTCGAAAATTGTCATCCAGCATTTAAAAAATGTCGAAACTCTACCTGATCATAGTTAATTATTTTGCCAGAAATATAGAATGTAGTCATTAAATGTTATTACACTGAAATGAAAAATTAATAATTGGAAACATAGGCAAATACAGACATAATAAGTGATTGTATAAATACCACACAACGTTTCTGGGATCCTTGTTCCTTTCTCCATGCGCTAAGAAGAGCCTAGAGAGACACAACTGCACTAGTCAGTTGACAAAACTCAAAACCGAAGAAAACGCAACGACAATGGGTTAGCGTAACAATAAAGGATCGTAGAAATTGTTGAGTTACATAGTGTATCTTTGTACATTAATTGCTGTGATGTTTGATTTAATGTGAATCATCTCCGATATGAGTCTAGAATTGTACTTGGTTACAACGTCTAAAATCTTAGCATTTTTCCCAATCAAATGTATGTTTCGAATTGATGATATTGTTTGAAGACTACAGATTGTTTATCGTTGATATTAGACACATGTTTCTTGATATTAATATTCGGGTATTAAGGAACGTTTTGTTTGCCCTATGTAGCAGGAATTACAATTAGAGTATATAAGACAATGTTTGCTGTAGGTGGGTCCTTGTGGCTTTTAAGCAAGTAAGAAACAGTATTAGTAGATCTGTAAATGATCTTTATAATTTGGACAAATTTGTGAAGTAGAAATTTGTAATAATCACGTATTTTGTCTGTATTTGGATATCTTTCTTCTTATTGTTATTGAAATTATCGAGAAAATGTTCAAAACTGCTGCTAAATATACGTATAAATAAAATTATTTTCTGTACATTCCTCATAATCCAGTAATTTTAGTTTAATATAATCTGATAATTATAATTTAATGAATACAGTATGGCAGAAAATTTTATTAATTGATCAAAACAAAAAATTATTCAGAGTAAATCAGACCAAAACAATTTTTGCCCGTAGTTTGTTGGTTTATAAAAATACCAGTGGTCCAAATAAAATTCAAGAAATGAAGTATTCAGTGTTTTTTCCTCCCATGAAGATGCGAGGACCTAGGCCATTCTCCCTTGTGTCTGTGCGGAGGATTGCAGACGAAACCTGCAATGTTGCCCAGCGGCATTTCCGGACAGGTTTTGTGCCTTCTCCATATTGCTCCGAACTGGATGGGGGAAGTCTGGCCTGCAAATTGGCGACGGGTTTGTATTTGGTTTATGAGACCGTCTGACGATTCTTCTTTTTTTGCTCGTCGCCGTTTCAAATTGGCTTTTTCGTTTATTGCCCATTTCCTCGCCATCTGCCCAGTTCCAGTGAAAGCGCTGTTGCCGACTTTTAGTTCGCGAAATGAGCGAACGAATAATTGTTGCGTGCAATTGAGCTAAATTCATGGACAGCTTAAGCAGTACGTTTACTACTCCGGGAACGCCTCAATACACGGTCCGCTGAATTCATCTACAGAAAATATCAACTCCCACTAAAACAATTATTCAAAGGAGAAGAAAAAAACCCGTAAGGACGAATGTTTCCCAAACTTCTTCAATCACTACAATCACTGCTTTAATTACTACACTGTGAGCAAAAAGTAAGGTGAATTTATTTATAAAATATAAATTCTTTATTTATTCTTCCAAATCAATTTCATCCTCTTCAAAGTAATCCCAGTCCGATAAAACGCACTTTTTCCAACGCTTTTTCCAGTCCTCGAAGCAGTCGGAATAGTCTTTTTCCGCAAGACCTTCTTCGATTCGGTTTTTATCTCTTAAATCGTGTCAAAACTGCGACCCCGCATTGTCCTTTTGAGTTTGCTGAATAGCCAGAAGTCGCACGGAGCCAAATCAGGCGAATACTGTGGTTGCGGAACGATATGAGTATAGTTTTTGGCAAAAAAGTCGCGAAGAACCAATGCAGTATGACATGGTGCATTATCGTGATGAAGGAACCAAGAGTTGTTCGCCCATAATTCCGGCCGTTTCAGTCGAATACCTTCACGCAAACGACGCATAACGCTCAAATAATATTCTTTGTTGACAGTTTGGGCCGGCGGAAGGAATTCATAGTGCACCACACCACGATAATCACAGAAAACTGTCAACATGACTTTGATTTTCGATCCACTTTGCCGTGGTCTTGTCGGTCTTGCTTTACCTTGTGCACGATATTCGCTGGATTCGTCGGTGGTTTCAGGGTCGTATGCGTAAATCCAAGTCTCGTCTGCAGTAATGATGCATTCCAAGTGGTCCCGATAGTCAGACAGCAAAGTTTCACACACATCAACGCGACGCTTATTTTCCAAAAAATTGAGCGATTTTGGCACCAATCTAGACTTGACGCGTTTGAGACACAAAACATTCTTCAAAATGGTTTGGGTAGAGCCAAATGATATTCCAACACTATCAGCGAGATCTCAAATTGTCCATCGACGATTTTCAAGCACCAAATCTTTGATTTTTTGTTCGTGGTCCTCGTCGGTAGACGTTGATGGTCGTCCAGAGCGCGGTTCGTCTTCAACGCGTTCTCGGCCCTCTTTGAACTCGTTGTACCACTTATAAACGTTTTTTTGTGCCATAGTTTGATCACCAAAGGCCTTCCGCAACATTTTCAAAGTGTCGGCACAAGAATATTCGTTCCGCAAGTTCTTTGCTCAACAAAATCACCCATTTCAAAAATCGAAAAATTCATTTTTGGTTGTTTACAAAAAAAAGTGTAACTCGGAGATAATTAAACCTTTTAACAAACAGACGCTTGGAAAATATTATAGACAGTCCTACCAATCTAGGAAAAAAAAAATTCTGTCTTCCTAATACCCGGGAGTTTAAAATGACAATTTCACATTTCTTTTTGATCACAGTAGTATATAGCTGAGTATTATTGTTTGAAATAGAAATTAAATGGAAGAAAAATTTGAAACCGTCACTGTATTTGAAAACAATTATTTATTCACATCTTTTGGCAAGGCCCTACTTTTTAACTGCTGTAAAACGTCATGCAGCACCGTACCAGGAAAAGGTGCAAACATTGTCTGGACAGGGGTAAATAAGTCGGTTTATAAAACACAAAAAACTATCGTTATGTCTAACACTTCTTAGTGGAAAGTGATTAGAAAATTGAAACGTTGGACTGATGTTATTTTGATGGAACGAGTTGAAAAATAATTTTATTCAGTCCCACAACACAGTTTATTTTCAATTAAAAATCAACAGAGCTTTGGACGTTATCGTCATATTCATTCTGTCATTCAAAAATAGAAAAGACTTGAAAAACAACTATGTAATTATATTTTTAAAATTAAGTCAAACAATTTTATCATTATATAAAAACAATTTATACATTTTTTAAAATAAATTTATACTGTGAGCCCTTGATGGCATTTTTTGACATAAATTGGTGGTACGTATAAATTATTATTTTTATATAATAACAAAATTGTTTGACTTAATTAAAAATATTGTTACATAAATGTTTTTTGAGTCTCTTTCTGTTTTTTAAACACAAAATGACTATGACGAATAAGTTGAAAACTCTGTCGACGTAATTCTTTTTTTTTTCAATGCCTTCCATGGAAACTAATTATTTATTTCGACTAAAGTAAATAATGACCCAGTAACGTTCAACTTTAAATTGCCTGTTTGATGAAAGTTTTCGTAATAATTCAAATAATTTGGTTTCATTTTTCATATAAGCTCGACTGTCGTTTTCAGTTGTAATAAAATCATTTTGTGTTGATACATAAACAAATAGTTTCAAAAATATTTCCATGTTGTAAATTGGACATGTTATCAATATGAGGCAATTTTATAAACTGAACGAAAGATGTTTAAGTACGTATGAGGAGAATCATTTAACGATACGGATGAATAGGGCCAATTACAAGAGAAATAAGTATTTTTTTATTAACACCAGTGCCTTTTATAAGGGGTTTTTCTACTAAATTTATTCGAAAAACAGTTAGATCAACCTAATATTAAAACACAGATCCCTTTGAAATACAATGATTATTATGCTTCAAAATTATAACGTCAGTAAAAATGGAGCTTGCGAACGTTTGGCTGTCTCTCAGTTACCTTAAACCGTGTAGTTACCGTAAAAAAATCTGTTCGGTAAAATGAACTTGTAAATAATTCATAAAGTTTACAGCTAGAGGCTGCTGTTTTGATATAGTTTGCAATAATTTGGAAGTTCGTCTTTCCTGAGTATTTATGAACGGACCGAAGAAGAATTACTCGATACACATATTTTAGTTGGTGGAGCTTTTTTCTTTATTTAACAATCAGATCGCAAATGAACTCCGAATCAAAAGGTGTTTTGCGCGTTGCATTCAAGTAGGGGACAAGGAATGCAGATATTTTGAAATATTCTCCACGATTGCTTGTCAAGAATTTTGTTTTGTTAAAAAAATTGTTCCTGGAAAAAATAAAATCTTGAGCCATTTCCGTATATTTTATACATTTCTTGTAATAGGAAAAATCCAACATAGTGGCCTGGAGTTATGTTTTAATTTTTTTTTCATATAAATATTTATTATAAGAACATATAACTTCGTTCTGGGCTTCCGCAAAGCAGGTTTTGTACTATAAAAACGCCGTAAGTTTTCCGCTTGGCACTTTATATATAAAGAATGGGGAGGCACGCTTTCTGTATCGTGTTCAAGAGCTAACATTCCACACTTTATTACTTTACCATGTCTCTGTGCCGTAGAAACGCTGTTAGCCGTTCCCACTTAAAATACGTTCGAGACTCACATTATACAGCTAGTTTTGTGATATCGTCTCCGGGAAGCAGCGCAATTCTCTCATCTATAAAAACCCCAACACATATGCAAATAGAATGCTTCTGCGAAATACTGATATAGTCCCGTGGTGGTAAATATCGTGAATGTAGACGCTGCGAGGCACTTGAAATAAAACCGCCGTAAATTAAAACACACAGAACGAGTTTTACGTGACGTCATTTCATGTAACAAAGCGCAGTAGAGAAGTCAGTGGCAACGGGATCGACGCAAGGCGCAACTAGAGTGGAAACTATGTCTCGTTGCGTAAAGTAATTCATGGTCTGAAAATCTGTCCGTTTTTTTTGTACCGTATGACTTAAATGTAAATGAAATTTATTTTTCTATTAAACTAGAGCCTCAGGACATTTTATGCTATATACTTTCGTTTATGTGCTATGACATAGCACTTTTCAAATGACGTTATATTAGGTTGATAATTATTTTTTTACCGTTGGTCCTGGAAATAGAACAAATAAAATAAATTCAGAAATTTAGAAATCAAAATTATAATAATATAATATATGCATTAATGAATGTTTTAATAATGGTTTATTACTTAGAAGTAAATATTTAAATTTCAGAAACAACACCACGCTATTAAAAAATTAATTTACTGAAGACATTATATAAGAATCTTAAAATATACCGTGCTATTTATTCAAAACCGATTTCTTCATGTTTAATCAACTATTAAATAATTGAAGCAAACTACCAGTACGATAACTTCATAACCGAACGAAAAAGTTCAATTATTTAACTAATACTTACAATATTTTACGATAAATTTCTGTTTTAGTGTAGTGAAACATCTTATACGAGGGGTAAGACCGTTAGATACGCTACGTTCTTTGGCAAAACTAGGGAGAAACGTAGTGAGCTAGCCAACTACAGCCTACAGCTACGTCACAGCCTACACGTGATGCCCGAGCACCAATCAGAAACCGCCAGACATGTAGATGACTACCTGTTAAATTAAAATATTAGTTAATTAAAACTTGAAGATTTATGAAATACGTTCAATTATATTGATAGAAATAATTTATTTTTCAATTACTACTGTCACGATTTTTTTTTACATATTCAGTAAAACTTTTATACATTATGCCATAGTATCGAATGATTAAGACTCTATGACGAATTTTTTTCTATTCAAAGTTCCAAATGATGTCTAGTCTCGTGCAGATTATTTGAAGAATTTTTTTTGTATGTGAGCATTAACGCTTTTAGTGACAGAGGCACCAAGTATTTGCCTTTTTGTTCCCTGCGAACCTGGGGAAAACTAAAACATACTTGCAAGTGCTAATACGTATTGTATTTTAAAATTTCCTGTTAAAGTCCCGCAGATTTCCTCGGGGATATTATATATATATATATGTATGTATGTATTATACTAAATATTTAATGATACAAAATTGTTCTTCTATATTTTTTGAGTGTTTAATATTAAGTTACATTTATACGACTTCTTAGATTACATTTGAACTCTAATATGGAAAGCGATGTCAAAAGCTATCACAGTGTAAGAAGATCTAAAAGAATTTGTCCAAATAGCTAGAAAATCTGCACGTTATATTGAAAAAAAAACCACTTTGTAGCTGATTCGCCAACTTTTAGATAAGGAAACATTTCCGGGCTAATTTTTTAAAAAAATAATCATCAATACGAGAGAATTCTATTTTAAAATTTAGCATCACTCGAATTTTTCAAATTTAGAACTTCACATCGAAAAGGAGAATTGAATAAAGTCATTGCATTTTTTACGTAAATACATTGAATTAAAACGTATTAATATATTCTGTGGCTTTTAGAAAATAAATTTTAGTACCAAATTTAAAAAAACTCATTTACTCATGAATTAAACGAATTCATTATTTTATTATGCCAAAAGAATAACTGTAATATCCTTTGTTGAAAGTGTACATGAACGTATACAACAAAAAATTAAGAAGCCAGAGGCTAGTAGATTAAAAGTCAGTATTTTGTTAAATATTAAACAAACGTCTATTCCGTTATTCTGTTTAAATTGCCTGGAAACCCATTAAAAGTGTTACTAATAAACTTTCCTGCTAATAAGCTCGGATGACGGAACACATTCTGCGAACCAATGTCATATTAGATTAACATTATTCTTTTCAATTTCCGTGAACTTGTTACATCAAGTTTCTCCGATGCCAGACCACAACTATTTGCATTACCAGAGAAATGTAGAATCAAAAAGCCAATCATTTTTATGACAGTTCACAATACCAAGAAATAGAACGGTTGATTATGTGTATTAGTGCCGTTTTCATACAAATATAAGTAACGAACTAAATTTATTATTTATTCCGTAATTTGGAACTCCGATTTAAATTCGTGTCAAGACTAAATGGAAGACTGAAATACATTAGCATTACGATATTATTTCTACCTTGGTTACTTTTCGTCTGAATTTATATATATATATAAGTGACGTCCTGATTTGTCGCTTCAGTTCTTCGTTTACTCTGTGTTATTTTTAATTATTGAATTTACTATTAGAACACTTTACAATCGAAAAGAATCAGAACTTTATTCAGAGTGGTTGAGTCTGTAATATAAAGTAATAAATTTAAATAACACTGGATTAAACAGTCCTGTCAATTTTATTCAGTTAATATCATTAATAATGACACAATTGTTCTTGTATATTTTTTGAGTATTAAATATTAAGGTACATTTATACGAATTCATTGAATTATAAATGAATAAACCAGAATATTTCTTCAGTAAAATATTTTATCAAATAAAAAATTGGAACGAGGTATAGTTCATTTTTGAACCTCTTCAGGTAGATATTTTTTTTTACTAAACTGAATATCTAAAACTTTAGAGAGAAAAAGATTTTATAAAGATGATTTTTATAATTCTATTATGTGACAAATTATTCAACATTTCTTACAACTATATCTGAAGAAATAAATTGTAAGTAAATTTCAATCAAATTTCATGTAATAAATATATTGGTTATAATAGTTTTTTCTCTCCTAAGTTTTACATATTCAGATTTGTTTGTATTTTCACTTGAACTTGAATAGGTTCCAGAAGGGAACGATATCTTGATAATTTTTATTAATACGAGCTAATTTTTTATAATAATATATTTCTGACGATTTGTCTATATAAACCAATTGTTAAATATTAAAATTTTCTATGTATAATTTAATTACTTGGTGGAAACGCAATTTTTTTTAACGAATTTTTACGTTCGCGAACGGGAATATAAATGCTTTTTTCAGGTTGACTTTGAATTAAAATATGTAGTCGAGGCCAGTCACTGAAAACGATTACGTCACACGCATGCATCCAGTATTGGAAAAGCGGGCAGCGATGCATGATTCAATTTTATTTCGGAGAAACAAAATTTCAATATTTCCGGTCTAGCGAGTTTCATTGCGCGAAATGTGTTGCATTTGTGCTAAGTTCGGACAAAACAGCATTCACAACAACGCAATGTGAAATGCCATTATTATTATTTAGAGAGTTTGAAATAATTTGTAGAACTGGTTTCGTACCTGGACGGGAATGACCTCGTACTTTGTCGAATCGTAGTGAGAAGAAAATATAATGTTACTAACCAACACGTTCATACACACGGATTCGTCATATCAGAAATAATTGCAAACTGCTAAAAATCGCGGAAGCTTTGCGGCAAATACTAAAAAAATATTAAAATAATCAGCGATTATTTTATAAGCCGTTCAGTTATAATATTAATATTAAATACTTATTAAATATCCTTTCTGACTTCAATATTTCGCTTCATTGATGTAATAAGACTTGATTATGTAAATTCATACTTATTTTTATGCCAAATTTAACAATTTCTTTCAAGATTCTCAGTTGCCAAAATTGTAATACTGTGGTTTTTGTGTCTATAAAATGCTATTGACAAAATTGATCAATTAGATACGATTCTTACATACCAGAATGTAAGAAAATATTGGGGTTAACGTAAACATACTGCAGGTGTAAAGAATAAAATTATAAATGAAGCGACATGGTTTATAAAATAAATTAATGTTTCTCTAGGGCAGACTTAGCAACTATTAATAAATAATCAACATTAAGGGTAACATAAAAAATATAATCCAACAATAATGTTGGGAATGCTGTTTTCTTGAAAGGAACACCATAATAACAAATATAGATCAACTTTTGCATATATATTGATCACAATTTACAAAACAAAACGTCTAAATAATTATATAAACTCTGCAGAGTTTAAATTATTTTTTATTACATTTAAGAATTAATGTGCATTATTTTAATTACATGTTTTTATATTAAATATATAGATGCACAACACCAGGACATATTTAAATTATTTTTAAATTTATCTTAATTATTGAACTGCAGAAGTCCTAATTTTAGTTAGAAACGTCGTTTATATAATTAATTAATATATGAAAAAGTTGTAATTTCTCAATTAACTTTATTTTCCTGATTTTTATGTTTATTAATAAATATATTATATATTTAATATTTTTATCTTAAATTTTGAAGGATCTCGAAAAAGAATTTGACTTGAGGGAAAGTAAAACACAATTTATTTAATTTTGTTTATATTATAAAATCAAATGTATGCCAAATAATTGTATATATAAAAAAATTTAGATTGACATTATTCCAATGTGCATGAAACATGTAAATTAGAATTTCAGTCCATACATTTTTTAAATGTTACGTATGTTTTTTATTAATAATATAAAATAAATGAATTAACGGGCTCCTTTTACAAATATTTTAAAATATATTATTCAATAAAACGACCTTTCAATTTCTTTTATTGTATTGATCAGGTTTTTATGTTTCTACGGAAACAATTTTTCCCCGTATAACCTGATGAGAAAAAGGTATTGAAATATCGTTGTGTTAAATAATATATTATAAAATGTCTGTAAGATAACTTTAATTTATTTATTCTTATTTGACATACGATTGAATATTTTTCTTCAAATAATTATTTACCACAGTAATAACATTATATACACACGTCATTTCTGTTAAATATTTTTTCCTCATATTTTAAATTAAACATTAATTTCATGGTCTTTTTACAGTCAGATGCGTATCTACTTTCGGAAATCTTGTAAGACAATGTGACACGAATCTACGGTCTTGATGAACATCAATGGTAATCTAAATCTATATCAGACTACGGATTAACCATTTATGGGAATTTAATAAAATAGCATTGATTTTATTAATAATACGTGTCAAGAATATTTTTTTTTGGTTAAATAATGTTTGCGGAAATTACAAACGTTGCAGTTTCGCTTATGACGTCATAAAGATGAAGTCATTAGAGTTAATATTTTAATACAGAATATATGGTTAAAATATTATAAACGTGGGAACGGGAGAATATTCTTTTTGCCTCCTTTTAGATGTGACCGAGTGAAAATTTAAGCATAAACATTTCGAACACGTCGCAGTCTAAACTTGGAAAAAGGGAGAGGCTCTCACGACGTGGCTCCACGAGGACATTGGAATTAATAATTCTATGATTCCCGTTAAGGCGTCGTTAGCCTTGTTCTGCTGAAAGGGAAGTGAACCCATGACTAATTCCAGTCCCCTGGCGTTGGTGTGTCGATTCATCATGTGGTCGACTTCTCGAAAGTCTGTCAGTCGTTACGTCACGGCCTCTGCGTGGGTGGGCCCGTTAACAGAAACATGATGTCCGACACGAACTTCAATGAAGACCATTTTCACTCTCGAGGGACCGGTTTTTATATCCCTTATGACACGGAAAATGCGTTCTGTTAATCTGAGAACGTTTTCAGTTACAGGATAACCTTAAGTGCGGTTTGTAGTCCTCGTCCTTCCATAAATTATACGTCTCAAACAATTTAATATAAATGGATCGTGATTCACTTCGTCGTAGATCTTTCAGCGATCTGCTCACATGGCTCTCTGATCGTGGCTTTCTTTCCACTTTGTTTTACATCTGTCGATTTAAATCAATTTATAATTAATTTCCTTCCATTAATTCATATATTTTGATTTTATCACGGTGAAGCTTCAAACACTGTTCGTATTGTGACACAATAAAGAAAAATATCCAAAGGAGAAAACACGATCAATCTGTTAAAATGCTGATAAAAAAATTTCGTTTATTTAATTCTGTAAAAATTATACGAATCGTAAATTCAGATAATTTTTACTTCTATGATTATAAAATTTCCCTTTTCTTAATTAAATCTCATTTCACAAATTTCTTTACACAAAAAATTATCTGAAATTATGAAAGTATAATTTTTATCCATAAGCATGGAAATAAAGATGAATAAAAAATTAAAATTTATTCACATAAAAATTTATTATATATACTAAGACGTTTCGCCCAAAAATTTGGACATTTTTGGGTTATGTCCATAATAATTTTAAAAAGTTTAATAAATTATCTACACTTTGATGTGATAGCGTACAACATCCAAATATTAAATATTAATTTTGTGTGGTTAAAATATAACCCTTTGTTTCATAAATATCAACAAAATCAATACATTTTTAATTTTATGTGCATTTTTTTGGACTGTATGCGAACAATTACTCAACATTTAGAATTAAAGTTCTCCTAGCTATTCTTTCTCAATGCCTGAAGTGGTCCTTATTTTATGAATTACCGCCGTATAAAATATAATAAATTTTTCCATGATGAAATTGTAATTATTAATTTAACTTTTTTCTGACTGATGTGGCCATTGATAATTATATTGAAGTTTCTTTACATCATGCATTAAAAAACAGTTCCGTATATCCTCCCATTTATTTTCAGATCATATGGACAGATGTTGTACTGGATTTAGTTCTTGTCTTTTCTTTATTGAGATATTAGATCTATTAAAATTATTTTCATTTCCTTCAGCGCTGTAGAAAAAAAAATGAGATCCCATTTCTCAGATAGCATCGAATAAATTAATTAATTCATAAACTGTAACATACTTTTAAGAGAAATAATACTCTCATATTTAATTACGTTTTATACAAAACGTGAAAAGCACTGAATAAACCACGAGGTCGCCTTAAAATATAGATTTATTAAAGGAATAAAGAATATGAACTTGATGTTTCTTCTACGGTCATATTATTTCAAATATGAACATTTTATGAAGGCAGCCGATTACGAAATTTTTTTTTTCGGCAATCCTTGGTTTCAAGTTCTTCTGTAAGTTGATTTCACATCACACACTAGAATATTGGAAATCTATTTACTATCCGATCCGTAATTAAATAATTTTTATTCTTTTATAATGCTTTTTTTATATAAGGCTTGTCTGTAGTGAAATTTGAATCAATGGTGTATAGAGAGAGGACTGTTGAAAAGTTAGCGAATTATTGTTTTCTGCGAAAGATTTATGAAAGGCAGATAAACAATTTTTTTAAGACGGGCGAGTCAGTTAATTTATTTTTTCAGCTGAATATATTATTCAAAGTGCCAATAATATTTAAATTTAATAGTTTAAAAAAAATTATGTTGTGTATAAAAATTGAACTTAACTCAATTTCAACCATTATGCCACTTTATTCGACTGATATAAAAATCAAATCATCAAAAATTTGTCTTTGTCTGTGATAATTGAGGCATATTAGTCTGTAATATCTCCCGTTTCTGTGCTTTAAAGGACATATATTTTGATATTGAATCCATGTTGCTGAGATTTCTACTTAGTCAGTAGAAAGGTCAAAAAGAGAAAGAGCCAAGTAAAGAGTTCTACTGAATGAGTAATGAAGTCGGGGACAAAGCAGGAACTGCAATAACACAACATTCAGTGATGATGTCATCCTAAAAAAAATCTATTTCTGATTCTTTATTTAGTCTGAGATAAGGATGTGAGCTAACCGTACTCAGAAATAATCTAAATGAATAAATATTTAGTATATGACAGA
This sequence comes from Zhengitettix transpicula, assembly GCA_037074705.1. Lineage (NCBI taxonomy): Eukaryota > Metazoa > Arthropoda > Insecta > Orthoptera > Tetrigidae > Zhengitettix > Zhengitettix transpicula. The sequence continues at coordinate 67,281,439 of CM073593.1, read as the reverse complement.
ATGAGATGATTATCTGGGCGGGGCAACATTTCGTCACTCATGTGCTCACGTGATGAAAAAGAAGCTTCTGTTGATCAAAAATAAAGGAAGTAGCTGGGCTGGAATTTCGTGACTATATCGCGCAATTACGCAAGCGTTGTGCGTAATGAATGAAGGGGGAAGCGTACATCACACTTCTCGGAGCTAATTTAAACAATTTCCTCTTTTCTGCTTAAATGTCGTTTCTCAGATTACCATTGTACTATGCCGCAACGGTCAATGAATTTCGTCCGCCATTCATGGCACGAACGAAATTCAAATTCTCACAATAAACGTGAACAGTCAAATGAACATTTTAGAAGCTATCCGCAAAATATCAGGAAAGAGAATTTCAGATATAATAAACTTAAAGCGATCGAAATATAGGAAACACAAGGAAAGATTCCTATCGGACTAAAGATAACTCTTAACTAATCGATATAAACCCAAACGTATTGTAATTATAAGGAAAATATCTATAGAATCAATTACAGTGTTTTTAGAGGAGTCAATTTTAAACGAAAATGGTAGCGCTGAAGGCATGTAATCAACATTAAATAATTAAAAAAAAACTGATATCTCAACCAGCTTCAATATCAATATCTCTGTCAAATATTATTTTACACATTATGACTGTTAATTCCCCTACGTATCTTATGTTTTAAACTTCCAAAAAGACTTGTTTCTGGCCATAAACGAACAAAAAAACTTAAACTATTTGTCTAGTTTCCATTCAGGCGTAGAATTATTTCTAGTTTCTCTGCCCCGAATTGTTTCTCAATTTCACCAACGATCATCATGAAATTAGATCATCTCAGACAGCTGTAGTGGTGGATTTAGGTCTAGTAACGTAGAAAGGGAATTTTTCATTTTATTTTAATTGTGTAACGTTTTTAGAAACCGATCTTTCATTCTTGTGAAATTACCATATGTTCATTTTCTCGAAAGCAGTAGATTTCCGATTCAATAACCTGCTTAAGTAGGAATTCCTATCATACTAACGTCTTGCATCAGAGACTTTTATTTTTATTTTATTAATTCATTTTTGCTGCAGCCAGTCGGTACGTATTGATTATTCGCAGCCTTATTTTTCTTAGTAAAATTTCACGAGTAAGACCCTTCAAAATTCTCTTTTCTTAACGACGTCGCGTTAACAGAGAGACATGTGTCATATATTCATTTTAACATCATTCAGATTTTAAATCGTTTTATTTATTAATCTGAAGTGTAATATTTTGTTGCGTACCGCTGTTTCTATAATTGATAAGAAATAAAAGTTATTACATTCCGAACACGCTTAAAGAAAAATTCATTATTTAATTGAAAATGTTTCTATTCTGAGGAAACTATTAGGCAATCAGCTTTTGGAGAACCAGGCATGGCTGTGTGTCATATATTTTCGAGTCCCGTATAACGACGTCATGATGAATTGGGACAACTTACGTATTATCCTATGTGGATATGATTTTTATTGTGGACGTAATTAACATCAAGGACAGATCCTCCTCAAGGGTGCGCATCTCTGAGAACTTTGAATATAAAATTTCGACGGTTGAATTGCACGGGGAGAAAAGTCTTGACCTTTTCAAAGTGGAAGAGAGAAGCAGCACCATACAAAACCAGTGGACTAGAGAGCAACGAATGCGGTTTAAACGAGGGGAGGACGGGGAGACTTGCAGGGAAGAATAGGAGGTAGGAATATAACAATGAAAGAATAAATGTATTGTGTTCATGCTGGAGATTTCTTACCTAGGCTATCCAATTGAAGAGAAGAGTGTGAGCGCCGAAGAAGAAGTACGTTTACAATGCATTTGTTAGGATGACAAAAAAACGTATCTCTATCAACCAAAAGAAAACTGTCTAGCAGAAAATTCAATAGCTTGCAACAGCAAAAATGAGGGATCGTCTCCAAGGCTCTCAGAAATGCAAGCAGGAATTTAATTAGTGAAGCAATTTCATACTTACACAAACTATCATTGTCATGTTGAACTGGTAAGCAACAATTCCTATACCTTCTCTTCGACATCTAACATGAATTTCGACATCATTTTATTCAGTAAATTATACTAAATTGTAATTTATGACGTCAACCAAACCAAAATGTAAGTTTCATGTGAGGCACCTTAAAACCCCCTCGTATTCAAAACTGAAATTATCATCAAATAACCCATAAATTACTTTCTATTTATATCGCTATTACATTATTTGCAATGTAAGATTTTTTTTTTCGCGGTATACCTGAAGTGGATTGACGGAACAAGCTTTGAGACACGCTTCTGTCCTAACAAAATGATTCACAGATTTTCGGAGGGGCCTGAGTCACTTTTAACAGCCATACCTCTGACTCGGAGAAACCTGTTAATACACGATGCTAGGGACCTGAAGAATAGGCTCGTTTACCAAACATCTGCTCCCCTTTTCAACGGTTGAAAGATGCAGAAAAGAACGCACATCCCCTCTTCTGTCTAATAAATACAGGAAAAAGTGTGCCGATTGAAAAAAACATTGAATTTTTTTTGGATGGAAGATCGAAGGTTTTCAGATTAAATTATAATAAGATAAACTGGACGCATTTTGTTAGAGCAAACAGGAATGTAACCTAACTTCGAAAAATAATATTTACATAATAAGTGGAAATTGGCCAACAGTAATAATATTTATTAAAAAGCATTAAAATACATCGTAACTTTTATTCCCTTTGATTAGGGACTTAATCAAATGTACATTATTAAAGAAACAATAAAAGCATGTTGTAAATGTTTAAATTAGAATACATCAAAATATTTTCACTTAAATTGTTTCATTTAAATTTAACATACATTTAAATTGTTTCTTGATTTAAATCGTCTGAAGCGGTCCCTAATGAAAGGGATCAAACATTACGATGTTTTCAAATGTTTATAAATAAAAATTCGAGTAATTATATTTAATATGTATGTCTGACATAGTTTCATTTTTTAATGATAATAATGTTTATGTTTACGTTCCTCGTTTTCAGTGTATGTGGAACGGTTCTCAAACACAGCTACGGAAGTCTTTATTAACTTAAGCAACAGTACGTTGGTCCCTTCAACTGCAATTGGACCGAGCGTAATTCGATTTTCCGACCCGGAATTCGATTTTCAGACTTTTCTCCGGGAGTCAGTCGAGAGTCTTCTACATCGTAAAAAATTAATGACACAAAAGTCCACGAAAACGTAGAAAAAACAAACGACATTTTTGTATAAAATATTTAATATAATTTAAATATTATTGGGAAAATGATTCTGAATAAATATTTAATACAGGAATTACAAACTCTACATAGAAAAACACGACGTTTCGTCCTTACATTAGGGTTAGAAAATAAAATTAAATAAAAAATATCTTTGGACTGCATGCCAGACAAGTTTATTCATTAATACCGGAAGATGTCCTATTGTCAGGATAAACGTCGTGATTGTCTTTGAAGAATTAATAAATTCTATAGTTAAATTTAATAAACCCAATTTGGCCATAGTACATATGTCGTCTTGTCATATACACAATCCTCAAAGAAATATCAATAAAATATTCGATGACTGAATTGGTTTTATAAAATTTAATTTTATGACCTCAACTGTAGTTAAATATATTTGAAAAAATAATGAATAATTTATTTATTAAATATTTTATTTTAACATATTTGGTCATTAATATCATATCAATCAAGAATGTCAGATAATTTTCATTTCAAAAATATTTTATGCTCTTAGCAGACGACTAAACATATATACCACTGTGAACAAAAAGTAAGGTGAATTTATTAATAAAATATAAATTCTTTATTTATTCTTCCAAATCAATTTCATCCGCTTTAAAGTAATCCCCGTCCGATAAAACGCACTTTTTCCAACGCTCAAAACAGTCGAAATAGTCTTTTTCCGGTATAGCCTTCAAGACCTTCTTCGATTCGGTTTTTATTTCCTCAATTGTGTCAAAACGGCGTCCCCGCATTGGCCTTTTGAGTTTGCTGAATAGCCAGAAGTCGCACGGAGCCAAATCAGGCGAATACGGTGGATGCGGAACGATATGAGTCGAGTTTTTGGCAAAAAAAGTCGCGAAGAACCAATGCAGTATGTAATGGTACATTATCGTGATGGAGGAACCAAGAGTTGTTCGCCCATAATTCCGGCCGTTTCAGACGAATAGCTTCACGCAAACGACGCATAACGCTCAAATAATATTATTTGTTGACAGTTTGTCATAATCATAGTGCACCACACCACGATAATCAAAGAAAACTGTCAACATGACCTTGATTTTCGATCGACTTTGCCGTGGTCTTTTCGGTCTTGCTTCACCTTTTGCACGATATTCGCTGGATTTATCGGTGGTTTCAGGGTCGTATGCGTAAATCCAAGTCTCGTCTCCAGTAAAGATGCATTTCAAGTGGTCCTGATAGTGAGACAGCAAAGTTTCACACACATCAACGCGACGATTATTTTTAAAAAAATTGAGCTATTTTGGCACCAATCGAGACTTGACGCGTTTGAGACACAAAACATTCTTCAAAATGGTTTGGGCAGAGCCAAATGATATTCCAACACTATCAGCGAGATCTCAAATTGTCCATCGACGATTCTCAAGCACCAAATCTTTGATCTTTTGGACGTGAACCTCGTCGGTAGACGTTGATGGTCGTCCAGAGCGCGGTTCGTCTTCAACGCGTTCTCGGCCCTCTTTTAACTCGTTGTACCACTTATAAATGTTTTTTTGTGCCAAAGTTTGATCACCAAAGGCCTTCCGCAACATTTTCAACGTGTCCGCACAAGAATATTCGTTCCGAAAACAAAATTTGATGCAAGTTCTTTGCTCAACAAAATCACCCATTGCAAAAATCGAAAAATTCACTTTTGGTTGTTTACAAAAACACGTGTAACTCGGAGATAAATAAACCTTTTAACAAACAGGCGCTTGGAAAATATTATAGACAGTCCTACCAACTTAGGAAAAAAAAATTACCTGCCTTCCTTATACCCGTGAGTTTTAAATGACAATTTCACCTTACGTTTTGATCACACTGGTATGTTATGGGAAACTATAAACATTCTTCGTAAAGTCTATTCCTGGAATAAAATTTTAACTAGGAAGTAATTGATAATCATTTTATTTCCGATTGAGAAATAAATCGTTGTGGTTTGATTTCCTGTAATAGTGATAATGGGGTGACGTCATCACACACTTAGTCCGGGGCTCACGTAAACGCGTTGTACAATAATTGCTTCCCTGCCTTCTTTAGTGATCCGTAGTAATGAATTATTTTTACGTTAGTTTCCTTTTACGAAACGACGTAGCAAAGCACCACGACGTCATCGAAGCGTCGTTCTCGACGCATAATTGTAAACTCAATAAACAGTTAAATTAGCACAATAAACTTTCAATATACGTAGCCGTAATGGCACACAGTCATCCACGGTACACAGAAACCATCAGCCGCTAATTAGCTTTACTAATTTTACGATGATATATTTTGCCTTTTTTTACTGTTGGCAACTGATATTTTTTAAGCGTGGGTTCGTAAATGGGTTGAAACGCGGTCATCACGTATTAGTTGTAGAAAATGATATAGTTTAAAATTTTAACACTCAACACTTTTACTCGGGCTATACTAATCTCGTTTCGTCGGAACTGAAAATGGCGACACAATTATATTGACGCGTAACAATCAATATTCCTCTATTACATTTTACAACCTTCGACAGCTGTGTGGCATGAATAAAATGACAGAAATTGTAGTGGATCCTGCACCAAAATTCTGTACAAAACCTGTGTAGTTGGTGGAACCGAGATCGTAGAAACTTCATTAAAATCATTGTTGATTGAGAACTGTTTATTACAATACGTACACCTCCATGATTTAATGGTGGATCAAGTTTCTCTAATATGTGAACAAATCCCAGACAACATGCTTATAACAAACACGAGTCGAAAGAAAAAGTGTCGGGAAAAACCAGACCCTATTACGTAAAAGGCTGCATAAGAACAATTATTTACCTAAAAATCAAGAACAACAAATAACAACTTGCCCTTGCGTCAGGTTTTGACGAAGTAAACTAAAGTTCGTGTTAGGCGAGTGGCAATCTCTTCCGCGAAGTTGATTAAAATTGTTTGTTTGTTTTTTACAAGTTACTTTAGTGGAAATTAATGGGGAACCGTCCAGGTTTTTCTTACACAACTAGAAATTATCTATGCAGACTTTAATCTCTTAAAAACAATTGCAAAACTGTACATAGAATGTATATAAACATAGAATGGTGTTTAGGACTCGATGTAAACAACCAATATGTATCGTTTAGCTACTTATTTGCCACTTGGTGTGATATAACGGTTTGATTCGAGAACACATCATTGTAATATCAGACAGAACGAAACAGACAATTATTACGAACATTAGGAATGTAATAGCAGAAATGTTTTGTGCAGTCATAATGACGATAATGCAATTATATTAACTTAATTTTATCTCCGTTTACTGGATATGCAATAATTAGGGTATTTCGTACTCTGGATTAATTTCCCGTTTAAATACATGTAAACTTTAAAACATATTATTTAAGATATCACTTGAATTGTATGATATTTTTTATCATTGACAATATTATATACTTGATTGCGATTTAATGCAGAAATTACTGCTAAGGAATAACGTTATCATAAAGCCTTAGAGTCCAAGTTAAGAGCATAACTTTTTTAAAAAAAAAATCTTAAAAATCGTGTACTAAATCTGATTTGCGTGAACTGAGTAGTTAAAATACGCTGGATGAATTCTTTATACCACTCTTCAGCTTTTAGATATACACGTGAGCTCCGTTCTAATAGTGTGACATGACGTCAAACAACACGGTGCCAGCCCTCGCGATTAAGGCTCGTTTAGGTCGTCCAATATAACACTGTGAATAATCTTTATATTCAATTTTATAAAATTCAACGTGTTTGTCATTTATTCCTGTAACTGCGACACATTACTTAAAAAAAATGTGCTCTAATTAGACGCGGAGCTACTGCCTCTGGTGGCTGTTTTGGTTAGTTGTATGCACGTTGGGCCTTCGTAGCATAAAAGCCGCGTTAAATAATTTTACTACTTTTCTATGCGAACATGAAACACGTTGAAGCGTTCCAATATTCCAAGAATTCTGGAAATAAAATTCTGTCATTAAATGTAATTTTTTTGTATGTCATTAAGCATTTAGAAACAATTTTTTTTATATATTTTAGACGTTTGGAAAATTTTATGGGTTTTATGTAAAAGTATATAATTTTTCTTTGTTGATTATTATTTTATGTTCAACATATCGTAATTGGAGTCCATTTTATACTTTAATATCTAGTTTTTACGAAAATCAGTAATCAAATCTATTTATATAAATAAATGACATAATCGCCAATTATTCAGATATATTAACAATTATATTTATGTGAAATTTTTAAGTTATGAAATAACACCAGCTAATTAGTACGAGATTTATTAAGAGAAATGTAAAACATCTGAAGAGTCCCAAAATTAAGGGACGAAACTAGTGTTCTGTTAAATGTTTAAATTACTCTTATAAATCTTTCATTAATTTGGTAATGTTATTTAATTCAATTTCAGTTAACTTTTGCTGTTGTCGTTCATTTTGTTTCAGCTTGAGGAATATGTAATAATTTGTATATTTATAGTAATTAGATTCGTTAAGACAGCACTAGAAATGGGAATCGTGTAATAACAATAAAATGTAATATAATAATATATGAGTGGTATTTAAACTTTTAATTTTGTTGTTATCGTTCATTTGTTTACGTTTGAGGAAACAAGTTTTATACTTTGAACAATTCCGTTCCTAGAATCATTTTTATAATAATAAAATTATTTTTAATTATGTCTTGTTTACAGCTTCCTTAATGCAGCAGGTCTTGTGAATTAACAATTTTCATTATTACTCGGTACATGAATCAATAAGAAGAATTAAATGATGTTTCTTCACTTCAATATATACGTTGGCAGATATTTATATTCGTCTGTTTTCCAATAAAGAAAAATAGCTAGTGTTTTATGAATGTAATTTTTCCACCTCGAAATACTTGCCTTACCGAATTGAAAAAATTATTAAATATATTATTCAAGGGATTTAGATATTGAAATAAAATTTGTTTGATTTTGAAGGATAGGCAGAAGGAAGAGAGCATACTTTGAAATTGCCAGCGTCCGCTGGTGTAAGTCCGAAAACGAATTCGTGTACACTAATTATGCAAAGTGTGGCAGAGTCATGTTTATATTTTAACTAGTGACTAGTCCATCCTGATGGTAACGTAAATATTGTCTTCACAGTATAACAACAAAGCGGTAGTTATTAAATTACCATAGGCACAGCAACGATAATTTTAGAAAGGACATTCGCGTATCGAAGAATTTTATTTCTGAGCCATTACATTTGAATTTCTGATGTTTACTTCAATATACGTGTTTATATACGCAGATTACATAAAAATAAACTAATATACAGATTTTTGGACGAAGAGGATGATGAGTAAGACCAGGTACAATATACTCGTAAATACACGAAACTTTAACATGTACAAGAAGCACATAACGTATTAAACTCATTACTTTTTGGCTGAAAACGCGGGACTAATTTTACTTACACTACTAAAATTACTTTTACAAAAATTTACGACTATTTGTCCTTTAAGCACTTAATAGCTAATATGTCAGCGACGTAAAAATCTAATGAGAGATAAGGAATTTAACAGTTATTCTATATCACCTCTTGCAAGCTCTTGGAACGCAAAGAATCCACTCGGAAGCAAACAGAATTTTGTCGAATGAGAAACTGCAGATTCTTCAATAGAAATTTTACTATCTCCCAAATAATCCACCAGGGCGTATAAACGTCTTAAAAATTGAAAGGAGAAATGAATTAATAGACTTTTCTTAAGATTTTAATAATTAGTTCTTTCAATATGAGATAAATTTACCCCCACGTATAAAACTAAGGATAATTTTTTATTCTAATGATCAAAGTTTTTGAAAGTTTTCGTGTGAACGGCGTTAGTCATGTCTTTCAGTTCCCAGGTTGTCGTCGTATTTGCAACAGAGGCTTTTAATCAATTCGACGTGATCAGCGAGTGGATTCCGCTGTTCTCTAAGAAGCTATTTCATAAACATTGTGTCCGTTCAACCTCTCCCTTTCAAAACTGAACTAATATCGAAAGTTTCCCAAACAGTTTTTGAAACAGCTGCCGATCATTCAATTTGCCACACTTTCACTGAGACAGCTGTCGTTCAGGATAGTTTGATCACGATTTTAGCCGCGCTTGGACTCGCACCTTTTCATGAGTCACGAATTCCGAGACCACAAATTTAGCAAACTGTCTTGCATCTGTGGTTTTTGTAATGATGGAAATCATCTGTTATCCGTTATCCTTCCACGTAGCATATAAAATCTGTACATTAATTTAATTTTTTAAATAAAAATTTAGTTCTAATACATTATAAGTGCATTACTTTCTTAATTATCCCACAATGACGTTTTTCTATGATTTTGTATAGCAACGAACAAAGATAGAAAGATATAATTATAAAGATATAATGTGGAAACAATTAATTCTATTTAATCACTTTTAAAATACGATTTTTAAGGATGGAAAGGATTCTAGAATAGTATAAAGTAATTTCAAGTTACTGGGTTACAAATATATTCTAAAAAAATCTTTAAGGACAAAAGCCTAATTTAATATTCATAGAGTAAAAGGCTGAATGAGGGTAATCCACGTGGTGGAAACTCTCCTTTAATAGCATAGGAAAGGATTTGAAAGCGGAGATGCGGAAGGGTAGAGGAAGAAAGTCAAGGGTTAAGTAGAGAACCCGGGTTGTAGTTTAAGGATCCTACCCGGAATTCGCCTGAAAATGGTGTAGGACAAACCATAGAAAACGTCCTGCATCAGGTAGGTCGGGCATTGGGTACTTGTTCCGCGCCCTCCCGATAGCGGGAAAGGGGTTTGCTGTGCGGACACAGCGTTCCATTCTCCATGCCTCGAGTAGTTTAGGAGGCAGCTGGCCGACTATTCCAATGGGAATAGAGGACAACACTTACCGTATGCCCAAAGGTCTGTGACCCCGGAACATACACCTCTCAGAACAGGCCGAGGTGCCTCGGCTTGTCGGAACCTTAGTTCAAAAACGGAGAGGAAATGCCTCCCCAAACGTAGCCCCTTCGTATCTCTCCTAAAAGATTCGGCCTGCGAGAGAGTAGCCCTCGCAGACTTCTGTATTTCTTCCCAAAGGATTTTTTTTTAGGGCAACAGGCTACATGAGGGTAATATACGTTTGGCAAGTCCCCTTTAATAGAATAGGAAGGGATTTGAAAGGGGGGATGCGGAAGGGTAGAGGAAGGTAGCCAAGGGTTAACTAGGGCCCCCGGGCTATGGTTTAAGGATCCTACCCGTCATTCGCCTAAAGAAATGCAGGGAAAACCCTAGAAAAACCTGCATCAGGTAGGTCGGGCATTGGGTACTTGTCCCACGCCCTTCCGATAGCGGGAGAGGAGTTTGCTGTGGGGACGCAGCATTCCCTTCTCCGTGCCTCGACCAGTTTAGGAGGCAGCTGGCCGACTATTCCACTGGGACCCCGGAACATACACCTCTCAAAACAGGCCGAAGTGCCTCGGCTTGTGGGAACCTTAGTTCAAAAATGGAGAGGAAAAGGCATCCCCAAAGGTAGCCCCTCCTTGCTATTATTTTCCTGTAAGAATCTTTATGCTATGGAAAACTTCACAAAGTTTTTCAAGCCGATTGTGTAAATATTTGCGATACCACGTGCATCTCTTCGAATAATCTCCCTTAACTCATAATCCAGGTGGTTTAAATGCCCAAATTCCTCACCCGGGATTATATTCGCGAATATGAAAGTTCCGTTGAGGCAAAGTTGTTCTCAGATGTTGTAATGACCACGCATTTCCATAGAGAATTGTTAGTTGCTGTGTTTCCTGGAACGTAATAAAGGACTAAAGACGTTGTTTTAATTTTATCGAGAGACATTTTCTGGAAATTTCGACAAATTTTAAAGGTATCGCGAAACTTTTAGTATCACACGTTTGATATATGTTACAACCCACGAAACGCAATTGCCGTGAGCAAACTTTGACAAGACTTAGGAGTTAAATTCAACTCGGTTCTCGGAATTCCAGTAAAAATACCTCCACAGCATGTTGTCCGTGAATAATAATTAATCTGAGCGAATCTGAAAGCAGTCTTGAGCAGTTTACATTGGCATTAAAGCAAGTAATAAAATACGAGTTGTAAATCTACGGTGAAACGTTCGTAAAATACTGGAGTAATGTAATTAACTAAACCTGAGTTTTAGAAGACGATGGGAAAATATTATCTTTGTTGCTGTTGCATTCGTGTCTACATACAAAATACACATTACCTGAAGAATTATTAATTAAATTAGAACTCAGAATATCTAATTGAAACACTACGTGTATCTCATTTCAAAATAATTATCACTCATGCGGTCAAAATTAAAGAAATTATGTCTTCTTGATGATATGTTTCTAGGACTGAAAGTATCGTCACATTATAAATATTTTAGTGTTATTATTATTATTATGTATTGCCTTACCAAAATTTTTTTTCTTAAAACTTAGTATTCTTGACTGGTTCCTATTTTAAAATTTACATTCCATCTAGTCAAACCCCCTTTCTCTATATTCTATGAAATTTAAACTAAAATATTCTGACTATCACAAAATATAATATAATTATTAATAGCCATAAAAGAGAAACAAAGCTTAGTGAAAACTTACAATTTCTTCATATTTAATTTTATGATATAAATTAATATATATTGTATGATTTATAAGCAGAGCTCTTATTGGCATATATACTCAAAAATTCAAAAAAAATTACAATAAATTTTTGTTGTTGTTTAATATTGTTGTAGCAGTATTTAATTTATAAGTAATTAATATTGATTATTTAACTGGACGTTCTACACTTTTACATAAAAATTTAGGCACACTTATTAGACCAAAAAAAAATAGCCAAATAACAGACAAAATGAAGTGATAGTAAAATACCACACAACGTTTCTCCAATCCTTGTTGAATTCGTCAGGTGATTAAAAAAATGCGTTTGAGTTCGTCACCTGGTTTGTGCGGTTGTGTCGTTCTCATGGCTGTTGAGTTTTTGATCACCTGACGAAAGCAACAAGGACTTCATTATTTGGCTATGTTTTATCTAAATAGTTTAGTTTAACTCAGACAATATATTTTTGTTTCATAATTGAATAAATTTAACATATATTTTAAAGGTTACCTAATTAGTTTTAATCATATATAAAAATATATATTCTTACTATTTAGAAAACTAATAAAGAAATAAATATCAGCCAATTTTAAGTAAGAAAAATTAATTTATTTTGTCTCTTATTTTGCATTATGTATATCAAAATTTATTATAAAACTTGAACATGATGAGGACGGAAAATCAGCAACGAAACGTTTAATTTTACATTAATAAATTGTTTTTTATTAGTTAAAACTGGCTGATGTTAATTATTTACTAATTATCGACGTTTACATAATTAATTTTTAAATGAATAATTCGTAATTTTTCAGTCCTATGCAATTCTTTATATTAACATAAATATAAGTTATTGGTGGGTGAAGTGATGCGTCACTATAGTACATTTCCCGTGAATTTCCGTGGTTCCAGATAAGCCTACTGTTTAACGACGACGTTATATAGACAGACAGCAGAAAATGGAATTTCAGTCACATGCTTCATTTAAGGGTTTTTTAAAATTTGTTTTCCTTGCGTGACGTCACTTAACCAGGAGCTTCTTCACAGGATGTATCCTTGGCCATTTCGCTTTGGATGAACGGTTGTCAATATAATTCCTTATTCATCAACTCTTCTTAATATTGATTTGCAAAATTTTAATGCGAGAAAAAATAAAACCTGGTAAATCACACATACAATTACAGTTAACGGAGTTTAATATAATAATATTAATATAATTAAATATAATATAATAATTAAATTAAACAAAGAAATAAGCAATTTTATCTCAATCAATCTTATTCGATAAATAATTTATTTAAATAATTTATATTACAATATTCCTCCTGTAAAAGAATATGGTTGGTGGCAACAAATGATATTTAATTTATAATATATAATAATGGAGTAATATTTTAATTTATATGTATTTCATGACTTATTCCACACTCTTAAAACCTTGCATCGCAATAGAGTCTCTGGAGCATGATATGATACTAATAATTGAAAGTCATTGTCAGTGGTGCAATGCAACGTTTTTTGGGGATACAATTAGCTATGGTGTGGAGGACGATGTGAAGTATAATGTGTGTTGAGTAATTGAGTTTTTTTATTATTATTTCAATCTTTGTATTTAATTTTAGAGGACAAAATCTTATTAAGAAGCAGAGCTTGCTAGGCGCACGAGTCCGATCAATTATAAACGAAATAAAACTATTAAAATCCATTTATTCCAGAGAGTATGCTATCGAGTCATTTGCATATTCATTTTCACTTCACCTTTTTATTTGACTGTTCCCCAAAGAATGTAATGCTTGCGGAACGTCTCTTCAGTTTTTAACAGTTTACTAATAAAATATAATGTCTGAAGTAATTTGAAGTTCTGGAATGTTATTATTGAAAATTATTCTGAGATAATTAAAGCTCAAATTTGTTTTTGTCAGAATTGTTTTTTTCTTCGATATCTTCGAAAGATATTGTACAGAACATAAATAATAAACAGGGAAACATAAAAAGTATCTTTGTACGGCGACGAAATGGAGCCCCAGATTGAGAGAATAATTGAGGCTGTAGGCATTTATTACGTAACCAGGCCAAGATTTAGGACCTTGCCCACATGCAGCTACGCAAATACGTCTCCCTCTCAGAGACTATTTTACGGCAGCAGTTTCACGCTCGGATGTTAATTTGTGGTGAGGACAGGACGCCGTGGTGCGAGTCCCACGTCCTCGTAGTGCGAACGTGCCTCGTGGACCGTCTGCTCTATTGTCAGGACTTGGCAAGCACGTAATTCCTAGAAGCAGAGGTCTTCTATGAATTAATGTGATATGCAACGAGATCAGATTTTTGTCCATCATTTCTAGATCTTCACTTTCGCAAGTTCTTGGCCCTACGAATTCTATACAGATATTTCCTGTACTCTAATTCTTTTACTAACCGAACGTTATGCCAAATAATCTTCATTTTGCCGAAGGTTGTAATATGATAAATTAATAATCATATTTTGGATCCATCCTATAAAATTTCTCCTTTATGCAAGACCAAATAATCTGAAAATGTCTCCGAAGGCTAAATTTAAGATATACCTCATATTTTAGTCCGAACGACGAATGAAACAGAAATTAATGGAAAAGAATTAAATGGTTTTTAAACTTTTCATCTATCTATTTAACAGTCGCATCAACAACTCAGGTCATTAGCGACTCATTATTGGAACTCATTTTGACTTGTCGGAGGACTGAGTTGACGAGAGATTCTCTCACGCACACAAACATCCATACCCTCGCCGGGATAAGAACCCGGAACCTCTGTGATGTGCGAGGCAGTCACGCTGACGTCTAGGAGGTCGGCTTTTAAACTCTAATGTTATATCCATTAGAACTACGAACATCAAAATTAAATGAGTTTTCTTGTGAAATTCACACATTCATCACAATTAAAATTTTTATAAACATTAAAAACACAAGGGGAACATTTTAATAAAATTAAAGTCTAGATTTTTCATGCTTAGCTCGAGGTTAAACATTAGTCTTCGGTGAAAAACGACGTGTAAAGGGTCTTGCTAATTCGTGGCCCACAAAAGAGATGGAGTTCAAGCTGCCATTAAATCATGCCTGACCGAAATTAAATGTAACCTATGATCATATAATAGGATAAGTGGCGAATTTATCGTGATTGAAAAAATGAATATTATTGTTTCTGTTTTGAGAAGCATATACATATATATATATATATATATATAGAGAGAGAGAGAGAGAGAGAGAGAGAGAGAGAGAGAGAGGAAAATTTAAGCAAGTGTGTCTGAAATATTTTGATGAAAAAAGACGTCTGTCTCTACGTGCACTTGACTCAAAAAGAAGTCAGCAAAAAATTACGCTTCAATATATGACTGGGTCAGTACAGTAACATGTAATTAATTTCAATAACCCTCCATTTGTTGATTGCGAACTAATATTTAAATTAATGGTTTAATTAATTTGATAATTATTTTCTTCAAACGGATTTTTGTTTGATTTTTCATGTTCATGCGATAAAATCAATAAAATTTATTAAACTATAAATATATATGTATATAATAAGCCAAAATTTCGTATTTCAACTTCTCTCTGAAATACATTCATACTTACATTTTTTTGTATGTGCCATACTTTGTAGTAATTAATTCACGGAAGAGGTAATGGTTTTTTACTATGTCGTTGTTTAATATTTCCCTCTCCTATAAAAGTTAATTGTTTCATGGTCATCCAAATTATGTGTGTTCATGGAAACATGTTAATTTAATTAAAATGGCACATACATGATTATGTTAATGGGAATACAGACAGTAATGCAAATTTTGAGTGTGTCTCATGCATCACAAAGTATCAGAGGATGGTAATCTACTTGTATGGTGTCGAAAATGACAAAAGCGTGTTTTTTTTATTTAAAACGTTCTTCAATAATGAACGCTAATATGTAAAAATAATACACAAAGGAAACCTTTGAATTGTAGAGGATTAGTCGTGTGCAGTTACTTAATCGAGTAATTGTTAATTTAGGAAAATCTGCTATTATAAAATATTATTTATACACGTATTTTAGTTACACACTGTTGTGTGTGTTAATTGGCCCACATATTCAAATAATGAACAGTGTCGAGGAAGATATAAATATTTAAATATTAAATAATCTCAATTTAAAGTACTGTTTTCAGTTCGTGCTTATTATCTTGGAGGCGTAAATATTGTTCCCATGAAAATATTAAAAAGTCTGTATCAGTTGATGAACAATTAAATAATAATACAGCCCAAATCCTAAAAAATTAAAAACCATACAACGTTTCTGCAATTTTTTTGTTTCTTATTATAATTATCGCGCGTCATATTTTTTTGAATTCCTATGCAAGCCGGACCGAAACCAGAGCATGTCGGTAAGAGACTATGAACCTTGATCCGCGAAATAATTAAAAAATCTGATTGGAGAATTTATGGATGACGTGTTTCCGGGTGGGAGAAAGTGATATAAAAATGAGAGAATGCTTTTCTGCATTTTTGTTATGGTCAGTTCAGCATAACAGCATTGAGGCTTACATTTCTAATACAGTAACCCACCGACGAGTGAAAAGGTGCCATTATCGAGTGAAGTGGAGAGAAAAGTTCTTACCCTTCAACATACGGAGAAATAGTCGCATCTACGAGGGTGACTGGAGGAACACGATAGCTGAAGACCGGAAGATAATTTGGTGACATAAAAGACAATTGCAATTTTAAATAGTAATTAATAATAATAAATAAATAAAGATGTATTTTAACTACCATTTTAAAAACGTTTAGTACAATATGTAAAATTTTCATCATATTAGTGAAGTAAGTCTCGCTGTGAATTTTACCATATTTATAGACTGGAAACTAATTTTTCTTCTACTGATTCAAAACTGGAGTGTTTAGTTCATTCTTCGTATTTCGTAATGGTAGGGTTCAAGATCAGAGCTCTCTTTGCCCCTGGCCCTTCTTATCTTTTCTAATGTTTCCATATCATTCATATTTTTTACGCGTTCTACTACGTTCCTTACTCTAGCCAAACTTCTAATTCTTTGCGTTATTCATCCCAATACTACCCAAAAACTACTAGTAAATCAGAGTGGCTCGTTCATACTCGTATTTCCTCTCAGCGTTGCGCGGATGCGCGTCCTTCCGTTTCTGTTGAAACAGCACCAGTAGAACCGCAGTGCAGTGAATAATGTTAAAGACAAATTAACTATGGAAATTCGACCGCAGTATGGTTGTACTGGCAAACTGCTAGCAGTGAAACCGCAGGCAGTTGAGGTTTCCTAATTCCCGGCGTATTGCGGCTCCGGAAATTACCACCGGGCACAAAACTTCCACTAATTCGTATCTGTCTAAAAAATAACCGAAAAGGTCGGAAAGTACAGCATATAACTTTATTTATTTAACATTACGGAATTTTTTTCATTAATTTAAGATTTTAAATATTTGAATTCGAAAAAAATGTATTCTGTTTTTATCTGTTTAAAATATTAATGGACACCATTGTAACACCGCAATATTTTGGGACAACTGGGCCACCTTGTTATAAATAAATTTTTTCAGTTTTAAAAGTTATAAATAACAATGTCATTTTTTTATTTTACACCCAGCTTTTGTTCTACACATTTTATTTTATTTCGCTTGTTTAAAATGAATTTTATAAAAATTTAATACTTCAATTTCATTGTGAAATGGACTCAGAAACTCCATTTCTCTAAATTAGCCTTCAGCTCGCGAAATATATAAATTTATTACTATAAATTTTAAACTTTTGGCGACCTCAACGTGAGTTTTGGTTATAAATTTTAAAATAAGGCTTTACCATTGATGTGTGATATGACCTATCGCAGAAATAAATAAATTCCACCTGCATTATACATGAGGGTTAAACCTAATCCTACAACCAATACCCTGAAATGTTAAATGCAGGCCCTGGCAGCTCGTAACAGCTCTCTTTGTACAAGCGTTTCTCATGTGGCTGACGTTGGCGCCACTTTGAATAGTTTTAGCGATACGTCAATCTTGTGTCCTGTTAGAACCAATTATCGGACGGGCGCAGTTCCTTTTAACAGATATCTTCCAATCTAATGTACAAATGCTTTCAAGTATCACTCAGAGGTTTTTTGTTATATGGTACGACATTTTTGTCTGCCTGATTATGCATATTTTTGTTTCTTTCCTACATACATGCATTCTCGTTGACAATATTCAAGTCCAATAGTTATTTTATACTTTTGATATTATACTATTAATTACTAGATGAATCGTGGCTAAAAATCACAGTCCCATACAAGTGAGTTATACAGTGTGCGGCGGAAAATATTATTAATTAAACCGTTTTGGATTATAAAAATAATTGGTGCATAAAGGAAAAAATAGGTTAGCGTTTTATTAGGTTTGAAAATAATGTCCGAAAGCCTACAGCAGCTGTTTTTATTATTGTGACGAATATATAAATATTGAAATAATATGAATGAAATAAAATTCTACACGGAGACAAGGAAATAAAACCTATTATATTAACATGAAACTTGAAGTAAACGAAAACCGTATCTCAGGGTCGTATTGTGGAACTTTCGGAGGAAACAAGCTATAAACAATTCACAGAAACGTAAAAACTCCTATCCTGGTGGGAATTACAACGTCATTCCGGTCACCCGTGGGGCACAGTCCAATCTGCCTGACTACAAATTAGACTACGAAACAACATATATCGATCAGAAACACAAATTAAAACAGCAGAGATTTCAATGAATTTTAATCCACTGTTTTTCCGTTCCTCCAGTTCAACCCATTTAAGTATATATACGACTCCCTCAGTCAAAAACATATTTTTCGTCGTTTTTAAAACGATGAATTGCAACTTTAATGTCCATTAAAGTTTCTGAACGACTCTGACAAACTAGGATTGAAAATTCATACAATAAAAATACCCAAGATAAATAATGTATCGTGTTTGCTGTCCGAACGAAAATTACATGCATACGAATCCCTCCGTCAAAATTATATTTCGCTGTGGCTCCCTTAAATGTACCACTGTGAACAAAAAGTAAGGTGAACTTATTTATAAAATATAAATTCTTTATTTATTCTTCCAAATCAATTTCATTCCCTTCAAAGTAATCTCCGTCTGATAAAACGCATTTTTTCCAACGCTTTTTCCAGTCATCGAAACAGTCGGAATAGTCTTTTTCCCGTATAGCCTTCAAAACCTTCTTCGATTCGGTTTTTATCTCCTCAATCGTGTCAAAACGGCGTCCTTTTGAGTTTGCTGAATAGCCAGAAGTCGCACGGAGCCAAATCAGGCGAATACGGTGGTTGCGGAACGATATGAGTCGAGTTTTTGGCAAAAAAAGTCGCGAAGAACCAATGCAGTATGACATGTTGCATTATCGTGATGAAGGAACCAACAGTTGTTCGCCCATAATTCCGGCCGTTTCAGACGAATAGCTTCACGGAAACGACGCATAACGCTCAAATAATATTCTTTGTTGACAGTTTGGCCCGGCGGAAGGAATTCACAGTGCACCACACCACGATAATCAAAGAAAAGTGTCAACGTGACCTTGATTTTCGATCGACTTTGCCGTGGTCTTTTCGGTCTTGCTTTACCTTATGCATGATATTCGCTGGATTCGTCGGTGGTATCAGGGTCGTATGCGTAAATCCAAGTCTCGTCTCCAGTAATGATGCACTTCAAGCGGTACCGATAGTCAGACAGCAAAGTTTCAAACACGCTTTTTTTCCAAAAAATTGAGCGATTTTGGCACCAATCGAGACTTGACGCGTTTGAGACACAAAACTTTCTTTAAGATGGTTTGGGCTGAGCCAAATGATATTCCAACACTATCAGCGAGATCTCTATTTGTCCATCGACGATTTTCAAGCACCAAATCTTTTATTTTTTGGACGTGGTCCTCGTCGGTAGACGTTGATGGTCGTCCAGAGCGCGGTTCGTCTTCAACGCGTTCTCGGCCCTCTTTGAACTCGTTGTACCACTTATAAACGTTTTTTTGTGCCATAGTTTGATCACCAAAGGCCTTCCGCAACATATTCTACGTGTCGGCACAAGAATATTCGTTCCGCAAACAAAATTTGATGCAAGTTCTTTGCTCAACAAAATCACACATTGCAAAAATCGAAAAATTCACTTTTTGTTGTTTAGAAAAACACGTGTAACTCGGAGATAATTAAACCTTTTAACAAACAGACGCTTGGCAAATATTGTAGACAGTCCTACCAACCTAGGGGGAAAAATTTACCTGCCGTCCTAATACCCGGGAGTTTTAAATGACAATTTCACCTTACTTTTTGATCATAGTGGTATATAATGGTCGTTAAGTACATATATGGATTCCTCAGTATAATCATGTTTCATCGTTGCTCTTCAAACTACAAATTATTTAATTCTTGGCTCCAGATGGCGGAGTCAAGCAAAGATAACAACGCCTGGCCTCGAAAAAAAAAATCTCATAGAGATATTTACAGCCCAAACATTTTCTTCATCAGCAACTGTGTTCCTGCCATTAAAACTTGTCTTTTAAGACTATCCATTAATTTACTTCTAAAAATCTTAAACTATATACTTAACTGGAGTCTATCCAATGTCGTCTTCTAAATTTTCTGGTCTTTTTACACCTCACTAACGCACTGTGCTCTCCTTTTATACACTGCACTTTACATAAGATCGGCTGGTTTTTTTTTTCAATCTTCTGGGACGGTGTTAATTTTTCAGAAGTTGTCGGACCACTGGGTTGATGTGGAGGTGAAGCCCAGCTTCATGTTTCCCATCATACCTTCTATTTCTTCCTTTATGGTTGGAATCTGCAGATCTGCATTTCGGATATACCAGGAAGCATTCACGATGTTTCTTAACACTTTATTTTGAAGAAATCCTAAACTGAAAATAAATTCGTTAATTACATTATAGTTAAAAAGAAAATGAAATACATAACGCAAACCATTTAAGCAACGTAAATAGAAAATAACTATTCAAAGACGCGTTTGCCAAAGTTGGACGATGTTCACTGTAGATGGCCGAATTTTTGGTTCTGTTGTCTGATACTTTGTTATTGTTAAAATAAGAATATCATTTGCAGCAACTCTGAAAAATTATCCATCCATAGATAACCATATAAATGGCGGTCAGTTCTGTTGGGTGCTTCTTTAGGAAAATACAAACGTCTTATTGACCTAAGAGTTGGTTGAATATTATCCAATATTATACTAAAAGTGTAATTAACTTGAAGAACAATAAAAATTAATCTCAGAGAAATTTAGGTAGTAAGATATAATTATCTGGTTTAAAATTAGTTACTGTACTTTGATTATGTTCTAGACTGTCCGTTCAATGTGAAAATAACAGAAAGACGCAGGTTTCTTGGTATCTCGTAAAATACTACGTGTTTTCCATCACGCGCAGTTTCAATTTTATACTTATTTCCTGCATCACATGTATCATACACACTGCAGTTCCAGTTTTTTTTAATTATTTCGGGTCGTGTTAAAATATGTTATTTAGACGTTTTCGGGGAATCATAAAATTGAATGTGAATGCAGTTTTGTGCTTTCGTATTCCAGGTACTCGTGCTGTAGATACATACTCGGCAGAAACAAATTACTCTCTTCGACAAACAAAGCAGAAATCATACCATTAACGTAATGTCACGTCCTGGGAAATTGTAATTGCACTGCTCCGAACAACATGGCTTTTTTTAAAAAAATTTCATTGCGAAATATTTATATTCTACAATTGACGCCTCCATATGCATTAGTTCACACCTATTTTTTAGTTCGTGAGTCGATGAAGGGTTTCACTTTGACCACACACACATGCAAGATCCCGGAATGATGTTATTCGCATGTCAGGAATACTTATCTCCCTTGTGCGTTAGTCTCGTGTCAGCAGATTTGACATTCGTATCAGGTTTCTGAGAAACTCCCACTTCTCCGGTTACAATGTTCCGTAGCCATTCTCAGTGAAGGTCACTTAACTTACAAACGTTTCCAACGATTTTCAAAGGTTTGTACGAAATAATCGTCGAATTTTCTCCTAATACCTATATTTACAGAAATTAAAATTATATAATCTATTTAGTGAGTACAGGGTCCGTTGCTTTATAATTTACGATTTCAATGGCCCCGTCCCATACATTACAGTGATATGAAAACTGCAAAACCAATATATATGGCGCATTTACATTCCGTAATGTCATATGGAATTATATTTTCGGGCTGACTCCACAGTCGTTCTAGTCCAAAGGATAATGTCACGTAAATTTTGGGACTTCATGCAGAGATCTCTTCAAAAAATTAGATGTACTTACTCTCTCTGTAGTCAACTCATTTAATCATTAATGGTATTGGTAATAAATAATTTTGGGAAACTCGGATATGCATTCATTTAACACTTGAAACAAAAATAATTTACATAAGTCTTTGCCAGTTGCATAAAAAGTGGTCAAATCTACAGGAATGTTAGCTTTTAAAAAATTTTCTTGACTCCTTCTACTCTCAATATAAGTTTTTGGAAAATAATTATATTTATTAATAGACTCAGAATATTGGTTCAATGGTGTATATATGAAATATTCACTACTGAAATATTTAAGAGTGTAAATAATAAATATATTGATTTTAGAATATAAGAAATTCATTTTAATAATTTAATGCAGATAAAAATTTTACGTTTCTATCTCATTATAAATGATTCTTACGTAAATAAAGTTATTAAATAATCAGATATAGGTCCAAAACAATGTAAAATGTTTTGATCATGAGGATATATTAAAAATTAATTTATTATATTCTACAGTCAAAGAAATTTGAGGTCGCAGCGTGTTTCATCAAAAATATGTACGCTTTATAACTACTTTCATACGATGTCCTGGAAAAATTGCGTAATATTTATAAAATTGCATTATTACGTAGCTGAAGATTTTTAAAAAATCTGAAAATGATTTCCATTACTTTATAGGAAATTTAATGAGTAATTTGTAATCCACAACGACACTGACTTGCCGCATTATAACAGAGGAAGAAGTGACGTGAAATTCGTTTACTTGATGTAGACATGTTTGTAATATATATAGACCTTCTCCGTAGGTGTAGTTTGCGTCATTATCACAAGCGATATTGAATTCTACGAACACAGAATGTAAACTTCCTTAAACATTTACTAATTGGAAGGGAGTTTCTACAGGAAGTGGAAGATTAAATTTTGTCGGAAACACATAAACGTTTTATTATGCAATATACGGTCTACTAATAAAGCCCTTACATTCACCAGTTTTGTGTGTCAGTCTAAATTTGCGTGGGTTGGTATTTTGTATACAAGAAGCGTCAAACTGTTTCACAATTAGTCTTCAAGTGTATCACATATTTACTATTGTTTACTAATACAACTGCATGTATATGTGTTTGCAATCTATAACACATTGAGAAATTTCAACCGGACTTGTTACACATATCAATTACAATCTAGGAAACAACATTGTAGGGGTAGGACACCCAAACGGGCCGGGATTGAAGCGGGTTGCATTTATAAATAATGCGAATACGACGTATATTAGTACCAAATAGTTTTCGGGATTGATCTCGATGTAGTTTAAGTATAATTTAAATCCCTAACGGCATGGGAGGAGATCCGTAATTAAGAAAATAAGTTGTAAGACGGCGAAGCTCGAAAGTGGGAATTAAAATACGCAGGATGAATTAAGTCTCGTTTATATTTTCTTTCGTTGTTATTGAAAACACTTCAATATACAGTGTTAAAAAATTAGTTTTGTTTTAAATAATTCGAATTTCATCGAATTTCATCAAAATAATACATTCCCATTATTTACTATCTTTGGAAGTAGATTTACACGACGATAAAGCTATCATTTGACACCGATGCAAGTTTTGGATGATGTTAAAAGAATTTCACTGAGTACTTCCCTGTGTAATTGCAATTGCAAATTTCACGTTTCATTGAATTTCTATAAACGGGATGATGATGACCAAGACTGGAGAAAACAATTTATTAACCGCAAGCGGTTTTAATCAGTCATCAATTTATAAAAAGAAAAGCATTTTATTAAATTTCCAAAAAACTATTTCATCTTGTCTGGAGATAACGGAAATTTCCCATATACACGTTTAATTTGTGATAAATATTTTTTCTTCACTTTATTGTTAAAATATTGATTTATATTTTAAAAAAATTTAGAATGATCCGAGATAAATTTGGTTAAATATTGATGTATATTTGTTCTGGGCTTCGAAGGTGGCCTGGAGACGTCATAAAACTGTGGACGTGACCTCGTGTATTCGTTGTTATTCTACCTACGGGAACGCAAGTTTAGAAAAAAAAATACCGTCCCAAGAACAATATTAAATATCACTCGAAACTAACGGCCGTGTCCTTGAAAATGATATCAGTATTGAATGCCTTAACGGTAGCCAGATAAGGACGGACCTTACTGGAAATAATCGATGAACTCAATATTTAATTTTTAATATGAAGGACCAAAATTTTCGGAGAAATTGAAGATGACTATGACAAATAGCGGAAAGCTAAAGACAAAATTCAAAAATTATATATTTTGTGAGGTATTAAAAAATACGTTTTTTTATATAAATCGGCGACTCGGTGTAAAAGTATAAACAGAAAAATTCATAATAAATTTAAAATATCCTGAAAAAAAATTAATTTATTAACTTCTATGGTTCCAAATGTCAAATTCCGGGTTAATGTGGTGAGGAAACTGCTAATGTCTTTGTTATATTGCGTTAAAGGAAATTTACAAAAGGCTGCGCTACAGAGCGTCTCTGATGAGACGGTAACACTTCTTAAACTGTTTCTGGAAAGAGCCATTACGGAGCCCTAATGCGCGAGCCGTGTCTGAAAAGTTTCGTCCGGATGAGACGAGGTCAGGACGAGATACGCCACGGCTCGTCGCCCAGTCTACTTGCGAAGTTCTCGGAACTACGTCGAGATAAGAAACTCTGCGTACTTCTTACCTTCAGGCGATATTGTCAGATACGTCCACAAAACCATAAATCTAGAAACCTTTAGAAACGGGGAAGTTTTTCAGCTAGTGCTAAAGGTTTATCTACATCCGTACCCGACGAGTTTTTATATTGGCCAAAACACATGTAGATGTTATTATGTATACAGAATAAATAGCGTAATTCTGAATGGAATACCATGTGTAACTTATTATATACTTTCAGTATTCACCATATGCGGAAGACTTTCTACCTTTTGTCGTTTAATTATAAGGCCATGAACCATAAATTCAGCTTTTTCCTTCTTTTCGAATACCGTAAAAGTTTGTTATTATCTACACTTAATTGTATATAGAAGTCGAGAGAGTATTCAATTGCTGATTATATTGGTTATTTTTTTCTAAGACGAATCCTATATTAATTGGGAGATGACCTCGTGTGGGTTCTCTCATTCTACTAACGTGTACGAATATTTAGAAAACATATATGTCTGATATTATTATCACTCTAAGACACCAACACAGCCCTGAAAAATCATTGGAAATATGTGCTTTACAGTATAATAACCGATGAGCTCAATATTTAAATGATATTACGAAGAAACGAATATTTCTGACAAATTAAAGATGACTACGTCAAATTGCCGGAAGTTCCTGACAAAAACTACAATAAATATATAACAAGCAGTACGGTGGGAAATTTTTACGGAAGACTGAGCTATGAACTGGTGTTTCAAATACGGGTATAATATTATTAGTTATTACATGCAAAAATTATTCTTTATATAAACCTTTACCAGATGAATGTGGTCAGCAGACCGAAAGCTGATTTATTTAATTTTTTGATGATGAAGAAATAAATGAATGCATTGTTTCTTTGATACTGTGGACTATTTATAGATTTTGGGTTTCCTATGTTCACTAGTACTATATTATTACTGTCTTTTTGTCGTGATATTCAAGACTTCAAAGTTATTATTTTTAAAATTTACACCATATTTGACTTATATTAAATTTAAATTAGTAGAAATTGGCCACAGCCATAATTTTTATTTATATAAAAATCTCTTTAGACTAATGGATTATATCAATGTAAAAATCTTAGATCAGGATACGTTTGATAATTGTTATATATTATTTCCAATATAAATTCTACTAAAAATACATAAAAATTTAAATTCCAAATTTAATTCAAGGTTATTATGATTTAAAATAATGTATTCTTGTATTTTTGAATGTTTAATTTTTGTGTTACATTTCGGCCATGGAAGTTGACATACATTCTGCATTTGTACACTTAAATTTTTTATTAAAATTGCTTATTTAATCATGTAATTAACCTTATTACATATACTTTATTTATTTGGTTAGGAGACAATCTTTTTGTTAGTCTTTTAGTTGTATTTATAAAATAAATTTAAATAACGTTCGAAGAGATCCTTAAACGAAGGGGGAGAATGTTACGATGCATTTTAAATTATGTAATATCTTAAATAAATTTTCGATAACGTTCGCAGCGATCCGTAAACAGAGGGGAAAAACGTGACGATGTATTTTAAACTATGGAATAAATGTAACTTTTAATGATTATAAATAAGTATTCTCACTAATAGCCAATTTCTACTAATTTAAGTTTTTACTTATAAATTGGGGATTGGTAAAAGTTATAAACACAATGAAAGAAAAATTAGTCATAATAAATTTAAATATGCTGATAAAAACTAATAATGATGCATCAGTACGTAAATTTTTCAGATGATTCTATTTTCTTATTTTGTATGGGAACAGTAGTAGTTAGGAATAACTTTTTTCAGTAAGAGTTTTTTTTTGTATTAGTCAATTATACCTTACATGGCCTACGTTGCCATTTCTAGATGACAACGGATACTCCCAGGTCGATTATTTAGTCCTTTTTTTTTCGCGGTAACATATAGTATTCGAGAAAAGAAAGCTAATACAATATATATATATATATATATATATATATATATATGCATATATATATATATATATATATATAATCCAATGTCATTTGAAGAACAATGAAGAAACAATAATTTGACTGACGGAGTCGTAAATCAATTAGTCGTTAAGTACCAAACGTATTATGAATGAAGGAGCCATTAAAAATATTTTTATTGGATACAGGTTGTATATTAGTTAACCTTATTTATTTCCTTCGTATTATTTGAGCCTATATCACCCAACTTTAGTACACAATTACATTGTAGGCCCATAAATTGCCTTACTGAACACATTGAAAAGTTTTGGATATAGTCGAAATTAAGCTGCATAATTTTTAACATTATTAACAACACAACTTTTAAAATATATAACAACGCAATAAATTGTCTCACTAAAAACGACGTCATTATAAATATATTTATTGCAATTATATCGTGGAATAATGCACATACAAAAACAAAGTGATGTTTGAATAACTTAACTGCAAATAGTTTTAATTTAACGTCTGTTTTGAATCAATAAAACAATTTATGACCTTATACAGACCATTTTTATTTTTATTTATATTATGACGACGTTTCGATACCTTTTTGATAATTTTCAGGTATTTTCCTACAGAGGAGGTATTTGCAAATGATTAGATTTATAGAATAATTGTACAAAGACAAGCTAAAGTAGACAAAATGAAACAACAAACTTACCAAATTAATTTTATAAACTAGCACAACTAAACGATTAACAAGTTATTAAATTCACACAGTTTTAAAAAATTAGACTGTAAGTCAAATTATTTTTGAATACCTCCTCTACAGCAAAATACCTGAAGAAGACACAAAAATGTATCGAAACGTCGTCACCATATAAATAAAAAATTAAATGTGTCTGTATAAGGTTATAAATTGTTTTATTAACTGCTAATTAATATAATCCTTTATGGTTACAGAATATTTATTAATTTTTTTTAAACAAACATTCGAAAAGTCTGCGTAATTGAGTGACCCCAACGCAACATGCAGAAACCAGAAGTTGACTCATCACAAACTACCGTACTTTAACCGTTAAAGAAGTTAAAAGTAGGAAGCGACAGACAGGAACATACAAATTACAAGGACGACGCACTTCTGAGATGAAATTTTAACAAACAACTTTACGTTGACCTGAAAGCGCATACGAATAGTGAAACTAATGCCATGGTTAAAAATTCGCTTAGCTGAAACGAATACACAGTAAATGGAATACGTGGAGTGGCTGATACAGAAATAAGGAGCTTAGAAAACTGAGAAGATTTCGATGTGTGGATGGACAGATTTTTTAAGCTCGCGTATTACGTAAATATATTTTTTCTGTATATTTTTAGGGAGAGTATTATCAGCTGGCGGACACCGCCCTCGCTATCTAAATTAGCCTGAGCAACAGGCGCGCGACATTCCTGGAAGTTTCCTATTCGCGGAAGCACGGTCGCCCGCCATGTTCGCTTCGCTTCTCGTGAACTTTTCGGTGCGATCGCACCGGCGGCCTCTTTTGATCCTGCTTCCTGCAATTGTGATTCGACAGATGCCGATCGCTTCGATCCTCTGGGAAATGAGGGGAGCAGGCAGCGGCACAGCCAGCGGACCGTGGTATCGCTTTCCCATCGGAAACTGGGAACAACCTCCAATACGTTCCGATAATTGGGTGCGGACCACGCTAGTTGATTTTGATCCTCATATCTTGTTACCGAACGAAAGGCCGTAGCACTTTAAAATCCTTGATTAGATAAGATTTTCTAATTACTAATTTGTCTTGCTCGCACCGGCAACTGTATTCTGTATTATTTAGTATTATTTACTAAAACAATTTGGTACCTAGATCCAGTCGCAAACAATCTAAAAAATTAGTCATATATAATATTGGACTTTTTTCAACAAAAACATATTTAAATGATGGTTCCGGAACATATTCACCATCTATCTCAATTGCTGCTTCTCATTTTCTTGACAGCGTGTCGATTCCATGAGCGAGGAAGTCGTTATTAGAGATAATCCACTCTTAGACGTCGTCCACCAAACCATCCAAGTAGTCGTAAACTAGCCGCGGGCCAATTTTTCAGCGATAGATTAACGTGATAGTCAGTAGACGGTTCTCTGGGAAAATATGGTGGAGGAAGAAGCAGACTCGACGACACGACGCTCAAGATGTGGACGCGCATTATCGTTTGGTTCTTTTTTCGCGGTATTTTCGTCTCGATTGCAGTGTGAATGCGGTCAAGGTAAACCAGATAGACGTCGTCGCTGTTGATATTTATTTTCCGCTTGCTGTTTTTTGTCTTCCACTGTCGTCATTTCACCAATAACAAATCCCGTTTGAGACGATTTCCCAGTGGGTGATTCTGTCCCACCAAACACTCCACATTGCCTTCTTACAGAGGACGTCTTTCGGTATTCCTTCGGGTGAAACACCAAGTAAACGCAAATCTTTGACGTTTTGAAGAGACGTCACGATGAGATTCGTCAGGGACGGACTTTGACCGTTTAGCTGCATAATATCAGAGAAATTGCTGTCGGAAAGGTCGTAGGTGACCCATACAGCCAATTTCCATACTCTCCCTAAGCTTTCTAGACGATGGACGATGCTTGAATGATCCACCTTGAGGGCTTCGCCCAGCATTCTCGTTGTCAAGCTTTCCTTCTCTTCCACGGCAGTTAAAAGAGCATGGTCGTCGAAATTTGACGGACGACCTTTTCCTCCATCATCTGCGAGATTTGTATCACTAGGTTTGAACTTTTACTGTTTGTTCATTGACTGAAAACTTCGTTGCGATCCCGAAATGATGCATTCCAACCTCTCTCGAAGTGGATATGGCGAATATGGATATGATTTTTGGTACGCATTTTCATTAACAGAAAAGGCAGGACTGTTTTTAGGATAATAATAATCAAAACGCCAATTTTAATAAAGAAATGAAGCCGCAATATTCATGCACCGATATAATATTATGGAGAATTATAGGGAGAGCAATGAGAAGCATGTCTGTCACTTTTTGTAACGAATAAATAACAAGCATCAACCACGAAACTCAAGCTGATCTGGTCCATTCTGGCCGCCTAAAAAGTAGCTGCCGAAGATCGAAATCTGTAATAAGATAATTTTTTAAATCCAATTTCCAAACAACAAAATTATAGCCATTTAAGTATCAATACTAGGCCCTCAGTCAAAAACATGTTTCAGAATTTCTCTTGGATCGACTAATTTCTTCTCGAATCTCCATTAAATTTATGCAGCAATTAAGCCAAATTAAGGGTAGAACTGAATACAATAAAAATAAATTTAAACGCTCCTTCAGTCAAAATATTTGGTGCTTCCTCTGTTAAGGACTAATACATTTATTTAACCAGATATATGACTCCCTCGGTCAAATTTGTATTTCTTCATTGTTCTCCAAATGACAATTCATCCATCAAAATTTTTAAACGCCTTCCCCAGTCATGATTATGTTGCTTCGGTGCTCTGCAAACTGCAATCTATTTAACTCTTGACACCAGTTGACAGGAAAATATAACCTCCAAAAACTATCTCCTTCAAATAATACAAATTGAGTTCAGAACTTTCTTATTTTCAAAATTTTACAATTTAGGAAAATGTATGTAAGTCCTCAATAAATGAACCGAATTACCAGTAATCCCAACTTCAAACTAGTCAAGTATCAAAATTGTAAATTTAAATTTTTTAAAATATACGGTATAAAAATTAAATTAAAATGTAAATATGAATACAAGACAAATTATCAGTAAAAAAAGAAAATACATGTTTCAGATCTTTATTTCGTACAAAATTATAAAAAAAATTATGTGACTACATTCCTAAATACTTATATGGATTTGGTTTTGGAAAATATTCCCTCTTTATATTCAAATAATAATACTCCGTCAACTGAGATCAGTGGAACAAAAATCTATTAAAAAATAATAACCTGAAATAAAATGTCATGTACTTATATTTTTTAAAAATTGTGAGTATGTGTTATTTTATCGGTCAATTTGTTGGTTACCATATCTTAAAATTTTTTCACTGAAAAAAATAAGAATAAGGTCGGAAAATATTTTTTTTAAAAAAAATTGGGGAAGTTAAACAGTCTCGAGCTTTTCCACAGTAGATTGGCTCAGCTTAAAACTTATAAGATTTTCACTCATTTTGTTTTGCACTCCAGTAAAAACGCAATGCTCGCGTTGCTCAAATTATAATAAAAGCTGTAATAATTACCAATTTCCGTGCGATAAAAAAATACTTTGTTTCTAGCACAAAGAAATGCCTTCTTTGTTGGTATTTGTAATTTGTATTCCATATATTACTCAGCAGGTGCCTGTTTTTTATCTACAGCACGAATAGTTTTACCTGGAACGCCACTAAAAGGGTAAATAAGCTTCCATGGAATTGAATTTAAGCTTCGAAGGTCAGAAGCTCCATTGTGCTAAAAACTGATTAAACATTCATTTTAAGTCTTTTTTTACTTTGAGTTTAATGAAAGATATGATTTCATGAATACAATTTCATTTTCAAATAAAATCATTTATCAATAATTCAACATCTTCGTAATTCGATTTGTTTTGTACGAACGTCACTCGGATACACTTGACAATTATATAGTTTCCTTTTAATGAGTGAAAACTAAGGCCAACTTTTGGTTAAACGTTTGTAAGTGTGCCACGAAGGGAAGCAACACACAATCTAAAATGAATAGCTACAAAAATGCAACTGGCAGCAAAAATCAACAAGAAATCTTGTATGATTCTATTATTCCAAAATTAATGATATCCGCAATTATGAAACCTTGGGATAAATCAAAAATGGCTGGATTTTAGTATTCTTCCACGAAATGGTTGAAACGTGATATGTATTAATGAAAAAGTTTTCAGGAACCAATATTCCAATCCATCCTCTCTGAAAAAAAGTCCAACTCGTTGTTATTTAATTAGGTATAAGAATGTATGATGGGATGGTCTGAAAATCGTTTAAAGAGTGACCTTCCATGAATTCATCTTAAAATGATGCAGGAAAACCATGGAATACTTACATAAAGTCAGTCATACTAACGTTTAACTGTAAATGCCAGTCAAAAGTCTGTAGACTGTTTGAATAAAAGAAAATCTCTTCCTCGATCAGCGCAGACCTGGTCTTGAGACGTCACATTGCCGTATGTGGACGCCTCCGACAAACACCAAAACGTATCTCAATGTCAATTGTCGTCAGGCCGTCAATTAATAAGTCTCGAGACGAGGTCTGAGTATAAAGCGTTTTTTTTTGTGGCGAACGCAGATTCAGACAAAATTTTCAAGACCAGGCCTGCGCGGAGCGGGTTGCAGAAGTTTGTATGACGTCGGTGTGACCATTCAAGAAAGGTGATTAGTGGAGTCCGAAATAAGATCGATACATCCGGCCAAGAGTGATTAGTGCTGCTTCTTACAGAAAGTTTCAGAGCAACGATGACTTTCGACCGGAAATGAGGGAGGAAACTCCTGGAAAACCTTCACCGTGGCTCAATGATTACGGTCACCTTCTCTAATAACTACAAACGGAAGTCGCTGGATATCGTCAGCAAACGCCCTTCCGCCCTTAATTCAAGGGGGACTGAGAAAATCGACTCACCCAAGAGATCACCATTCCGTATGTTCATTGTTCTTGGCCTCTGAACTCACCAATTGTAACACATGTTTATAAATCAGGAGGTGTCGCAGAAAGAAAGAATAGGATTGACTGGACATGTTACCACTTAATTATAGTGAAATAAATCTTGGCTGTTAATGCACTGAAGGGGTGTGACCTTGACTCCACCAATCAGGACGATTAAAATGAAGGGCTGGACGTGCAGCGTTGCCAAAAAATTGCAGTATATTCTAATAATTTCAGTGAGCTGTATACGACGTCCATTTGTAACAACGTGAACGTGACATCGTCACCAATTGCCTTCGAATTTTAATCACACAATAGTTACATGTTTTAAAAAGGACAAGCTACATAATTCAAAACTAAGGGTATATATAAAGAAAAAGAATGATTGCCTATGAAGGCACAATATTGAATGACACACAATTATATATAATTACGACAGATTTTACATAGTTTTCTGTAATTTCCCGTTTAAAATTTTCTAAATCTCATCTATTTATATTGTTCTCTGTATGAATTTTTGTAATCTATGGCGTTTGAACTTTTTTATTTCACATATTTCACACATAAATCCTTAGGCATAATAGAAATTTCCCTTCGTTATGCAGAGTTAAAACCTAACAAGCCGTAGTATAAGAAAAAATTGTAAACTCAAAAATATACGAAGACACTGACAATTATTAAAATTACTAATTATATAAACAAATAATAGACAAAAATAAGGGCGATATTAAATACCACACATCGTTTCCGCAGTAGTTGTTGCTTTCGTCAGGTGATTCAGAAAACACTTCACCTCGTTTGTGCGGTGCGTTTGAATCACCTGACGAAAGAAACAAAGACTGCAGAAACATTGTGTGGTATTTAATATAGAACTTATTTTTGTCTGTTATTTGGCTATTTATTTAAATAATTAATTATTTAATCACTTTTTACCATGAATTATGTATGCAATAAAATCGGACAGAAAAATATAAAGTTTAATCATATCAATACCAATTTTTAAAACTTTTCTATCGTATCCCACGGCTCAGTCATTTCAGTTTTAGCATGAAACAATGTGTGTAAAAAATTTCGCAAGATGAATGCCGCGTTTTCAAACGACGATTTATCTAATGGAAGAATAAATGGAAGGAAAGACAAGTAATCAACATTTTTCTGTTACCTCTGAGGCTGTAATATAAAATAAATACTATAAATTAAATAAATTAACGACTATTATAAAAGAATAATTCTATGCAACATAATGTCATTTTTTTACATTTTTGTAATTTTGTCAGGTAGTTCGTTACGTTTTTTTTGACACGTGTTGTAAAAAACAAGATAATATTGCTAATAAAAATTTTTATATAACATTGTTACCCTCTTTTAAAAATTCTCTAATATCTAGTCTTAAATGTTGTATGGAATAATAAAATGTAAATTAATATTTACAATCAGATCATAAATTCTTGTAGCTTAATAAAAAAAACAGAAACTGAATAATAACATAATTCTTTAAAAGTAAAAAATACTAATTTATTTTTAAAAATAGTAAAATGTTTGCAAATATTATATCAAAAATTAAAAAGTAATGGATTATAAATATCACGTAATTTTAAGTTATCATTATTTCAAATGAAATGTTTACACCTGCTTTAATATCTAAACTTGCTGATCAATTACGTTATAGGAAATTTTGTTAAATGTCTAAAATTTCATCATTATTCCAATCAAATTAATGGTTTTCTTATAATTTATGTCATCATTGTGGTTTTAAGTTTTGTAATTGTTTTTGTGTTATTTTAATCTACTTTTATGTGGACGTTTAGTTTACCCTATTCAACATTGAATTAAGTACTAACATTCTCGAATTGGATACTGTTTATTGGATATTTTAAAAGTAAATTATGAGAGTGGGACAGTTATTGAATATAGACATAATAAAAGAACCACTGTATGGAATTGAATATTTCTACCGCCTATGATTTATCAACTGTTTAACTAAATTGTTTAAAAATCGAACTGCGACCCACGGATTTAAATTAACCTAAACCATTTTCTATGATACCAAACAGGATTTTTTTTTCTGTTAATATTTTAATTCTGTTATGAAGTGTGAATTAAATTATTTTATAAAATTCAAAAATTGCAAATTTGAATTATAGAAATATGAAACATTTAATAGGAAATATCGTGCTAGTTCACAAACAGAAATCGGAGAGCCAAAATAAATCGACTTTTCCAGACGCATCAGAGTGAGAAAAAAATCATTTTAGTCTGTGTTGATCTTGAGGACGAAGGAAAATTAAATGGTGTACAGCGTTACGAAAGTGTTTCATCAGCTGCTTTAACGTAATTGCAAAACGGTGCAGTATGTAACGGTCGAAAGAAAGGAAGCTTAGAGCGGAACGTTATTAAAAATGTCTTAAAGAGAATGGTGTCTTTAAATTGAAACGCATAAATTGCGTGGGGGAAACGCGGAATACGCGTAGATACAGTTTGTTAGTGAGAAAATTGCTTTGTGCTCTACGTACAAAGCTTTCTGTCAGGTGATAAGCCTGGATTTAGTTTGACTTGGGTACTTTTTATGGTAACCCTGGAGGAATATCTGCGCTACTAATTAGGTGAAACAGCATCACATGCAAAGGCCGCCTCTGTTATCCTGTTAATAGGGAGGGCGCAGCTCTTCCTGGAACACGCAAAGCTCACGAGATAATACGGATAATCCTGGAATTCACATGATACGGTGAATGTTATCTGACGAAGAAAAACATAATTGGATTTAGACATTACGTGCGCTGGTTATCTCGTGTCGAGCAGTGAATTATAGTTTTGGAGTGAAATTAATGAACTGTAAGTTTTCTATTGCCTTCTAAACATCATTTTTGTTTCGTGTGATGCATTGGTATTTATTCATAAATTTATTTCGTGCTCAAAAAACGAACAGTATCGCATGTTAATTGTTCTGAACGAGTCACTGTCCGGTCGGCATGATCCCTGAAGCCCTTGTTGTCATTAGCGACGGTAGACGATTTGTCGTGAACTGTAATCACACAGCTGTTCACTCTTTTGTCGTATTTTGCACCGGAATTTCGTTTAATATTTTTATACTTATATTAATTAGAATGATTTCTACTGCTGTGCGTGGCTTGCGAAATTGACGAAGTGTCTCGAGGTTTTGTTCCTGACTGATCGCACTCAGGAAACGCCGTCCTCTGCAATATTGTGGAATTTTTTGTGCGATGAACTAAACATGAGCCGGATTGCTGCATCTACGCTCGTCTTCCAGGAATTACTGAGGAAAGTCAGTCTGACAGTATGTCCTCGTCCGATCTCATCTCGAGTAACGTTTTCCTAATACTGTAGATGGAAAATAACTTTAAAAAGACCAAGATTAGAAACAGTTGAGGACAGTCGTGCAGAATTGCTGGTGGCTCCAAACAGGTTCACGAAGAGGAACTGTCAAGCTGCTGTGAGCAAGGGGATGGTGGTGAATGAGCAGGGTTGGTTGTTCTTGCAAAAACAACCGGTTTTTTGGTAATGACAGTTTAAACTTCCCAGAACAACCGATTTACCGTTTTTGTCTCTCGTGGAAGTGCAACCTTTATTCAGAGACAAAAATTAAGGCGTTCGTGAACAAATGCGTAATTTTATTTCCAGGAAAAAACTTAAGTGCTATACATAATTTTTTTATGAATAGATAAAATTTCATTGGCCCAATAAAAAATCATTCGACACATTTTTTATCCGCAATCGTTTCACGAGAAAACATTTCAGCAAGGTGCTGTTTGGTTGAACGACTCCGCTCATCCAAAATCGATACCGCTTACCGCCAAAACAGGCCTGACACTATTCGCTGATAAATATTTTTGTGTGATAAATAAAATATCCCGGCAAGCAGGTTCACATTGGGGGCGTATAATAATCTGTCGCATGAGAAAATCATCCATCCAAATACTGACTGTATTATCAATTTTGTTTTTCCTAATCAATACTTTATTTTAATTTCTAATATATGTTCCATACTACATGTCACAGTTTTTTTTGGACACGATTTAGTTTTGGAAATGATAACCGAGTCAAAAAGTAACCTAAAAAACTGTTAACCTGAACGGGAAAAAACACGTCTCTCACAATCGTGTGATGTGTCTCACATTCCTAAGAATAAAATCCACGTATGGTGTAAATTTATTTGATTGATATAGTCCCTCAATTCAGTCATTTCAGAAAATCCATGTTCGATAGCAAGAATGTAAAGATTTATGGCCAATTAAGTATTAAAAAATAAGATTTAATAGACAACACAACGTTTCAACCCGACATCTGGGACCTCTTTAGATGTAAAAATATTTTTAATTAAAGTTTAACTAAAGTTACATCTAAAAATAATAAAATTATATAACGCGGCGAAAAAATATACAGACAAAATTACAAATTTAAGAGACCGTAACTTACATTAAAATTAAACACGTTCCGTAATTTTGTTTAGATACTCAGCTGCTATATTACATAGTTTTCATTATTTTTAGATAAATCCCGAGTTACAAAATTAATTAATAATATTGGAAATCATGTAGAGGTCCCAGATGTTAGAATATAATGTTGTTTTGCTTATTAAATAATAAATCAATGCATTTAATTATTTTTCTATCTTACTCGGTCATAAATCATTATATTAAATTGCCAGATAATTGATTAATTCATCTTTATACCGAAATAATTTTCAATTTTGTTCCATTTTGCGTCCAATAAATTAGTTATATTTGTTTAATTTAATTATACTTTTTAAGTTAGATGCTTGGGGAACAAAAACATTCACGACTCATTTTTAAAGAAATAAAAAAATTAAACTCAATTAAAAATTATATACTTGCCTAACTAATACTGTTAAAAACTGTATTATTGGCTATAAAACGTGTTATTAACTGGTTAAAAGCAACACTTTCCTGTTCTGTTATACCTATTCAATTGCGTGAGTAAAAATTGAAGAAGAGACCAGACAAAGAGAGGAAAAAAAAGATAATATTTGTACAAACGATTGATCTGAAACGTAAAAGAGATCACCACGAAAATGCCAAAGATAACGAGATACAAGGCAGATAAACCAAAAAAAAATTATATTTACTGAGCCACTGTGATAGCGTCGAAAATATAAATCGTCCAGAACAAGAAGTGGGTACCCAGAAAATACATAGAGTGAAAGTAGAGATTATCCCGAATTAAAGTTGAAGATAATACCAAGAAAAGGGACGGAAGAAAGCAGAGGACAAACAAATAGATACGAAATACTGAGAAGATCAACAAGAAAATGGGGAAACTAAAAGGCGGAGACATGTAAACCAGTTACGGTGATAGCGACGAAGTAATAATAAATTGTCCAGAAGAAGAATTGATACAAAGAAAATAAATAGAGAAAAAAAATTCTGAAGGCTCCTTTTTGGTATACGATATCTATATTCGTAAAATCTCCGATAATAACCAGTCAAGCGAAATATAAAATTACAAAATAGTTTATAAATTACTAAATTCTTAAATATAGTTACATAAAATGTAATTATAAATGTACGAATGCAGTCAGAAATAATTTATTAACACAAAACAAACAAAATTTTACATAAATTTTCGTCCTCCATCTAAAAATAAAATTTATATCAGAACAACTGTAGTAAAAAAATTAGTATAAAAATATATGAAGTACATTTAAGTTAAATATATATTGCAAAAAATTCGACTTTAAATATTAGACAAATATTGATTTAGTATAAATAATTTTTTTTGAATATATGAATGATTCTTAAATATAATAACTTGATTGAAATAATTAAATTCCAAGTACTTTAAAAAAATAGACCGAATTTGCGACTGTATGTGGTTTCGTAGAATCCCAAACATAACCAATACTTAATGATCTGAGGATCTCCTGGTGTAATTGATGTACAGTCAACCGGGTAGAAGAACCGATATTACACGACTTTGTACATTACCGTAACCCTTTAGAATTAACGGAGGCCTGAAAAATCGGTTTCCTCTTTCCTTTTTCTGACCTATGGCGTTGCCTGCAGCTTAGAACACTTGAGCGCGCCACGCACGCAGGGAATTGAGTCGAAACAGATCCGATCTCTGAATTATAACTTGAAGGATCTGATATGCGTTTCTGCAAAGCGGATCTGAATTAAGAGTCGTTGTTAGGCA
The DNA here is from genome assembly GCA_037074705.1 of Zhengitettix transpicula. Taxonomy (NCBI): domain Eukaryota; kingdom Metazoa; phylum Arthropoda; class Insecta; order Orthoptera; family Tetrigidae; genus Zhengitettix; species Zhengitettix transpicula. The sequence goes on along the minus strand of CM073593.1, from coordinate 67,242,840 downwards.
TCGCGCAATTCCTCGGCTGATCCAGCTGCGCGGATAAATGCGAACAATGCAGAGTTAACTTGGTCTGGGAAGGGCAAGACCCCCCCTCGCCCCCTCCCTTTCGCTTTGTGGATGATGCTATGTACTCTCTCCGCAAGATAGGAATCGCAATATGTCTGCCTTCCCAGAACAGTTTGCAGCCACAATTCCTCTTAACAATGCTCCTTGCTCCACGTTACCAACTTGTGCATATTGCGGTCGAAACACAAACAACAATTCTCAACAACTGAGAACAGCGTGAAATTATTATTCTCCGATAATTACTCGTCTGGTGAAACCCTAGGGGCTTGTTGGATTAATTAGTGAATAAATTTAGCCACGGCCTCTACGAGGCGCATATTGAAAATTCAAGAAGACGGAATCGGAATCCACAGATGCATCTTGAACTTCAACAAAGATAGATTGTATCAATAACAAATAAAATTGATTTTTCAGACTAAAATTATTTATAATACTTAAAACAATTATACAAAATTAACTGCGTTAAATGTACTATGAGCTTCGCCGAAAGTTAAACTTAAATACAGACGAAAATAAGAACAAAGAAAGCCTGCGAGGGATTTTCTCTCGCAGGCAGAACCTTTTAGGACAGATACGAAGGGGCTACATTTGGGTATGACTTTTCCTCTCCGTTTTTGAAATAAGGTTCCCATAAGCCGAGGCACCTCGGCCTGTTTTGAGAGGTGTATGTTCCGGGATCGCAGACCTTGGTCATACGGTAAGAGTTGTTCTCTATTCCCATTGGAATAGTCGGCCAGCTGCCTTCTAAACTGGTCGAGGCACGGAGAAGGGAATGCTGCGTCCCCACAGCAAACTCCTCTCCCGCTATCGGAAGGGCGTGGGACAAGTACCCAATGCCCGACCTACCCGATGCAGGTTTTTCTAAGGTTTTCCCTGCATTTCTTTAGGCGAATGCCGGGTAGGATCCTTAAAATATAGCCCGGGGGCCCTAGTTAACCCTTGGCTACCTTCCTCTACCCTTCCGCATCCCCCCTTTCAAATCCCTTTCTATGCTATTAAAGGGAAGTTGCCCAATGTGGATCACCCTCATGTAGCCTGTTGCCCTAAAAAAAGACCAAAGCAACTTTGTAACAATCAAAATGTAATAATTAAATTTAAAACTCTCTGACATTCGTGGAAGATATAAATTTTAATGGCCAAATAAGTCAGAATAAAAAGTTTAAAATTACAAATTTTTCATACATACACGACGTTACGTCCTTCTATTATTCCACAGCATTCATGAATAAAAACCAATAAATAATTATTTAATTTTGAAATTAAATGTTTTGAATATTTGAGCTTCATGTTAACGAGTACTCTACAAAATTGAAGTAATTCAAACCAATTAATTAATACCTGAGGGGTATATGAAGAATGGATTGATTGGTAATTCAAAATTAGTAACTGAAAAGCGTGTAAAAATTAATGAACAACTTACCAAATTATTATAACAAAATAGTACTACAAACAATTACCAGATGTCTGGTCAAATCCCTCAAGGTACAGCCTGTCATTCAGTCTCGTTGGTGTAAAGTCAGTTCTGTGCCTCGGACCAGTTTTCAAAACTTGGTGAATTTATCGAGATTGTAATTGTTTGTAGTACTAGTTTGTTATAATAATTTGGTAAATTGTTTGATTTTGCTTACTTTAGTTTGTCTTTGTTAACTTTGAGTAATTAGTTTATATGTTAATCATTTTGTTAATATCTCCTCTTTAAGATAATTCCTGAAGAGGACACAAACACGTACAGAAACGTCGTAACTCTATAAATAAAAATAAAGCGTCCGTAAAAGGTCATTAACTGATTTATTACTTATTTTTGCCTGTCATTTTGCTATTTTATTATTATAATTTCTTAGAGTTAAAGCTCTATCACATATGTGAAATTAATATTTGGCAACAAGACCGGCCAACATTGCCCTAATATAGCCTTCTAAATTGAAGAATATTTTCCAGTAATATTCTTAGACGTAAGCCGGGCATTCGATAAAGTATGGCTTCGTGTATTACTATATAAAACAACCTTCTTTAAATTGTTGGAGTCAGTCATAACCAACCGAAAATTCCGTACAAAAATGAACTTCATACTAATTCAGGAGTTCCTCAGGGCATTGCCCTAGCCCCCCCCCCCCCTATTATATTTGTTGTTCACTTCTGATCCCCCGAAGGTTGAAAATATTGTTCTAGGAACGTTTGCAGACGATACATTGATTCTACCCTCACATGCTGATATAAACCAGATGTCATTACTCATACTGCAATATCTGTACTTACATCAGAAATTGAGAATTAAAAGAAAAGAGAAAAGGCGTCTCACGTTTTCAATATGTAATAAAAAGTTGTCTCAATCATTCTCTGTCAAATATTTGGGTCTACATCTCAATAGGAAGTTCAATTGGAAAAGTAAACAAATTATTTTTTAATTACAGTTTAATGTCGCATTAACCTTTAGGTCATTAGCGACTTACATCTGTTAAGTTCTACATTTGTATAACAATTAAATTACTTTATACAACTCAGTTTTCATGGTAAAGTCTATGAGGTTGTTTATTGCTGCTGATGAGTTGCAAATCTCCATCATTGAATGGGCGGCTATGGTTGATCTTCTTATCTCGCTATATTTGGGGCAGTCGAAGAGGACATGAGGAATTGTTGTGGGCTCCTTGCATGAGCTGCATATCGGCTGCGGAGATCTGGAAATCAGGAATGAGTGAGTGAAACTGGAGTGCAATGTTCTTATTCTGGTTACAACAACCTGTTACCTACGAGATAGTTCTTTCGGGTGCGATATTTCTCTGATGCTGCTGACATTTCTGAGGATGACTCCGCATTCCTGTGGTTTCTCAGGTCTACTCAACTTTTCCTCCAGTTCCTTGTAAAACCCTACTCTGCAGTCCCTGCAGATGGGCAGGTAGATATTAAGCAAAAAAGCAATACTGCAGTAATCCAAAGATGCCAGTATAAAATATTAATAGCCATCCTAAATGCTTCCTGGTACATAACGAATGAGCGAATACACCGTGACTTCAAAATCTCCACTGTTATGGAGACTGCCCATCAAAGGAGTGTTAGTCATCAAGAAAAAGGCAAATCGTATTCAAATCCGTTTTTACAACCACTATTAGCAAATGATGTAATACTAAGGTTGAAAAGAAAATGCCCAGCACATCTGCAAACATGATTTAGGAGTTTTCGTCACCGGAGCGGATCTCATCATGATATGATGTAAAATATATAAATAACATATTTAAGGTACCACATTAGGTTGTAGATTAAAGTGTAATCTGATTGCTGATAAATAAAACAAATGCTCTATATTTCTTCTAATTATCGTCATCTCTGGTGTAAATGCGACTAAGTGGAGGACCCGAGTTCCAACTCGCTGAATTTTGAGGACACACGCTAATTAGTCTACATAGATTGGGACCCGAGATCTACAAATTTACTGTACTGGAAATGAACGGTAATTGGGTTCCAGACCGTGTGTTGTCGTGAGCAAACGTTTTCATCTGTAAGGTGAACATATTCGAGGATAATTTCCCTTTCGAGGCCAAGGTTGCCGTAAGGACGTGTGAAGCTGGAGAACGCCTTGAGAACCAGTCGCCGGCTGCTGCTCCTTTAAACTTAATTAAAACACGCTGTGTGAGAATTCCACGGTAGCATGAGTCTGCGCTACATTTTAGCACAGATGCTGCGCGCATTAACCCTGGTTGATGACTCACCAGACTATTACATCCGATCAGCTCGTGGGAACAACTGCAGATTGTACTTTCCCGCCCCACCCAACCTTCGGCAAACATTTCTTGTCGCCAGTTTCGAGCTCCTGGACTGATTCTTTTCCCGGTACCAACAATCTATAAAGTTTTTTTTTTCTAGATTCTTCACGAACATTCGAAATAATGGTCACTTTAGACGAAGCATTTTATTGGCAACCGAGTTTGCTTGTTCGAAAGTTGCTTAATGGCCAGAAAGGCTCGTAAAGTGTTTGTGGGCTCCAGTAATATTTCTCTTAATTTACCTTTGGAAACTCGGTCCAAACAAACAGAACAGACGGACGATATTTCATACATGCCATTACTGCTATACTAGTTTACACAAACTAATGCTGGTTCCTCTGTAATTCCACTGACAGAATTTTATTTAACAGTTATATTTATCTCAATTCTTTAAATAAATGAAAAACAAACCTATTAATATTTAATTATTGTAAATAGGGATGAAACGTCTCTCCTGTTTTAATGTTCTTTTTCTATTTTAATATGTTAATAACAATTTAAAATATTATAATAGCAAAACAATTAAAACATACACCCCTCATTTTTTTCCGACCCCTTCAGGTGTAATATTCAATTAAATTATATTCTTTCAAATTCGTAATCTAAAAATTCAAAGAAAACGAACTTTTACCTATATCAATTATGTAAAAATTTAAAGAGCATTAATTAAATGAAATGAAGAGGATCATAAATGTCAAAGGTGCAGGACGCGGACGAAATTACTCATATTATCACAGTTGAATTTTGCTAAATTTAAAATAACGATGTAAATAAAAGAAAAATTGAGATTTTTACTGAAATTAAAATAACGATGTAAATAAAAGAAAAATTAAAATAAAATAAATGGAATACAATAACAAGGATTCATAAATACTATTTAAATTATTATAACATTTTGACATTAATGGCCGAATCATTGGGTCTAATATCCAAGATTTAGCTCATCAATCTGCAATAATATTTGCATTCTTCATGAAAAATGTTTTACACCATGCCACACGAAATTGTTTGGTTTTTTAAATAAATATGTTTGAACACATCTGTATAATTATAGGCGTTAGATTTCAAATTGTATTTACGTTCATTAATTCCAATTTTGTAATGACCGTTTCGTTTGTCCGATATAACAATCATTGTAATCTAAACAATTAATTTTTCAAATAGAATTATGTTTATCAAAAATATTAATTTTATTTTTAACATTTTTGACTTAATTTAGATTATTGAAACTTTTAAAAATAATCCGAATACCGTACTTGTCAAACAAGTCAAAACGTTCATATTGTAATTTTTCAAAACATTGTAGAACGATAAAAAAAAATTGTTCTTAGGCTTTTTAACCGGTAAATTGTTATTATCACACTTAATCATCATAATTTTGATATATTTATAAATAAAATGTCATGGTAAGATTTTTATTTAATTGTAGGAGGGTGAATACATTTATTTCCATTTGTGAGGGATTTTTTCTCCTTCAGAATATCTACTGCTACGTCACAGTTTTTATAAATGATTGTTACTACCTTGGAGCTCACATAATGTTGCAGAATTAATCTATCAAAAGATTACACCATAACTAAATCATATTCTTCACCACCAGATACAAAATTGTCCTTTTGGGAGTTTCCCGTGAACTGAAATCTAGGCTGAATGTCCTCAGCTATATAAAATCTCCGGCTATTTAAGTTGATTTCCATCATTACACGTTCAAATCCTCTGAAAAAAATCTGGTAAATCTCATTTCATATTTCAGATTGAATGGATAATTTTTCAGACTATAAGTGACATTTCCAGGAATTAAAGTTGCTCACAATTAACCTTAACGGAAATCATCAACAGATGTTCTGCCATCTTCAAAACGATTAGCAACACCTTCATATGATTTTTTTCTGCAACGGTTTTTGTTTACAACTAAATGTAATGCAGGTCACATTGTTATCGAGGTCCGCCATTATAAATCCAGGAACAATGGAAAAAATGCTAATAAAAACGAAACCAGACCATCTGACACAAATTCTCTTGACACAATCGTTCCCAAATGAAATGTGAAAAACCATCTGGGTGGAGCTCAAGAGAAATTCCTTGAAGATGTGGGTAGCATCACTTTTTTAAAAAATTCATTGTTTTTATAGTCGCATCAACATAAAAGTCATTGGTGACTTACCAAACCTACTATATTAAATTATTACAATTAATTCATATTAACTATACATTTTATTCTCAGTCACAGATTCATTGTCTATTTTGATTAGATCTTGGATGCCGGTTTCCTTGCTAAACTTTAGTCGGTTATTTACTTCCGCTGCTGAGGTACATATCTCCCAGTATTTTTGAATTGTGACTCTTCTAGTCCTGTCGTGCTTTGGGCAGTCGTAGAGGATATGCTGAATCATCAGGGCAACCTTGCGTACGCCACAATCGTTGATTTACTCCAACCTTTACGATTTGTATTTCTTTAAATGCATTCTCACAATTTCGAGGCCATAATCTGTGTCTCCTCTCTAACAACTTATTTTGTCTACCATTATGTTCATTTCCTTCCAGGTTTACATACTATAATTTTTTCCCTCGATAACTGTTATCTTTCAGTCACTTTTTATGTCCATTAGGTGTATTCTTATCGGGAATATTTCTGAATGAGTTCTTACTATTTGAGGGCCTTCTACTTGAATGGCTTTCCATGTATAAGTTTCCATTAAGCATTTCCAAGGACTGTTCAACTTCACTGTGTCCTGACAATTTTTTTCTTTGAACTGTAAGTAAATTGATTAAGTTCTATAATTTCTGAAAGTAAATCCTGAAATTTAAATCACATATATGGAAAAAGTGCTAATAAAAACGAAACCAGACCACCTAACACAAATTCTCTTGACACAATATATACATATGCATATATATATATATATAATATATACTTATATATTTATATATATATACATATATATTGTAGAGACCACTAATGTGTAATGAAAGAATTTTTTTATAATTTCTTTAATATTTGTATTGTCGGCGTAATATTTATGGCCCAGGTATTGTAAACAACAGTCAACGTGTCGTAAGAATGTGGAGTGCTGGATACGTATTGTTGTCGGCGTATATTTGAGGTTGAGGGCATGGACGAGAGAGAAAACAAGAAGTTCGTAACGAAATCCGACCGATGGTGGTCGCATTCAGCCTATGATATTAAGCAAATATCGGCCGTTTTCGCATGCTTGAATATTCCCCCCCCCCCTCCTCCACCTTTCTGGTGGTGGTAGTCGTGTCTCACCCTGACAGTGTTTGTTTCCTGGTCACATGGAAAACGTGTACGAGATTTGCTCGACGGGTGTAGATTTGTATTCGGAACTTACAAACACAATGTTTTATTTATAAGAAGAAGATAAGAGCATTTTCGCCTGTTTTTCCCATTATCTACAGAAATTATATTAAAAAAAATAATAGTTATTATTATTTATAAGTAAATAATGTAACAGCGTACATTAAACGATATCCATTCAAAAATATTTTAATAAATTCGCATTGAGATTATTTTCTCTTAAGTTTCAGGTGAGATTCAACCTGTAAATACGCCTTCTCATTCATTTTGATTCAACGACTTAATTGTTTTGAACATTCAAGTAACACTTGAGTTTACTGCAACTGCAGGAAAAATGTCTCTGAACCAAGCTAATGATTATTATTTGCATATTTATTTCCCTTTTCATTTCCACACAATGTGTATTAATAAACGTCATTTAACCCTTCAATGGCAATGAAAATCTATTTAAAAGATTCTCGACAATCCGTCTTCCCTTCCATTTATATGACCAATCAGAGTTCTATATTTTTTTAGCGCCAATCCAAACTGGACCCTCTAATCCGCCATTAATCTCTCGTGATTGTTCTTGGTCGGTTGTCGTCTTCATTGTACTCACCATTCACGAAACACTTGAGTTTTCTACAAGTCTGCAACTGCGGGGAAAATGTCGCTGCATCTCAGTGAATGATTGACATTTATATATCTGGGTGCCAGGCGTTGCCCGAAATGTCATTTATCCATTACCCCCGTTTGGACTCAAATATATGTAGCTTTTATTTTTCTGTAACGTAACGTAACTCCACCTCTACCGCAAAAATTTGTTCAGCTCCCTTTCAAAATGGTGTTGAACTCAATGGCCCTGAAAAAGTTTCTTTCGACAAATATATCGCTGTTTCAATATGTTCTAAAATTTCCACTCCCGCTACTGTTGATTAAACAAAATTCGGCCGGTTACATTATTTGAAAATTTCTAACCCCGCCTCCGCACGTTACCCAGTTTGTCACAATGGAATTCAGCGACATCCATAACATCCGTCGATTCGCGTTATTTTCATGTAACGCTCCAGCAAACCCCAACCCTAAGCTTCCCATGCCAATAGGGGTTGAAATTATAAACGAAGAATATCTACCGAAATATTATGAATTTAAATGATACCGAAGAATATTTATTCGACGCAAATATCGGTCGTTCAACATGTTTGAAAATTTTCCACCCACGTCCACCCCCGCCCCTGCTGCTTAAATGGTAAATTGAATGTCGTAATTAAACTCACCGACATCCATTACCCCGGATTTGACTCCAATCTCGGTTGTATTTGCGTTAAGTTTCTGTAACGCCTGTACACACCCACCACTAACGGTAGTCCTTTCCCATTTTAAAATTGGTTGAAATTATACTCATATAACATCGGTAAAAACACTATCAATCTTTCTGATCCCTAAAATTATTTATCCTACTCAAATATCGTCTGTTTAACATGTTAAAATATTTCCACCCCCGACACACACGGCTTTATAAGATTATTCAATTGTTTATTATGGTGTGCATGTATTTAGGTTTTGTATCTTGGATGACGTATAACATGCAACGCTCGTTCGATTCTTTATTTGAGAATTTAAATGAATATCTATTCCAAATTATATTTTTTCATGTACAAGACCCGTGCGTCTTGTCGTAAGCATCATTGTGGATATTTTTCCACGACTAAAATCGGGGAATTACTGAGATTGTACGCGTTTCCCGACTTGTCACCGCAGAATGGCGGATAATTGGACAGGAAACTCCGTACAGATTATTTTGTTGTCTTCTTGTACAAAATGGCGTATATTTATTCCCGAGTCGTCGGGGGAATTCCACCTCATTATATTCAGCGGTTTTCCTTCCGCAACGCGAAAACATTTAAAATATCCTCATTTCTATTATAATAAGCAATTTTTTAATGCGTCCTGGTAACGAAAATGGAACAGTTGAGTAGAACTAATTTTAGATTAAGCCGGAAAACTTTGTAAATAAGAAGCTGTAACATCAATGAGGTAGCAGGAAGCTTTGCATTATTTAATTATTCGGTCGCAATGGACTGTCATAAATTGAGATTACCTTGGTTTAATAGCTAAAATCGTGTCGGCTGATGAATAACACCGACGGAAATCGTGTTGTGAGACAAAACATCTAGAAACAACAGAAAATTACGAAAATGTTTCCATACAGTGTTAGAAGAAAGTTTTCAAGTATCCTCGATAGTTTTGAAAAATTTGTTACAACGTATTTTATTAAATTCGTAAACTTTTTCACAGTCCTTTCTATTAATTTAAAATACTATGCAATCAAATAAATAAATTTATTCGACAACATTGGAATAATTCAGTAAAGGAACACCAGATAGATTCGACAGATAAAATTATGTCTTATTAATAGCGTGACTTTGCAAAAACAATTTTTTTTTAATTATTTGATAGAGGTTGTAAATATTTGATTAGGATTTGAGACATTAATCTGCTCGCAGAAAATTAATATTGCTTTTCCCAACTTTATTACATATCTCATTGACGATATTAAATTTTTTATTTTCAATTAAATTTACCTACTCAAGTTTTATTAACTGTGGTAACCATAAAAATATCCTAAATTTTATATTATTTTTTATTTCATAATTCAAAAAGTTTCATAATAAAAATGCTTTTTTTTATAATTTATTCGTGATTATTGCAAATTAATTTAATACAAGATTTATTCTATATGAAAATAAAAACCCATGATTTATTGGATACTTATGTACCGTATAGCAGAGTATAGCTGTAGAAGTATAACTAGACGTGCAACCTGCGCAGGAAAGGGAGGGAGAAGGTGGAGGCAAACGTTGTAGTCCAGTGGGAGTCCTCTCTTTGGGCTACGGCTCTACCGTTTTTAAAAACAATAATTTCTTACGAACGGAATAAACAGGTACAAGAAGTCTTTTTATCCTACACTGTACTCATTTTCTTTTAACTTTTATGCATGAGTTTTTTAGTGACAACATGTCCTGAACTGAACACAATATATTTCCTTGCGTCTTTGTTTTCAAAACTGTCCATACATCAACTTCTATCTGAATATTAACATCTCTCCACAAAAGTGGCTGTTCTCTGGGTCCCTGCAGACATTTTTACGTCAGCCGTTTCATTCCACGGCTCAAATTTTCGTTTCGTCGTCCATCCTTCTCCAACCATCACTTTCATTCGATTGAAAATCTGTCTTTCTCCTCCTTTTCCAGACATATCCGACAACAAAAATTTTCCAGCTAGATATTCTGTGTTCTAGGTCAATTACTGCTTCTTTTACACATAGACCCAGGGGTCTTAATCGCCCTTTCTCTCCTGCAAACACTTCTCCAAACGTTGCTTCTGACGGATTGGCGCCTATCTATTGCCTGTAATCTTCTAATATCCAACTCTCTACCACAAGACTAATTTTTAATCGTGCTTAATATAAGACAAAACGATAAAAATTATTTTCGTTCCGCAAAAGTCGCGCGTATTTTAATGAATTTGAAGGTAATTTTATTGTAATTTATATTCTATTAATAATCGTTATTTTCAACACGACGATTAACACATGAGGTCAGGAAATTACCCTGTTGAAAATAATTTTGAATTAAATATCTAGGATGGAAGCTGCTCGTAATATAAATAGAATTACTATTAAATTTCGCTTTGACGGTCGAGAAAAAATAATTGGTGCCTTCTATAATTGCGAAACAATTCGAGGCACAAAGTACAATATAACATTCACATATTGCGCGACGAAATGCTAAATTGAATTACTCACAACAAGAATTTTTGAGTTTATATCGGTGGAAGGGCTCGGAAAACACGTTAGTATTTTATTTACATAGACAGGTAACATTATATTTTATCGAAGTTGTATTCCTGCAGTGTTTCTCTTGGGCCCTAGGGGTATTTGATTTAATTTTGGCTTAGCTTTGTAAAAACACATTGACGTGGTGGTTTTTGATTGGTGTTTTCTAGTCCAGAGACGCGACTGTTTGTGTCACCGGTAAAGGCTACTACGATTTGGAATTGTTATTAATTTTTAAAATTATTGTATTTGTTATTAATTTAATATAATTTGTATTAACGTAATTAAAATATTTGAGTTGTGATTCCGTTAATTTTATGTCTGTGCTGTTCCGTGAGGAAGTAAAAGAAAAACATGGAAATTAATTGGAATAGGTTCAACTGTTCTTAAGCTTGCACCGTTGAAACATGAAACTCGTTAGTGTTTTCCTTATATATGTTAATTTATTAAACATAAAACGCTGCATTCCTGAAGCAGTTATATACAGGTGATGGTAAATGCGGCGTCAAGCAATGGATGTGGTAAATGTGCAAGTAAAGATACGTAAGAATGAAAGTGGCAACAGCACGTGTAAGCATTAAGTCACTGTAATACGATTGCATCTTAGTCAGTAAATAAAAAGACACTGTTCATCTTTCTTCCTCGGTGACGCACGACACGGCACATAGTTGACACGTCTGCAGTCTTCTCTGTTCAAAGTCGGTGGTTAATCACTCTCCCAAGGTGACACATTTAAGACTCAACTAACAACAGGTCACAGACGGCCAACATCACAGATAATTCCCGGCAGTATCAATATTTTTTCAAATAATTTACAAACCCTTGACCTATCGTTTTTCTACGCCATTTGTGAAAAAATAATTTTTTCCGTATATAAAATCAAAAATAAATTATGCTTTGAATAAGTTGTGTTGCTCGAATACTTTTGACAAGAATAATGGGGTTACTATTTCTATCTCATCGTTTTAAACTATTTTTAATTACAAATATATAATTAATCAATAAAGAGTCAGGGTATTAAAATATGACCATATGTTCAAATTTAAAAAAATAAAACTTTTGATTATTTTGAAGTTGAAGAATTTGTTAATCATATTTGTTTTTTTCCGAACTTCATCGTAAAATTTTGAATATTTACGCAATTATAACGAATAACGAGTATAAAGTCGGGCCTTTGGAATTTGTCCCACGACCTTCCGATGGCGGGAGAGGCGTTTGCTGACGGGACGCAGCATTCCCTTCGTGCCTCAACCAGTTTAGGAGGCAGCTGGCCGACTGTTCCAAAGGGAACTCTTAACGTATGCCCAAGGTCTGCGACCGCAAAACAGACACCTCTAAAAAAACATGCCAAAGAGTGTCTAATTAAATTGTTATTTGATTAAAACAACTACATGTTTTGGTCGTATTGAAGACCCCTATCTGGATAAGGAACACATTGATATTAATTTGTAGATATTGTAATGCCAATTAAACGGGTCATTAATTGTTTTTAATATAATTAAATTTTTGCGGTACGAATGCGTAAAGGCAACAATGAAGGCGGGTTTTTCCTTTGTTCAACAATGGAGACCGCGCGCGCTTAAACTCAGTATGCACTTGGAGAGCCAGTGTGGAATCGGCGATTGAAAGGTGAAGGAGTCAAAATTCTGCGTACGAGAGATGAAACTGCTAAAAGTCGACGGGGAGATATAATACAGTTCAGTTTACCTAGAGCAACGAACAGTAAAGTTTGCAGATATCAAGTACGAATGGCGAGATCCTGTATTTCTACATGAAAGCAAGCAAATATTTTACGGAGAAATTTATTTAATAATTTGCACACGGTGAAGAAAATGGTTGCTTCACGCTGATTGAACAATTATCGCATAGAGGGGACCGACAACCACTAGCAGACCAAAGGGAGCGACTCATCCGAGGTTCCAGATAGCAGAGGACGAGTATTTTAATCGTGTGTATTAAAATTATCAATGAAGTGTAGAGTCAGTGTAAAAATGGCCTTTCAGTGTAGTAGTTTTCAAGATACAAGAGAGTGATTTGGTACCAGACAGACGGTCCGTGATTATCAATACTTTTATACAAATTTTGTAAATGATAATTAAAAAGGTATAGTCAGATTTCGTTCAGCTTTCTTTTAACTTATTTTCCTATTGTTTTTAGGTTAACATTTTATATTTGAATTGTTAATTGTCAGGTTATATATTGATTTTGTTCGAATTATCAAACCCAGTTATGGCCCTGAGATAAGAGATTCGACGTATTTGATTGTAATGAAATAAGAACTGTATGTTAAAAAATGCCACGAATTAATAAATTAAAATATTTGTGTTAAATGGATGAAAATCGGCACGAAAAATAGGTTTTGTACATTGTAAAATTTATCAACAATAATACATTTATTTTAAAGATTAGTAAATTTTATTAATAGATTCATTTAATTAAAGCTGTCCAGTTGTTTATTACATTTATGGCTTCCTAAACGTGGGGCTAATTTAATTTAACCCTATCCAGTTGTTTATTACGATATAAAAGTACAAAGACATTAAATGATAATCAAATATTATAAAATAAACTGAAATACCAAAGATAAATCGCAGAAATTGTTATAGATGGATTAAAAGTTGGAAAATGTATTATGGATTAAAATATTATAAATATGACTCAATAAATAATTTAAACCATATGAATTATATTTGCGTGAAATTGATAAGAATACGATTCCTGATGCCATTGACATTCATTTTTAATGTATAGTGTATCCAAATAATTTTGTTATTAATATCGTAATCAATTTTTTATCAGTAAATAAATGTATATATTAATTCTTATATAAATCGTCGAACATGTGAAAAGACCATGTGTATGTGACAATTCAACGTCACGTAAAAATCACCACCTTGTAGAGTCTTGTTATGGGAATGTTAACAAATGCTCCTTTCGCGAATACTAATAAAAATACTTATTTCTACCTTCCCACCGTTTTTGTAAAGTTACGTCGTCCTACAGCCAAAGCCTTGTTATTTCTTGTTAACCTGTTGCTCGAGCACGCAAGGGGAAGGAAAACTTTCTTTCCAAGTTAACGCTCGTCAACTTCTTTCCCGTATAGAGAGTAAAGATCTACAGAAGTTGTTTTTTAAGAAGAAAAAAAGTTACAGATACTTGAAATAATTACCTCGATCTAACCGAATAAGTTGTTCAAATTTTAATATATATATATATATATATATATTTACATCTAATAAATGAATGTCACTACGGCAATAAGTAATGCTTAAACAAAGAAGTAATTACTATATTACTACGTTTTGCCCACTATTTTGAGAATTCATCAGATAATAAGCCTAAGTAAATTTCTTCATGATGTTAACATTACACAAAATTTATACAATAAATTAACTAAATTATTTTCATGTTACATTCGTAATTTTAATTTATTTAAGGTTCATTAATTCATTTGTAATTCTTATACCTTATTCGTTGTTATATTCTACAAAAAAAAGTTTGTGTTATAGATTACCAAACCCTAGGTTCTAGTAACTATTTGTAATTTAACCATGGAATAATGGAATTAAGAAATTAACATAGTTAGGTAGATAGATTTTATTAAGATTTTATAGTTACTAATGTTATTTTAATTTTATTCATTCAAACTGAAGAAATTATATGCATATTTATTTTTTCATGTGATTTTTGTCAGTTGTTTTATTTAGAGTGTTGTATGTAACGTGCTAAAAGTTATTGTTCGCGTTGGTGACGTACAAGATATATTAAAGTACAAACCTGTTCCAGTCCTACTAGAAATACATACGTTTAGACGAGACTTTTTTATTTCCAGTGAGTCTTGTAAACTTTACGTCTAATTATGTGGAATTACGCATATTTCACTTTTCTCCGTGTTTATTCGCGAGCATGAAAATATGTTTCATTTTCTCTTATATTCCACTTTTTTTAAGCTCAGAGTCCCTTTCACTCAACAGCTTTCATATATGTCTGGGTATTCCCTCATGTCACTGATATTTACGATTTCATGGCCCTTATACTTTCACGGAAGAAGCGAATTTCGTCGACTGTTTACTTGCTTCACCGTGATAATATTTTCGTGAATAATTTCTGTGGGAGAAAGCGATCAGGATTTTGACTAAACGTTGTTCTGTGTTCTTTGATGTGCCTTCCTCATATTTGACTCTGATGCCGTCATGGGCAGAATAGCTTCGTAGACGCGATTTATAAACCTGAGCGAGACGCGTTGCTGTAACATTCACGTTACAGATCACTATTATAATAAAACGAGGTCCATAAGTGCTTGATGTTATGAAGAAGCTACAGTAAATAATTATACATCAAATACATACATTATTGGCGGGTGTCTCGTAAGGATAATTGACAAAGTTAATAAATTTATCCAATTTTTCAGGGTTCTTCTAGCTAATTCCGGGTACCGCGATTCTACCCAGCTGCCTTGGGATTAATAGAGACAGGTTTCTTAACCAGATTTCCTAAATTGTCTCTTTCAGCTTCCAATAAGAAACCTCTCCCCTGAAATGGACAGCCAAACAACAGGTAAACGTTTAAATACAATTCTATCCCAATGTGGACCTTCATCAGGCATATAAATAAACCTTATACATATAACAATACAATCTATCATAGATGATAACAACTTAACTTGAAATTAAATAAACGTAAAAAATTAACAGTTTGAACAAAAATTTTTGAAGATAAATATTTAAAAATTAGTTATTAATTCTGGATCGTAAGATTGTACATATTGATTAAATAATCTGTCTTGTTTTTAAATATTAAGTGAATGAATAATGTGTTTCATGCTTAACTATTAATTATCTGTACCTTTAAATGAAACTGTTCCAGTTGACAGTTGACAGTGTTTTTAACATATGCTTAGAAATGATACAGTAAGTAAATGATATTTTTTCAATTATATTTATCTGACTTATTTAAATAAATCATAAAATCATGAACTTATTCAGTTAGAAATTTATTATGAAATATTTTTTACACTTAACGCAGATACTTTAATGAATATTTAGCGTATTACAATCCAGGATTCATAAACTTCAAATGTTAAAAATTAATCTCAAAGTCATTTTTCTCCCAATTATTTACTTTTTGACAATTAATCAACATTATCATAAATTGCTACAACCTACGATAAGCTGTATTCTTATGTTTATAAATTAATAGTTATTTTCTTTATATTTCTGTTGAAGATCCACTTAACTTCCGAATAACGCCATGTTTTTAATTAAACTTTATTTAAATGTTTTCCCGATTTTTGTCAGTGAATTCTTCGAATTTAATTTCACAAACAGTTCGTCTTTTAGGAAAAAATTACTCTTTTGAGAATTTCTGCCTATTATCACAACGGTCACGAAAGGTGAATGGGGACAATGGGCGGGGGAAAGGAACATCTGGCCATGTACGCTCACCGCACGGTCGCATATAGCACGACACCAATGTCACTACGGGAACATGACCTTTTAGGATAAATAAAAAAAAATTATTACCTTATACAGACACTTTTTATTTTCTATATTATGAAACGCCGTAATAATATTAAAAAAAGTGTCTGTATAAGATCATTAATTGTTTTTATTAATTTAAAGCAGACGTTAAATTAAAACTATTACGTTTTAGGGCTACGTAAAGTTTTTTTTAGGTGACGAAAGGCTGAAAATATTCGTGTTAGAAAACGAAAATCAATAGATTAGCTTGAACAGTGACTTAGAATTTTCTACGGTACTTAAAATTGATGATTTAGTATTATTAATAAATTCAAAATATACCTTAATTTTCTTTATTTATTCGTAACTGATATGATTGAACTACATTTTTTCTGTGCATAAATACAATCATTAATATTTATTATTTTAAATTTAATTCACTACATCGGTTGTAACTAATCATTTGTTAAGTTGACAGTAATCACTTACTTGATACTGAAGACCTAAATAAATACTATTTTAGTACCGTATTTGATATGATCAATACTGCAATCATATTTCTGTTCCTGACAAAATTTGATTATTTTACATTTAATTCTAAAAGAAAACACATTAATTCTTATTCTTTTATTCAATCGTACGAATTAAAATATAGCACGGTAAGTATAAATGTCTACATTTTACTTTTTTAATTATTAAACTGTCAGACAAATTTATTTTCCATTCTCTTTTTACGTAATTTTTGTACTTCAAGGAACGGAGGTGTGTAATTTGCTTTCAGAAGAAAATCGATGAATGTAATAATAACTAAAGAAATAAAGTTTTGATTATTATATTGCGTTTTCTTCGAATATAGACCGACCTAGTGGTAATGGTTTTCCTCGAACTGCGATAAATTGGACAAATTCTCCCCAGAACTGGAAGAGAAGAGCACATCACAGGGTTCCCGAAAGTAATTATGGCCATAGTTCCAGTAGCAATTAACTATAGGTATTTGATTATAATCAGTAAAAGAGATAGCTGTTAGATATTTCGCCCATCAAGTTACATTACCCGTTAGAAGATATATTGCACATGGGACAGACTCAAGTAATATCGTACAGGAAACGAAAAAGTTAAATTTTAAAAATAAACATTTCGCTTTTTACTGTCACTGAAATTTTGGCTACATTATCAACTGCTATTTCAACTATGAAAACTCCAAACTTAAAACATTAAAATAATCAATAAATGTTTTCTGGAATCCATATAATTTTTGTTAAAAAAATAGGGACATCTGAAATACATGAAATGAAATTTAAGACATCGGAAATCAACGCACAAACATTTTTAATTCAGTTCAATAGAAATTATACAAGAGAATAATTCGCACTGAAGTGACACTCGTGAAATGGATCATTAGCACAACGAGTGTCCGGTATTTTAAATACGTTGAGTAGGATGCTTCATGGCGACACAATTATCTAAAATTTTCTATATTAAATGTAACTGAAAAACTCAAAATGTAATGTCACTTTTGTTCTAGTTTCTGTAAATTTACTCTCTCTTTAGCGCTCAAAATTACTATAGATGGCACAGTTGTCTTCGCTTGTGACAGGTTTCAGCGTTGTCACTTCGTTTGCGATGTAAACATGGCTGCTTCTCTAATACCGTTATTCGTGAACCTAAAACAAAACATCAAAGGATTTGAAACAAGAATCCATAAATTTAAATAGGTCTGAAATGACAGAACATGGAATGATCACAAAATAATTTCAAACGTTAAGCCCCAACATAGAAAAGAGGTGTTTTGGCACTCAGAAGAGAAAATTATGTAACACTGCCTGGAAGAGCTAAGGTTTGTTCTACTTAAAGATGCTTTAAAGAGGCCGTCGATTTGCCACTGGTCGAAAGCTGAAGGTTGCTTCTCAACCGAAAACCCTTTTCTCGAATTCAACGTAAAATCTGTTAAACGATGAACCGACAGTATTGAAAACAGGTTGGCGATGTTAAAAAGTGTCAGTTGATCGTAACTTAAAAATTTAAAAAAATTATTTTTGATTTCCTCTCGTATTTTTCCCTTAACAGACGATTACGACAACATAAACGAAAGCTTCAACTACCTAAATTAATGCTATAATAAAGTATATATACTAACAATGGCTATTTTAATGATATTTAAACTAATAAACAAATTATATATAGAGAAAACGAAATGATATACTTTAAAAAACGCTAAATTCTTTTTCTTGAATAGAAGATTGTACTTTATGAGGATGCTTTTTCAGCATTTAAAGATTATTTTGGGACGAAATTCTGTTATACAATTATAGAAAACCTACAAAGTACTTAAGTAGTTAAAATACGTAAGTAGTTAGCCATGAAACGTATTCATATTCTTGTAACAAACGTATCACAATATCATTCAAAATTCATTTCCAGACAAAAAAACTGTGCATTAAATTTTCGTTATAATAACAGAAAATCCTACTAAGTGATACACTGATTTCTCATGGAAATATGTACAATGGTACCATGCATTCATAAAATTAATATTTCAAACGAAATAATTGGCTTGTATAATTTTTTGTAACTCCAAAGTGACAAATATAGATGTTTAATTTCATGAATAATTTCTCAGTAGTAAAATTTTAAACTAGTATCTTAAAAAAGTAATGATTATTTATTATTCGTCTAGTTAAGGATTCTAGGGTGAAAGATTCATCAATTGCACTGCTCGCTAACGTACGTAAATATGTAAAATATTTAAATGGAGACAGTGTCGTCGATAATTTTACTATGATATTTTTTAAAGTTTCCAGCTTCTTTCCGAATGCTTAAGTGGAGTAAAAATAATAATAGGAATGTAAATTTTAATTTATTATTAATAAATTCATACTCTAAAGTATACTTATTATTGGAGGATCGTCACTGTAAATAATATTTTATATAAGAGTAGTTAGAGTTTCTTATCGATATTTACGTAAGATGTAACTTATAAAATCTCCAGTAACGAGCCAGTACCGTGCTTTGAAGGATTAACCATTCATTTTAAACGTATAGCAAATTGTTCGTTTGGAAAATAGGACATTGTACTTCTGAAGCTAATCAAAGAACCATAAGTTTTACGTAATCTTAAATTGCAGTGATGCGGACTCCCTTAATTGTGTCGTTAGCGAGGAAGAAGTCACGCGGTAAACTTGATTTCCCGGAAACGGTTCGTTTCTCATTGATCTTTGGCCTTTGACAGTAGTGTTCATCGTGTCGCAACATCCGCTCCTAATGGAGGTCAAGAAACGTAACGCACATAACATAATTTTCCAGCAAACTAAAAGACGTTCGCTGCAATTACGTCGGGGCTTTATTTCCACTTGCACAAATTGGAACTATTATACAAGAATTTTTTAAAACGAAGTCCTTATTCAAGTACAGGATAATTATTTAAAGAATTCCGCTGTATAATCGTTATTCTGAGGTTCTGAGTAACTAAATGAAGGATCCAGTATAATATTGATAACATTTCCGTTCCACTGGTCATGGCGCAGTAGTAGTGAAATTATATGACGATAACATTTATTAATGAGTGCTTTATTGATCAATTTATCCAATTAAATAAATATAATTGTCTGTACATTTATTAGAATCGAGTGATTTTTTTTAGATTATTTCGGTGTTTCAGGCGTTTGAGTATCAGGAACTGTACGAGTACCCACTTTAAATTTTGTCGACTTAATATATACAATAAAATTGAAAGAACGTGCCCAACGTACTAAGTTCTGGGTCAACAAACACATTGGTTTGCTTAAGTATTAAAGGCGGTTCCGAGTAGACGGATCATGACGTCGGGAAATTCACGGAAAGGCTTGACGAAAACAATTTACCGATCGTAAGGGAGAGAGTCGTGTGCCGGGAAACAATTGAAGGATGACATTTACGGAGGTGGGGGAACGTGATATAAAAATGTTAAAAAAAAGCTTTAGTAAGGTTTCTCCTTTGCGAAACGTTACGTAGCTGACACATGGTGCCGTAATGCATCGAAGAGTGACACTGTCCCGTTAATTCATAGTACCGGGAGAAGAAGTTGGCAAAATTTTTCGCCTCATCTGTTCGTTTACTGCGTGTTCTTAAAATTTCCCGTGTAAAATCCACGATCCTGCTTTTCGGAAAATGTTTTTAATGTGCCCTGGCGAGATGACGAAGTTCGTTGATCGTAGGAGTGTATAGATTGTGTCCTGATTCGGACATGTAGATGTAACGTGTTTTCTGCTGCATGAGTCAGAGTATCGCACTTCGCTGGCCTTGGCTTGGAGCAACGCCCAGACATGCCGCGTATAAATTTAAGCATTACGGACTCTTCATCGCCATTACGGTGACCAGGCTCATCTCTTCACCATAGATGGGAACATCAACGGCTAGTGGGCTGACATCTACCTCTACTCATTAAGTTTTAACCCCGAACTTAGCTTTTACAAAACTATGATACCTGCTGGAACAGAATATTAATTAAATTGGGAAATTAATGTTCACACAGGGCGTTAATTACACAGCCGTTCTCTTTTCAGACGATGAAAATTTAGTGTACGACTTTCAGAGTCTAGGTTCAGATCAGTGACGTAAACGACTCACCGGATCTCCGGCTTCGATTTTTTGCCCCAAGGACAAATTAACATACACATTTCACAACCTATAAAACGATTCTGAAAACAATCACTTCCTCGGAAGTTACATATTATAATAAATACAAATATCACAGAAACTGTCTGATCTGTTAAAGCTGATTAAATTTTCTGGAAAACCAATTAACCCAATAATTTTCCAAGCTTTGATTGCAGTAATAATTTCGTTTGACATAAGATGCAAAATCAAAGAGTTTCGTGCCCGGTCTTTTAATATTTTAATTTTATTAATACAAACGCTTTCAAAACCTTTCTTGTATTAATATTTTTTTATTTGTCTGTTTTTCATTGTACAAAATAAAATGTATATATCACTAGCAGAGAATTAATTTTAAAAAAAATAGTTTAAAAATAACGCTTCGGTCTCAATTTGTACATTCTTCAGATTGTGAAAATTAGCAAAATTAACAAAATTAGTAAAACCTTAAATTATAAACGTTTACTTACTCTTCCTGTGACTGAATTTTACTTCATTATTTATTAATGTGCCACATTTTAGTTAAAATAAACGAACTGAACAAGTTTTAACACAAAATATAGTTTATAAAATTCATTTTTCGTAGAGTATTACAATCTTATTAATTATTTTCAACTTCCGGATAAAAATTAAATTAAAGAAAATTAAGAGTAATGTATTTTACTTCGATTTTTAAGTCCTCAAATTAAAAACAACCAATACAAAAACATTCTTCCGTGATTAAACGTATTTACCTCAAATTGAATTAATGGACTCATTCTTGATTATTAAAGTATTTTCTATCCAAGACAAATATTCTACCCGAAATTTTAAATTCATTATGATTCCGTTTCACAATGATTTATGTTTTATTTTTTTTGTAAATATTTTCCCATTTTTCTTGTTTTTTATTTAAAAAATTCAATAGAAGTTAGATTCCATAAACCAGTACATTAACTAATCATCAAGTAATGTTGTATTTCATTTACTGTTGATAATGTTTATGACATTTTTCCGGAAATATTTTTCTTTTTTCCCGTTATTTTAGGGTAATTTCTCGTTTTCATATTTCAACACTGATAAAGGCGTAAAATGAAGGCTGAAACATGTGTTTTTGTGTGTGTGTTAATCTCTGATCGTTGCAGTGCAGAAGGTTTTAATTTTTGACCATATTTACGAACCAACAGAAAATAATATTTTTTTAGTCTTCTGGCACGAAACTCAGTAGCAAAAACACGGGTATTCGGGTATATATCTTTGATGCCAACCTTTGTCTCGAGGCTGTGAGAGTTTTCCGGATTCCAGGATCACGTCATGCCAATGAGCAGCAGCTTGGTAGTGAGCAAACGATTCTGGGGATACGGAGATTGTGTCAGGAGTAAAAATGATCGAGGAACATAACTCTTTATCAGCAGGAAACTAAATTTCAGGAACCAAGTTACTGATCCGGGAAATATACTGACAGCGAGCCACACTCTTCCGTTTCTTCGTTTTCCTAAAAGTGAAAAATAAACCCACGAACTTTATCTAACATTAAAATCATAAATATCGAACAAGAATTTTAGGACTAACATGAGTCAATCTGCTGTAAGTAATAATAGTAAAACTGAAGCTTAAATTGGTTTTAATAATTGAATTAAAACAATTATAAACAGATTAAAATTGAGTCAACATTAGAGCATTTTAATGTGAGAAACAACAACACACAAAATAATTATAACAGTACGTTTCGACGCTA
This sequence comes from Zhengitettix transpicula, assembly GCA_037074705.1. Classification (NCBI taxonomy): domain Eukaryota; kingdom Metazoa; phylum Arthropoda; class Insecta; order Orthoptera; family Tetrigidae; genus Zhengitettix; species Zhengitettix transpicula. Next base: position 67,220,081 of record CM073593.1, on the reverse strand, counting down.
CTATACGCCTTCCTCTAACAAAATTTGAACTTAGAAAGATAATTAAATAAACCAAGGACATGTAAAAAATATAAAAGTATTTAAGATAATATATCATATAATTTTTTGAGATTTCCGGTGTCAAATTTCATATTGACAGTGTTTGGATGACATTTCTAAAATTCTTCTTCTAGTGTAATGAGGTTCCCTGTCAAATATAGTGGAGTTTTCAAAATCAAATTTATGATTGTATTTATAGCAGTGTTTTCTGGCTGCAACTTTGAAATTAGATTAATGTTTTTCTAGTCCTGGTAATAAAATGCCCCTTCGGTTTGTCCGATGTAACAAGAACTACAATTAGAACGATCTATTTTATAAACGACATTTATTTGTTGGGAAACCATTGATAGGATCTTTATGTCCTTCCATAAAACCAGAAAAGGAACTGGTGTTAAATTTAACTAAAACTAATAAATGTGAACTATCAAAATCGTTACGCCACAATTAAGTGAAATAAGAAAAATAAATTCTCTGAAATGTGTCGCAACGTGATTTGAACTGTTTTCTTTTTCATATATTTAATTTTTTTAATTTCAGTTTAACGTAGAAACATGAAGACGAACTTAACAGTCAGACAATGCCTAAAAACATTAAAAAAAATTCTGTTGAATTAAATTTTTTTGATACATATTTTAAATTTATAAAAATGTCTGATAATAGTCGTTAAATATATTAAAGAGACGTAAAAATAAAATATTATTAAAAGGGTCTTTGCTTTGATTAATCACAATATTTATTGACTCGTTTCTTGGTTATTTTTGTTATTCAATTGTTAAAATTTGCAGACGAAAACATATTTCTGAACCATTTTATTTATTTTTCAAATTTATGACCGTAAGTTTTACTGTAGGAAATATTCTCTGTAATTTTTCTATGAATTAAATTATTAATTATTTATTAAATCTCTGAAAATATCATTATGAATACGGCGTTGTGAGAGCTGTAGAATCTCTTTTATTATTATTATTCCCTTTTCCTGTTCGTTGTCTCATATATCCAGTTTCAAGAAATTTTCCGATGCTCGTGAAATGCGCTGTGGGTCGCTCTTTACTCTTCACGGAATTGGAATATCAACTCTTTTTTTTTCTCCGGAGAGAGAGAGAGAGAGAGTCTAATTTAGAAGCCATTACAGGATCTTTTTCTGTTGTAAAGGAAGTGCGACATGTTTACAATTGAAAGTTTTATGGTCCCTTGTGCTTCTCTGAAAAATTTTAGTTTGTTAAAATTAATGAATGGAAGCTCGGTATTGTAGTGAATGTCTTAAAAATATTTAGGCTGAAATCTGAATTAATGACACTCATGGCTTTCAAATAGATGACGAACGTATTCTGTTACTTTTCCAGCTGTTACGAATAGTTGGAGCTGTGTTGGACCTTTAATATTCCCCATAAAAACACTCGTTTTTGATAGAGCCCATATTTTGATTACCACACTAAGAAAATCCTAGTTTTAGATATTTGATTCCAGATTGTACACGTAAATTATAATAATATTTAAAATTATGGAAATTGATCTACTTGTAAAATACCTCTGCCATTCTGGGTTTTGATTTAATGTTAAGCTCAAAAAAGAATTTTCCAGACTAATTATGGAAAATTAAGCATGGAACGACACATTTTATCCCGCCTTGTAACAATGGAGCCATTCAGAAAGATTCACGACTGACACAGAGGTGACGCTAGTAAGCACAAACAGCGAATCCTGGTCCTCGTATAGATAATACGAGGAAATATAAAGTTCCAATCGTTATTTATTAATAGCTTACTTGCTGTAATTAAGAAACTAAAGCGAGAGTTTCGGTTTATATAATTGTGTATGCGTAGTTCGAAAATTCTACGACTTAAAAAACTTGAGAACTTAGAGGAGACATTAAACAAATCTTCACCGTCGTCTCCAAATGCCACGAAGCAGTCACCTGAATTTAAATGTCATAGAACCTGCATGATGAACGTCCAGCAACCGCTGCTGCCAAGTAAAAAATCGTAGATACCAACTATGAAGAACTGAAAAGTCAATAGTTAAAAATACAAGAGCTCGCTGAGTTTGGAAATATAAAGGTCAACAGATATTTACGTGAGCCTTTGCGTAAAAAGAATTGTCAGCACGATGGCTGCCGCGTTGACAAAAAAAATAATATTTAACAGTAGTGATTGAGTATTTTCAATATATTTTTGCGACATTTCATTACTACTGATGGAATGTAGATTAATTAATAGACAAGGTAGAGTTGAAGAAACAGTCCAAAAAGCGGCAGGAAAGTGCCAGGAATAATACGGGAAAAGTCATGACAACTGCTGACTGAGAGTTTCTCATAAAATATAAAGAAAACCGTAAAGGAGTCACCGACGAATATTAAGCATCAATATTGGGACAACTCAAGCAAGTCGTTAAGACCAAACGTCCACATTGGACCATGAAAAGAGTTGCTTTTCACATCCGCTCACAAGTCTTCTATAAACTCTAATTTTGCGTCGGATTGCTTCTACATGCACCAAAGTTGCCAGTGATTATTTTCTGTTCCAGTATCTAAATAAATGACTGTTTGAACGAAGGTTTGAATAATATTTGAGGCAGTTTCAGAAATTAAAAAAAGCCGGAAAAGCGACAGCCGAAGTGTATTAAATAAATCTTTTATTTTTCTCAGACCGACAACTTTTGGAACCACCCACGAATCTATTTTTAAACCAGGAGCCCTGGGTTTCGATAGACTATTCCGATTCCTACAAAACAGAAATGATTTTCTGCCTTCAAAGTAGTACGTCTCATTTTCGCTGTATCTTTTTTATCGTAACCGTTACATGGGTTCATCGACAAGCGATTCAAACCATTTCCGTTATTCATACGAGTAGTGACTGTGCTGCGTGTGACCAACGACAGGCTCGATTTGCCAGGCTCATACCTGGGAGCGGGTAGATCATTTTCCATTTATATAGCCAGTTTTTATTCCTTGAGTACGTTACATTATTCCTGAACTTTCATTTCATTTGGTTGTTCCAATAGTTTAATATCAATAAGATTGTGGACCAATGAATAGTTCTGGGCAGTATTGATAACGTCTGAGTTTTGTGTTTTGATGACGTCAGAAGGGATTCAGCCAACTGTACATAAATTCCTAGTCAAACGAAGTGAAAGTTCATCCATCAGGATTGATTCAATGCCAAACCTGTCATCGCTTCAGGCGAATAGATGAGCTAATATATAAACGCTTTGCCGTAAAATGAAACTACCATCTGAAGAAAGCAATTCATGGAACAGTGTCTTGTAACTCACTTATAACGAGCTGTTGCGAAAGGGTATTATTTACTTCTTAGAATGCCAGATGTGGGTTCTGCTTCCAAGTTGCAAAAAGAAAAGAGGTGCATGTCGTTTACGCACATCTGTTGACGAGCAACGACATCCAGAGATGCTCACTTATTAAGCGGTTAAGCAACTGTGCCACGCGGGAATGGGTTCAATCTAATTGAAATTCCTGTTTTATTTCTACACCATGTTGGAATAAATATAGAGTCCATATTTGATTTTTGATAATTGTCATGCATTGCTATTAGAGCTCAGACCATGTTATCTCAAAATCAAATACCTAAGCGCGTTAATAACACAATACAGTCGCTATTTAAAACAGATCTATTATAATTATTCGATATTTAATATGATTCCGTCATATATCATCCTTATAGCTGAATGAAATTCCACTTGCGCTCATAGTCATATAAAAATTGAATATATTGTTTCAGAGGGAAACTTATTAAATACAATTCAATACTAAGAAATATATTTTCAATGCATCGTTTTACTGTGGCTCTGATTGTGTTTCCCGGAAATTATAAAATATTCTATACGTAGAAACCAAAGCACAGGAAATAGAATTTACTCGCTATATAGGTAATATGAATCCATTCCAACGTTCACTCTCCTTACCGTGAATGTTATTTATTTATTGGATGTTATATCATTTTTAATATCGGAGAAAATAATTTCCAACTGATAAATAAATAAAAGATTCAGCCAATGTGTCAGAAAAAAGTATAAATTAATGAAAATCCAAAAACTCCGTTCATAGTCGCATGATATTATTTTTTGGATTAATTAATTAATAATTTTAAGACATAATTCACTGAATTTTATATTTATTTACCAAATAATAATCGTTAGATTATATAAAATATTAAATTTTTAACTGGCTTCAGCGAGATATTTTAGGTTGTGGTAACAGATACTAAAATAAAGTAGAAAAAATCCAGATAAAAGAATAAAAATTATGTTTTTACGTCTGTTTTATACGAAAAATATAATGCAGTTAATGACCAGTTTTAGACAGTTTCATAAGTAATAAAAAAAAGGTTCGGTACGTATTTGTTTCTTTTTTCAGGTCTTCTCTATTTATCACCAAATGTTAAAATTATTTGTCACGACCGCAGTGTTTAGATTTTCAAGCGGACACTCGTAAAATAATTACATATGTCGTACCAAGTAGGTTTAACATCTGGTGATAATTAGAAAAGGCCTTAAAAACATACAATACGCACCGAAACGTAGTTTACAATATAGTCTTTGCCACAACCTCTTAAATGTTTATATAGTCAAGAGGATCATCGGAAGACTTATCTGAAATAATTAAATATGTTGTGTCAAATGGTTCTAATTATAAAATACATGAAGAAGTTACAAAAACTTACCGAAACGTTGTCATTAACTGCATGTAAACAAAATTATATAATTTATATTCCCCGCAGAACTTTTTGGAGAGATTTCTCTCTGCAAGAAAATAAAATTTCGCAAAAGGAGATAGCGTTTCCAAGAAAATAATTGCTAAATATTCTGCAAGTGGAAGCTGAAAATAAAAAACTGAAGTGGAAAAATAACCAGTTAATTAAATAACCATCTTCTCAGGAGCGTCTAAGTATTTAAAGTAGAGTGTTCCTTTTCAGCGAAGACTAAATTATATTTTAAAAGAAAATCGAGTAGTTGTATTTTAACTACTTTAGATTTTTATTTAGATTTTTTCTTTAAAATACCACCAAGTTAATAAAATAACTAATTAATACATGCAGAAGGGGTTTCAATAACATATTAAATTCTGCGTAAGTCTATATTGTAAATTATAATCGTAATTACATTTACTGAGAGCTTTCATTTCAGTATATATATATATATATATATATATATATATATATATATATATATATTTCAATGATTCCTTCATAAATTAATATAAAAATGCTTTAATTAGTTTTAGTACATTTAAGAGTATTGAATATATTATTTATAATGATTAAAAATAAATTGGCAATAAACCTTCCATTTATGTTCCTGACAGACTTATCCATTCATTGGGAGACTTGGCTTGCCAATAATTTTGCCATATTTAAAATTAACAAATTTTGTTACCTAATTTTTAGAAGTTACAATCGCGGGATATTCATTTGAAATGCAGAAAAAATTGAAGTTTAAATTATCATAATGTCTTAATTTAATTTAGTTTTCGTTAAATTTCGCTGTAACACGAAGTATAAATAATAATAATAATAATAATTTACAAATGAACTTGTCAAATATATTTAAATAATTTTTTTAATAAAATGAATTTTAACACTACGAATCGTACAAAATATAATAAAAAATTGTAAGTGGAATTTTGCAAGTCTCATTATAATTTATTTCTTGTAATATCTATAAGTTATTAAAATGTTGGGGTTGAAATTATTAAAAGCCTGACCTTTTCTATACACATTGCAGCCGAAAACTTTTATTTTATTTTATAAAATTTTTTATAAAAATATCTGAGTAGTTTGCTGGTTTATACATTTATAATTCAATTAAAGACAGAAAAATGTAACTGTTGATAATAAAAAAATACTTAATTCCTCTTGATAGGAATCACAACAAAAATTTTGCTAATTGTACGATTGTAGCCGTTATCTGAAATAGAATATATTTGACGACGTTTGATTACGTTTTTTATTTATCCTGACAGCCATATCTTACCTGAAACATGAGTCACGCTTATTTCAGCCTGGAATTTCGAGGAAAAAAAGTCCGTAAAGGTCAGTTCTGATGAATCATATTCCGGATTTATCGACTAGTAACATTACTACCGTCGCAGTTCCCAGAAGACATCTTTGAGGTAAAAGTAGATAAAGTCCTCTTTGAGGGATCACGAACACGCCGAACATGCAATCAGCTTTAAGAAGGATGCGTTGTTTTACATCGCATAAAGAAATTAATAGTGGGCATAAATAATTTTACTTTGGACATGTTCAGCTTGTTAACCCCCCAGGAGTTTTATTATGGGCCATTAAGGAAATCGAAAAGTTTTTGGATACATTTATGGGGTAAAAATTTGTCGTGATATATACTTACTGTCTACTTTTATTACGTTGTTACGTGGATAAAAATAAATAAAAGTAATACTAATAAATCTTGATATTTTCGTGTTCTAAGTTTAATCAAAATGTAAATATAAATGATAACGCCGCGAAAACGCTCATCAATCATATTCCCTGACTGCGACTACGTGTCCATATTTAATTCTCTTTTCCCCAGTGATGTTACTTAGGGAATCGACAGGCGACTCAAACCATTCCCGCTATCTATAGTAGTAGTGACTGCGCTGAATCTTGGCAATGAAGCGTTAACGTTGGCTCGATTTGCCACTCCCACTGATTGACAGCGGGTAGATTATCTCACCCTCGACGCTTATTAACCTTTCTCAAAAAATCGTCCGCAATACCTTTAATGCCAATCGAGATATTGTGTGCATTTTTTGGAATTTCCCTCGTACTTCTCTCACTGGTAATAGCAAATTTGCTTTGTTTCCCTACGCGTCAATAGAGAAAGACCTTGGGCATACGGTAAGAGTTGTCCGCTATTCCTATTGGAATAGTCGGCTAGCTTCCTCCTAAATTGGTCAAGGTACGGCGAGGGGAAAGCTGCGACCCCACAGCTAACCCCTATCCCGCCATCGGGAGGGCGTGGGACAAGTACCAAATGCCCGACCTACCTGATGAAATATTTTCATTGAATCAAAAGTATAATTTTATCCATCAGTACTCCATCGAATGATAATAAAACAAACAATACGAATACTTTATGATCTTTGCAGAATGTATTTTAATTTTCGTGCCATATTAGTGACTAATATGGTGACCATTTGTTTACATTGTGAATCTAGCTCACAATTTCATCAATTTAACGTTTCGTAATGTCTTCAGACTGAGAGACAATTATATCCTAAATACTCAAGGAGTACATTTAAGTAATATATTCCTAAAGAAATTCGGAGGTATATTCGTTGGGATTGATGTAATAAAATTCAATGTATTTTATGGCTTTTCAATTAATGCACTATCGGTCTAAAGAATGTACGGAACAGTTAGATTTAGGTTAAATCACTTCTTGACTTAAGATTAATATAGAATTAAATACTTTTTCGGTTTTATATAAATAAGTACACGGGCAACGCCGGGCACCCAGCTAGCATAAAATAAAGTAGACGTATGACTGTCCTACCTGATGCAGGTTTTTCTAGGGTTTTCCCTGCATCACTTTTAGGCGAATTACCGGGTAGGATCTTTAAACCATAGCCCGGGGGCCCTAGTTAACCCTTGGCTACCTTCCTCTACTCTTCCGCATCCCCCCTCTCAAATCCCTTTCCTATGCTATAAGAGGGGAGTTGACACTATGTGGATTACCCTATACATAGCCTGTCTACACCTCAAAAAAAATTATCTCTATGAAAAACAAATTAGAGACTGCGTGAAATAGAATCTGAATGAAGAAAAAATTAGGGATACATCTATATAATAAAAAGGATGTATATTTGTATGTATGTATGTACCTACGTTATTCTCTATCCATATTGAAACGTGTGGACAGATTGTAACAAAAATTGGTACACAGATTCTTCAAACAACGAGAAACGGTACTGTTGGTGTGAGGAACTTGTAACATAAAGGTGTAAAGAACTATAATTAAAAAATGTTGGTAAATTACTGCGCGTCAAGAAATACTGACGAAAGAGGCATGTTATTACGCGACAATTCTGTACAACAAAGTAAATAGTTCCTATTTTGTAATGTAATGAAGCATAAATATTTTTATTGAATAAAAAGTATAATTTTATCCAGCAATAATCCGTCGAATGATAATAAAAAAACAGTACAAAAGATTAAACGATCTGTGGAATTAATTTCCTTTTAAATAACCTGACTATTAAATGACTGACATGACATAAATATGACAGGTACAATGATTTTGCCCAAGTATATATGTACTGGAGGAGTCATAGAATGATGGTAAAATCAATATTTGTTGATCATTATAATTTAATAGATTTTTAATTGTAATTATTAAAAATGAGATTCTTGAAAAATATGGTTATATGTGTGAATCATATTAATTTCATATATTTGATTGTAAATGTGTAAGTACCCGTGCAACGTTGGGATTCCAGCTTGTTAGAATATAAAAAAAAGTACAAATCAGACGCATTGAATATTCTGTACACAATTTATTTACTATTCGAAACTTTGGATTATTTTCTTAGTCTCTTTATACTATAATTTGAATTATTTCTGTCCCCATCGTTGATAATTTCCTCTCTTTCGCTTATTTTTGATTTATTGTTCTTGTATCAATATTTTGTAGATTTCTTAATTGTTGACTTTGTGATGAATATTTCCTTGCTGTTTTCGTCACCTTACTCAGACTATGGAAGACCAGATAAACACTTGCAGGAATGTAATTAAAAAATTTCAATATCGTCAAAATCAAGAACACGGATCTATTCAATTTTCCTGATACGATACGCGAAAGAAAATGTTTACGGCCTCAACTGTATCTTAAAATTTGTTTGCTTTCCTACTCTAAACAAAAAGTATACAATATATTTAGCTTTGTTTTCCATTGCGAGTAGTCTGTAAGAATATAATCCATGAAATTACGTTCGTAGGAAAACGGAAACGCCGTGTATATTTAGTAAGCTCTCGGAAGTCGTTTTTCCGGGATTGATCCAAGAAGCTAATGTTTAAATTTCCCGAAACTATTGCGTGTTTGTTTCCAGTCGTTAAGACATCTTTAATACCAAGGAAATGCTTCCACATGTTCACTTGCTGTCAAATTTACTGAGTTCTTACATTTATGTTGAATAAATAAAATATCGTTTCCTTAAATTAATTAATGTCCATTAAGTCATTCTTCGTCACGATTTTCTGGAATTTTAATTATTAAATTAATTTACATTCGCAGCAAATGTTTTGAGTAACAGGCTTCGTGAGGGTAATCCACGTGGTGGCAACTCCCCTTTAATAGCATAGGAAGGGATTTGAAATGGGGGATGAGGAAGGGTAGAGGAAGGTAGCCAAGGGTTAACAAAGGTCCCCGGGCTATGGTTTAAGGATCCTATCCGGCAATTCACGTAAAAGTGATGCAGGGAAACCCCTAGAAAAACCTTCATCAGGTAGGACGGTCATACGTCTACTTTATTTTATACTAACTGGGTGCCTGGCGTTGCCCGTGTACTTATTTATATAAAACCGAAAAAGTATTTAATTCTATATTAATCTTAAGTCAAGAAGTGATTTAACCTAAATCTAACTGTTCCGTACATTCTTTAGACCGATATTGCATTAATTGAATTTTATTACATCAATCCCAACAAATATACCTCCGAATTTCTTTACGAATATATTACTTAAATGTACTCCTTGAGTATTTAGGATATAATTGTCCCTCAGTCTGAAGACATTACGAAAGGTTAAATTGATGAAATTGTGTGCTAGATTCACAATGTAAACAAATGGTCACCATATTAGTCACTAATATGGCACGAAAATTAAAATACATTCTGCAAAGATCATAAAGTATTCGTATTTTTTTTTAATTATCATTCGATGGAGTAATGATGGATAAAATTATACTTTTGATTCAATGAAAATATTTCTGCTTTATTTCATTACGGAAAAAGGAACTATTTCCGTTGTTCGTCGCGTAGTAACGTCTCTCTCTCTCTCTCTTACGTGACGTCAGGCTCTCTTGGCGCGCAGTAATTTAACTCAAAATTATCACGTTTTTCAATTATAATTCTTTCCACAAATTTTGTTAGCTGTTTCTCACCCTCACAGGGCCGATTCTCGTGTTTTGAAGAACATTTGTACCAATTTTTGTTGCAATCTTTCCACGCGATTAAATTTGTATATAAATTAAAGTAAATACATACATACATACAAATATACATGCTTTTTTATTATATAGGTATCTCTTCTTGGCGTGAGTGGCAAGTGCGATTAGTATTTATATTCCTAAAATGGACGTCGAATATTTTATATTTATAAACTACTAAACGGTAAAAGTCAACAACTCTTATCAGTCACGGAAAATACTAATCTTTATTTTCTGAAGCTTTCGACTGGTCTTAATCATAACTTAAAATTTTATAATTTATTTTTAATCAATTAGTACGTCAATTAAGCTCTAAAAAATCGATATTATCCAAATCATTATTATCATTCAGACGAAGAGTGTTTTGGAACACTTAGATTTTTTATAACTTAATTTACGTACAATGATGTAAAAATTCATTGCAAATGACAAGTTATGTTTAATGACTTTGACCAGAAAATAAAGATTAGAATTTTCCGAGACTGACGAAGATTTTTTCATTATATCAAGTGATATTAATAAGAGTCGTATTACATAACTTTTTTGTTATTGAGAAAGGATACGTTACAGTAATCCACTTCGTGGCCACTGCCCTCTTGTAAGGGAATTTGTAGACTATAGTCGAAGAATCCTCCCGGGAATAAAAGTGATGCAGGACAAACCCTAGAAACCCATACATCCTTCTGATAACGGGAGTGGGGTTTGCGGAGTGTGCGCAGTATTACCTTCTCCATGTGCTTGATCAGTGTAGAAGGAACCAGTCCGACTGTTCCAAAAGAAACAGTTGCCACGACTTGTGGGATTAAATTAATCTCAAATGTATATTACTTTATGTATGATTTACTATGTTTTTAGTAAATGACTACATTTTTTCTATATTATTTGTTAGACTCACTCAGTTGTCTACAGAACGTCCTATTTATATATTTTTCTCATTTATAATTATTTTTTCGGTTGAACTGGTCTTCGAGGGCTATTCTCTCGCAGACAATACCTGCGAGGGATGTTCTCTCGCAGGCAGAATCTTGTAGGAGAGATACGAAGGGACTACCTTTGGGGATGCTTTTTCCTCTCCGTTTTTGAACTAAGGTTCCCACAAGCCGAGGCATTCGGCCTGTTTTGAGAGGTGTATGTTCCGGGGTCACAGACCTTGGGCATACGGTAAGAGTTGTCCGCTTTTCCCATTGGAATAGTCGGCTAGCTGCCTCCTAAACTGGTCGAGGCACGGAGAAGAGAATGCTGCGTCCCCACTGCAAACTCCTCTCCCGCTATCGGAATGGCGTGGAACAATTACCCAATGCACGACTTACCTGATGCAGGTTTTTCTAGGATTTTGCCTGCATTACTTTTAGGCGAATGCCGGGTCGGATCCTTAACATATATAGCCCGGGGGCCCTAGTTAACCCTTGGCTACCTTCCTCTACCCTTCCGCATCCCCCTTTTCAAATCCCTTCCTATGCTATTAAAGCGGACTTGCCCAACGTGGATTACCCTCATATTGTTGCCATAAAAAAAATATTTTTTCTAATTTGTTTGTATTTTATTTTAACAATTTTATAAATACATTTTTGTATTTTCTTCCAATCGATGAATTATATTGTTCATGAATTAAATCATGTATCTGACGCAAACGCATTTCGTCATACAGAAGCTGTAAATTCAACAAATGATCCAGTTCTTGTTTGGTGTTTCTTTAACTTTTGCTTTACTAGTGAAACTAGTGAATGCAATTAGATTAATTATTTTTTACTCGAATCCGATGAACTAATAAAAACTTCACGACTTCGTATGGAAAACCAGGTAATTTTTTTCTGAAATACACACTTGTTGTATTTTTACTACTTTCATATTTATGTGTCTGATCGAAACGAGGTTGTTTCATCGGGCAAGACCCGATATAGCCTTCATTTTACCAAAAATCACGACTTAATAATATGGTCGAATATTGGAACACTAGTTTATTTTTTTTCTAATTTATCGCAGATGTGTTTTTGATCTTTGCACTTTACGTTAATTATATTCCCAACGTCCACGCCTCTGCTTTCCACGAATCAGATGTTTATGTACATTCTCATCGTATTAGCATCCGCACACGGTAAATAGCATTCTACATGTTATTTCTCTTCAATTTGCAGGATGAGACAACAGCCTCATTCCAAATGGTTTATATATTATGCTATATTTCCAACACGTACAAACTGACAGACCCTCCAGCAATTTTTCCCTATTCGTTTGTTTGTTTTTTGCTTAAGATTGTCCACATTATGAATTAACATGTATCTAACATACTATTTTGTATCGATGTAACCAGTTAATTATATACAGTAATAATAGTTGCGTAGAATCTCGTTGTTGTGAACTTATTTAAGATAACAAATTTAATGCTTCCCACGTGATTTTGAGTAATGTTTTGAATCTTTTATTTATGATTCTGGAAATTGAAATAAAATCAAACATGTTTGGATATGTGATCTTTACGGTAATAAAACGTTACCTTTTCTGTGTGAAGATAAAATATAAAATAACGTCAAATTGCATTTATTTAAGTCTAATCAATATTTCTATCCTCTACGTATCCACTCCTTCAAATTCCATTTTTTGCTCTTGTCGAATACGTGGATAAACCTCCTGTAGTCTGTAAATGTCGGGCACGATCAGTAAAATTATAGCCTGGGAGCTCTAATTAACTTTTGAGTATCTTTATTTTCTTTCCTATACTCTTAAGTTGGAGATGCAACCACATAATCCTCATGTCAGCACCAAACCGCATTGAATTCGGAAATGCTGCGATCCCAAAGCAAACCCTACTTCCAGTCATCGGAAGGGCGTGGGACGAGTACCGAGAGCCCGCCATACGTGATTATGGTTTTCCCCGCATCATATTTAGTCAATGTCCGGTTAGGATCCTTAAACTAGAGCCCAGGGAGGCTTCGTTTTCTCTTCTGTATCTCCATCCTTATTTTCCAATGCTATTATAGGTAAGTAGCCGCAATAAAAATTACCCTCAAGTAGCCTGTTTCTAAGAAATATAGATTATAATAAAATATTTTGAATTCCTTTTTCTGCTTATTTACATTTAATTATTTATGAATTCGTGTAATCTCATCCCTCAAATTTTTAAGAATTATATTTTTTCATTTATGACTTTCAGACTTTCTCTGTTGTTGAATTTTCTAGTTTTTACGCAATCAACTCACTTTTATGTTTACTGATGTACATAAATATATTTTATCAACTATCGTTTCTTAACTCTCTTTTATTATTTCAATTTTTATGAATTAAAAAACTTCATTTGGGATGAACAATGGTGTATGTATGGGTATTATTGACCTTGCAACGCGGGTATGATGTTCCCTGGTACACACAAATAATTTGTACAACTGCTTAAGTTTCAACAATGATATTTATTTACATTACAAAAAAAAATACTTTAAATACTCAGGTCTCCCGCATTCAAATACATATCGTGCATTTAAAGTAATCAATTATTTTCCTTTTCTTAGAGAACTACTGAAATAACAAAAATATTAATGTTCGCATCACTCGATTTGGGCTATTGATTCTACACTCTTTAGTCTCAGGGTTCCGCAGGTTGTCATATCGTTTAATTGCCGCAAAACTTTCAGATCCCAAAATCATGCGAATTTCACTCAGGGCTGAAGGTGACAAGAAGATGAATCTCAACGAAGATGTATCTCAAGGAAACGGGATTTTCGTTGGTGAGATGACGTCAGAAGATGACGTCAGAGCGATCGAACAATGCCAATCGAATGATCTAATCTCGGTTACAACATGAACTTAATACTAATTATTCCATATTACAAGAGCGGTACAATATCTCCGATGGTTATATCCGACATTTTAATTTCTGCGCGAAACTAATTACGATATAAATTTGATACTGTCCTATTTCATTCACATTGGACTAATGAAATCTAGGTACAATTATAACCGAACTTACCAACTGCCAACGATAATGGTTTGGGGTTAGTGAAAAATATAAAACCCGGGATTATTAATGGGGAAAACAGAACTCTATATTTCCTTCCAGTCGTCTTGATTCATGGGTTTTCCACGGGTTTCCCAAATCGTTGGGGCAAATGTAGCGAACGCCTTACACAAATACCCAAAAATCCATACCGACTTATGTAAGTGAAAATCAATTAGAGGAGAACTTGATGCTGTAATGCGAAATATTACTTTCCAAAATGTTATGGAAGTATCCCAGATTTGTTTAACTACACCAATAATATTCACATTAAAATTCCTTTGTAATTATATTAAGATTCTATGAGTCCATTGAAGTTAATTGAGAGAGATAATTGGTGAGTGCTCAGTACAGGCTTTGATTGGTCGACGCTACGCCAAGTATACCAGCTGATTTCCACGATATTAAAATTACATGGAGGCTAATTTGACTGCACCAGAGTTAGTAACAGGCAGGTCACGAGCCTGTTTCCACGTACTACATTATTGGACGATTCCCGGAGGGTTAAAATCGACCACCCCAATCTACCATCACCACAACCTGTTGCTTCAAGTGAGTCATAAATGAATCATCAATTATATGAAGCCCTTTAGCACTTCGAGGAATGCTAAATTTGAAGCAGTCGTTTAAGGAGAAATGCCAATATTACAGTACGCTGCCTAAAACAAACTTCGTGGTATTTTTCGCTCCATTATTTATAGAAATTAACCTCAAAGAACAAAAAATGAGTAAATGTACAAAGATTAAAAACTGACCAATGTAACCGACCACAAGAGAAATTATTAAGTTGGTGTCATCAATTATTTAAAACCATTTTCCTGTACAAATCACGATTATATATAATTAAAACACGCTTTCAATTGTCGAATGGATTAAAATTAAAAAAAATGATTACAATATAATTTCATATATTTTACTGAAGGTGTAACAAACAAATATAGTTTGCTGAAAAATTGAGGTTCATTGGAAAATAAGAAAACAAAATCGTGAATTTGTAGCAGACTCAAGCTACTATGTGAAGGCAAGCACCAATCAAAAACAATCACGTCAACCCATTATTCAATTATCACACCTAAAAGTCACGAAAACGGAACACAAAACTCTCACAGGAGCTATATAGGTTAACTTAAAAACCGCTGAATATACTTGAAAGTATTTTCATTTTTATACTTTATCAAAGAACCGCATGAGCTACAAAATTTGCAGGATTTCAAGAAAATAGTGCGGGTTAAGAGGAAAGTCAACAGACATTTGAATTATTGACTACTGATAGCTGCATTTTCTTTGAATTAATAACTCTTGAATATTGATATTATACCTGTGAATAAAATTCCAATAAAAATATTTGCAGTTAATTTAATAAAGTATACGCGTGGTTACTATTTATTCTTCTTTACTCGATCGTTGTAAGTTATATTTTCTTTAGTTTTCTTTTACGAAACGTTTTAGTGCCTCTCGGGATATTAAAGCTGGATATAAAAAATATTTATTTAGGCTTTATTTCTATCTGAAATACTTGATAACACAGTTTTCCTGTTTATCCATATGCACCCATCAGCGCGACATCTGTAAACCAGGAACGAAAGGATAACACAAGGAAATAACTTGACCGAGTGGTGTTATATTCATCAACAATTATATAATTAAAAATAAACAGTGCTCAATTAAACGAATTTGAAGAATTTTGGCCCATATTTACGCATTTAGGAATATAACTTTTAATTTGAAGAAAGTATTTGAATTTTTCGTGAACACTGTTCTCTTCAGAAATTGAAGATCTCGACAGAAGAAAAAGATGAAAATTACACTCCGATTCAATATTTATATAACGCCTATGGTAAACGTGTTCTATGAGAAAATCTACCTGTATTCGAGCGATCAATGAATTAATCAACAAGTCTTTTCCACTTGAATTATAATCAGCTATAGTCCTATTTATAATGAAAACAAGAATTTTAGATCAAGTCAGACAGTCAGAGATACATTTTTTCCCTTCAGCGCATGTGCCCTTGATTACAGCTCCATATGCCCACATTTACCATCGTCAATACGTTCATACAAGTATTTCATATTAATATAGCGCGATGAACTAAATGGAGGTCTATAATTCACTGACTAATCCCCATTTGTGGTAGTAATCCCATTGAACATGGGGCTTGGGCCACGGGATTAGGTCCACGCCATTGCGTTCAACTAAATGTAAACCGCGATGCAGGTTTCCCATTTACAGGAATCCCTCCGTTTAAATTATCGGCATTTTATTTCCACGATGTAAGTATTTTTCGCAGCACAACGGAAAAATTTGTCATTCTTCAAAACATTTTTGACCATTAATTACTCAAAACCAACAAATTATCGCGTTGAAACGGACTGTTGTATGAATTATAGAAAGTTCAGTAACGAAGAAATCTATCTCCAGATGTTTATTTAAAAATATAAATTAAGAATAACGTACAATTAATATTTTATAGCTATACAAAATTAATACAGATTTACGAATCTTAATTTTTCAAATCATTAGTAAGTTCAAAGCCGACAATTAACAATTGTAATTTAATAAAATTAAATTAGGAATAATACAAATTCTGTCAATTTCAAAACGGACACGAACTTATAAAGTGATGCAATATGATATAAATTATTTATTTTTGCTTTAATAATCTGTGATTATCCACTAATATCTTAATACAATTATATCTAAAAATTTTAATATCTTTATTCAAAATATTTGGAGTGAAACAAGTTGTTAAATTAAATTAAATAAATTATAACTTTTTAATTGTCCGCTTTTGTATTATTAATAATTTAAAATATTCAGGCAAAAATCGTTATAATATCTTAATTATTTAAGAGACAACTCAATAAACACATGTACAAAAGAGCTATTTGAATTCATATTTATCAGCTATTAATTATGTAGGCATATTTTGTCAAATATTTATAACTGTTATTTTAATTTCAGTTTGTTTTTATTGTCAATATAAATTAAGGAAAATAACGACACTTATTTGCAGAGGTTTTAAACTTTTTTTATTAAATATAACAACGACGTTTAAGTTCGTTTTTACACATTCATCAGGTTTTAACTTTAATCAGGTTATTATGTTTCTACAGTAGCATTTGTTTTGTTAAACACGGGGAAATTATGTTAGATCACAGATTTACGACTTCTATTTATTTTTATTCTGATATCCTACGATTGAAAACAATATAATAAATTTTCAATATTCTTGCAATTTAGTAATAAATATTACCAATAATAAACTAAATATGAACCCAATTTTGTTTTCATATTAATTATTGCAACTCTTCGTATTATGCTAAAGAAACGCTACGCTTTTCAGAAATCTCATTCTGCTAACTTGATTAGGGTGAAGTATAATTCGTGAACATGAATGACGATGCGTCACGATAGTACAATTACGTGAATTTCCGACGATATAGTATACACACACACACACACAGATATATATATATATATATATATATATATATATATATATATATATATATATATATATGGTTCAGCAACTGGGTAAGCCGACGATATTTCGGATATTCAGCAGTGCATATAAATATAAATGTACGTTGTACGTTGTATTGGCTGAAAATCTATGGAAGTGCACACACACACACACACAAGTATGTAAGTGTGTGTGTGTTTTTATGAATGCTTGAATTGGGAACGAAGGTTTAATTCCCAGAAATTCACTTCCTCGACGCCACCTCATTACAGCGAAAGTTAAATCGGAATTTAATCCGCACGAATTGAATTCCGTAATTGGATATCACCTGAATTGCCTGAAGAGCTCGGTTTTTTAAATGAGTTAAAGAGGGCGGTAAAACTGGCTTAGATTTACAGATTGTTAAAACTTTACAAGAGTAGTCGAAACGTCGTCATGAGACGAAGAGAGAAAAATGGCTCGACCTTCGCCTACGTCGCTATAAATAACGGATCTCATTTGCAATAAAACCATAACGACGTCTCTCGCCATTATAGTACAACGTGGAAGCAAAAGAAGAAAGCTGCATGCCTTTTAATCTGGTTTACTGTCTCCGAGAAAATCCCCGTTCTGCGAATGCGCCACAGATCCTCTTACACACGTGAATCATTGCTCAGAAATTGACTGATTTTAATTTCAAACAAACTATAAATACCAAGGGTTGAAGAGTTTCCCGCAAAATATGTTGAGACATCAGTTCTGATGACAGTGAACTGAGAAAGTAATCGAAACGTTGTATTCTTTACAAACCATTTCAAGCCACATATTTGTTAAATAATCAATCAAGAATTCTTAAAACCAAAAATATTTAAATAATGCCCATTTAAGTCCACAAAATAAAACAGATTTTTATTCAATCGCACTCCAATTATACAATTCAGAAACAGAATATTAATATTTTGTTCACTATTATAAACCAAACGGCATAAACCAAGATTAACTCCACATGCAAGGCACAAACCTAATAGTGCATTACGTTTCATCAAAGGTCCTGAATTAGACAATTCGACGAGGATTCAATTACTATAAGTTTAAAATTACTAGAAATTGGCATATAGTCAGATAGTATATATTTATAATCATTAAACGTTACATTATGTAAAATACGACGTTATATTTCTTCCCTTTGATTCGAGACGTCTTCAGGCCTTAAGTAAAAGTTGTTTGAGAAATATAATGAAACAACACTAAAAGGGTTGAATCCCAAACAAATAAAATATATTAAATATAATATGCTTACTTATATAGGAACATTTGTAACATGTTATAAATGTTTAATTGTGAATAAGCAACATAAGTGAAAGCAATTAATGGATTCCATCCACCTTCTATGGCCGAAATGAAAGTAAACTATATCAGTCATACACTTCACATAGTCTATATTACTGTAAATGATTTTTTTACATACAACAAATATACTAAAAAAATTTAAGAATCCATTATTGTATATAATAAATGCACAGAACAGAATTTAATTTTTTGTATCATATTTTACATTAATTTAAATCAATTTATCCAAACATGTAGCATTTCGCTTTTAAAACGTCGATAATAATTGCTTTCTTTATTTAAGATTTTTGCATTAATCCAATCAATTTTATGTTCATTTAAAATATGTATCTTTGTTCTGAACATCGTTTTTATAATGGTACATTTATGTTAGCAAATTGTTCTTTAATTTTAGTTTGAAGGTTTCGTTTTGTCTGACCGATATAGCAGGCATTAAAAATCCAAACATTCAATTTTGTATATTACATTGTCTTTAACCAACTGTTTCTCTCTCTGTAATTTATAACAATAATTTTAATTGTTATATGAAGTTTTAAATATGATCCTAACACCGTAATTGGAAAAAAGGTTCATTAATTCAAATTGTATGTTTTCTACAAATGGTGACGTGTGTGATTGACATTGTTTACTGTCATTTCGGCCATGGGAGTTGAAGGAGCAGATTAATTTATTTCATGTAATTTGTTGATTTCTATTTAAACAATTATAACATATCCAAATTGTTTTTTTAATAATGTAAGTGATCAAATTATACTTAATTTATTTATTTGGGATTCAATCTTTATATTGTTTTGTCAGTACATTTCTCAAATAATTTTTTGATAACGACTGAATAGGTCCCGGATCAAAGGGAAGGAACGTTACGATTTATAAATAATGTATTCAACTTTTAATGTATACACATAAATATTTTGTCAGTTGGTTAATTTATATTAATTTAATCTTAATATGGCAGATGTCATTTTAATTTTAAATATCTGTTTAATTTTGTGGACTTAAATAGACCATAATTAATTAAAGTTTTTATAATTTATGTTTTATTGTGTTCTTATTATATCTCCAATGTTTTTGTTAGTCAGCATTACATAAGCATAATTTTAAAAATATTTAATTTTATTTTCAGTAGAATTATCATCATCGTCTGTACAACGAAATTATAGTTTAGAAATTTTTAACACAATTTCAATTAAAAAAATCATATATATAAATATTCGACAGATTAAATTCTCATTATAAAAATGTCCTGTGTAAATATTTACCTATACAAACCTTCAATGTGTCAAAAATATTTGATCTTTAGCAAAAATCATCAAATCCTGAGTGCACCTGCTTTCTATAGGATTCGTGTGTAATACGGAAATCCTTCGGTCCACATGTAACTTAAATCTCTAATTGATAAAATAAAACGTCTGTCTAAAAACGTAAACTCATTATATAAATATATAACCAAATAGCAGGAAAAAATAAGCGCTTAATTAAATACCACACAAGCCTTCTGAAATCATTGTTGCTTTCGTTAATTTTCATCTACAGTTTTTACTATATATTATATTATTTTAAGAGCTCCTTGAAAACGTGTTATTTTTTATTTTCATGAACCTTCAAGTAGCTATAAAATAATATGTTAAGAGATCCTTGAAAACGTGGTTTTTTATTTTAACATGCTAGGTGCTGTAAGGTAATATGTAATAAAAACTGAGACTGAATTATTGGTTTATCTATTACTAAAATATCCAGGAATAGTCTGTTACCGAAAATAAGGTAAAAAATTTCAAAGATTTTTAGCCATACTTATCCTTAGTGTTAAACCTTTGGCGCGTTAAACGTTATTTTAATATAAATAAATAGACGACATTGAGTCAGAAAAGTAATTATAATTTTTATTTAAAAATATTAATTTCACTACTTTTTGTACTCTTTTGGGACTTTGTCAGGTTGGATTTTGTAAATTTTAGAGACTGTCAAATTGGGAAATTTTGTTGGAAAAATTACAATAAAAATTAAAATTAATCTAATGGTAGGAAAACCCGCTTTTATCTTCCAAATTGTGGTAAAATATTTGCAATACACTGTTTTTTTTAAAAAAATATATACTAGGACGTTTATTTTACTTAACAATGGAACAGTGATTTTTACATACTATTTATAACGATATATTTTTATAGCATATCTCTCACGAAGGAATTATTGAAACGATGTTATTGAGGCTACGCGATAAACACGGAGGTTCCGGGAAAATCGTGTAAGTACCGTGCGCCTACTTGTCAATAACCTGAGGGATCAAAACGACTCTTCCTGGAACAGAACCATGCTTCACCTCTCCCTGTCCCAGAGCTGATAACACGCCACAGGCTAAATCGGCCGCACTGAAAGATGCATACGATTTTTTTTATTAAAAAAAAGCTCAGGTTTCTGTTGTTTATTCCGAAACGAGTTTGTAAATCTGGGGATTTGAGATGTGGAATTATAGAGTGTTTAGGAAACATAACATGAATTCTGGTATTTGGACATTTACTGAGATTGTTTCAAATGCGCACCCGTAACCTGGATTTCCGTTACTTAGTCGCTTACACAAACATTGATTTCTTATCGTTTACCAAATCATGTGATATATTGTAATACCAATTAATTAGGCCATTAATTGTTTGGACGTAAAATTTGAATTGTTTGAGAAATCCATTATAGCGGTCTGATCGAACAAAGCAACAATGAGAGAAGCGAGCTCACTTTAATTTGTCGAAAAGTCAAAAATGGCGTATGCGCGCTGAAACTCGGGAGAATTAGGGTTCAGTTTGCGGAAAAGCATCGTGAGGAGCAGAACAAGTAATATAACTGTTAGCGGAGAAAGATTGTTAGGAGCTGATGGTGGAAAGACATTATGAGGAGCAGAACAAGAAATATAATTTGATCAGAAACTAGACATCGTTAAAGTTGTAAATTAATACGAAGAAAAAATTCACGCCGCATGTATTGCAGCGTAAATAATTGAAAAGTAAGAGTAGTTTAAGTCTTCAGCCAGGAGCTAAAGAAAAGTTAGTTTGCTGCGAAAGAATAAACAGTTCAAATAAATCGTCAAGGAGATACGTTGCAGTTTACGTCAAATTTAGTAAAAGACTAATAAATCTACGAATCACAGGATTCCGGTAAGGCGGGCAGACATCAGATAGCTGACATTCAGGAGGATCATCCGAGTTCTTGTGAGTCTATCATTTTTGGCTTTCATAGTGTAAAATCTGTGAGTCGACATTTTAGAATCAGTGCAAAAGTTTTCCATAGTGTACTTCCGAAACAAAAAAGGAATGCTGGTACCAGCTGGACAGATGTAAGTAACAAAACCAAACCTAATGATTAATTTTAAACGCTATTAAATGATAAAGCCAGATTTAGTTCGCTTTTAATTGTCAATCAGAGTTAATTTCTTTACTTTTAAATTTCTTTCTATCGACATATTGTTTAGGTAAATTGTGAACTGTTTGTTAATAAGATTGTTAAAAATATGTGTTGTGTTCATTATCAAACCCAGTCAAGGCCCTGAGAGAATGAGATCTCAAATTTGTGTTTGTAATTATCTTTATTGCAAAAATAAATAAATATTTTGTCTGTTAATTTCGATTTTTTCAGTTAATAAAAAAGCCTTCCATTTAATTATTACCTAAATGGCGCTTCACGTGAGGTAAATTCGTTTAATTCTTTAAATTATTTAAAACTTCCATTTCGTTGATTATTACAATATATTCGATCATCATCATTTGGAACTGAATGGCTACTTTTGCAAATTAAAATTTTCCCGACTAATAAATGAAGTTCCTTTTCATTTATTTGAGCTCAACACTGAATTTGGTGTGACTGGATTTTCATCATTTCGTCTGTCGTCGTCTGTCTGGACTCTTCAGTGAATGAATTCAGAGACAACGTGATTTTGTATTACTATTTCAGTGAACAGCGGACGTTAGGGAGCGTTTCGTCACTTCTAGTAATGCTTTTATGTGGAAACATGGTTGGCGAAAGTTGTGGAAGGAAGTCCTGATTGTGTTCCCGGGACCAGCTTAGACACGCTACTTCGTCGAAATTGCAACATGCGGCAGTTGTCTTCCAAACAATGAGCATTCGAGGAACAAGCAGGATACATGGTTAACCATGCGAAAGCAGTTACACTATTTAAACAAATAAATAAAATAAAATAACCCCTCTCGTGACACTGACCTTCGGTTGTTGGCCGTGCATCCTCTTCTCCAAGGCTCAGGTTTGGTCGCTTCCGAAGACATAAGAAGAACGAAACGAAACGGAATGGACATTTTACAAAATTTGTTACTAAATTGTACATGGGATGTGAAGAAAGAGAACTGGAAAAAAAATCTAAACTTCATCGGTTTCACCTTTGAGATCTGGTCCAGAATTGTGAATTAAAATTATGTCTGAAATTATTAAACATTAATAGCAAATGTTCCAATGAAGATTTTAATTTTTACTAGCTGGGATCCCGGCGTTGCCCGCGTACTTATTTATATAAACGCGAAAAAGTATTTCGTTACGAATAGAATACGTGAATATACTCCTTGATTATTGCAGTATATAATTGTCCGTCAGTCTTAATTCATTACGAAAGATTAAATAATTGAAATTGTTACCTAGATTCAAAATGTAAACAAATAGTCGCCATATTGGAGTCAGTAATATAGTGCGAAAATTAAGTTATATTTTCCGCAAGGATCTAAAGAATTTACTATTGTTTTTTATTATCATTCAATTGAGTATTGCCGGATAAAATTATACTTTTAATTCAACGAAAATATTTCTGCTTTATTTCATTACGGAAAATGGAACTATTTCCTTTGTTCGTCGTATAGTAACGTCTCTCTCTCTCTCCCGTGACGTCACGGTCTCTTGGCACGGAGTAATTTAACACAAAAATTATCACGTTTATCAATTATAATTGTTTCTACCTTTATGTTAGGGGTTTATCACCCCCACAGTACCGGTTCTCGATTTTCGCAGAATATGTGTACCAATTTTTGTTGCATTCTGTCTAAGCGTTTAAATTTGTTTAGAGATTAACGTAAATACATACATACATACAAATATACATCCTTTTTTATTATATAAATTTCATGTAAGCAATATTCAGGACTTGCCGATTACCCATAAATTATTTACGGTGTTCAATAAAAAATGAATAATGGTGGAGTAAATAAGGTCACAAAGTAAAACAATCTTGTCATAGGGTGATTATCAAGTAGCTGTCCATTTATCAAGGTCTGAACATAAAACTAAACCTTAATACAACTGACGACCATAAATTAAAGACACAATAAAAATATGGCAGCATAATATCATAAACGTATCCAAGAAAACATAAAAATTCCCTGATGCAAAATCTCTACAATCCTGGTTTTCAAATAACCTTTTTTTTGTCCCATTCAAGCCTGGTAACGTTACTTAAATTCTATTTTATAAACGACTGTAGGTTTATTTTTTTTTTATTTACCCAGTGTGGCGTTGGCGTGGAGACGTCATTGACCGTGGCGGAAAAGATACTCCGAGCCGCAAAAAATGCTTAAGAAATATTTTTCTTGAAAAACTTCGCTATTTTTTATGCGTAAAAACATGGTTCTGGTGTTCAGTGGGAGTTTATAAGTCTATTTCAATGCATCAAAACACTTTAAAAGTGTTTTTTTAACATATTTTGTTGTTGAAATGTCCCTTTCTTCCGTTAAACCACCATTTCAACTTTTCACAGGTTGAATTTTGAAACGTCATTTCATTATGTTGATATGAATATTAATGTTACATATTTCACGCGTCTACTATCAGGAGTTTTTGCCCTGCCTTTTAGTTAGTCAGTTTATTTTTTTAAATAAATAAATATATGCATGCTTGTTCAGGTTCTTTTACGTCGTTTAGTGCTTTTAATATAGTTCATTTGCAATCATCCTCATTTCAGGGAATTCCTTGGTAATATCTATACTGATATTTCCACATGAGTCCACAAAGTTCAGTTATTGGCGCTTCCTGAATTGCTTCCGAGAAACGTTAGATTACCGCCAGACTGGAAAACAGCCAAACAACGTCATTACTCTACAAACGTTCATTTCAAATTCTGTTTTCGCGTATAAGTTGGCTGTATACATCATAAAGGCAAGACTATATGACGCTTCCCAATATTTTATAAGATATAAAAGAACTAATTCCATATAAAAGAATCCCATATTTAACTATAAACTGGAAATTAGATGAAGTACTCATTTAATTTCCTAGGTTTTGTTTTTCTTTTCATTGTGAAAGAATACGTTGCTCATAATTTAATAACACAGTAATTAAAATAATTGCATTAATTAAATATTATAGACCTCTGTTTTCCATTATTGATGTGATTTTATACAATTATGGGTATAAATGGCAATAAAGACACTAAACTTCATTATTATTTTAAACCCATAATACTCGTGCCGAATTCATTTCACAATATGGCGGAAACAAATTTTTAGCGATTTTATTAAGCATAACTGTCTTCGAAATAACAATTTATATGTGAAAAGAAAATGACTATGACCAAAATTTGAGAAGTCCGACTCTCTTGGGCAGTTGCAGATAGGTTTAATATTTATTACTTCTACTAATCTCTATTAATTTTTATAAGGAATCTTGTTTTCGCGCGCTGTTGGATGCGTTACAAAATTTCTTGTAACGCTGAGACGAAATCGGCCAGCTGTCTCCTAAACTGGTCGAGGTACGGAGAATGGAATGTTGCGTCCCCACAGCAAACTCTTCTCCCGCTATTAGAAGGGCGTGGGACAAGTACCCAATGCCCGACCTACCTGATGCAGGTTTTTCTAGGGTTTTCCCTGCATTACTTTTAGGCGAATGCCGGGTAGGATCCTTAAACTATAGCCCGGGAGCCCTAGTTAACCCTTGGCTACCTTCCTCTACCCTTCCGCATCCCCCCTTTCAAATCCCTCCCTATGCTATTAAAGGGGAGTTGCCTGTTACCATAAAAAAAGTCACAGATAGGGCGGAAGGTATACGGAAAGACAGAGAGAGAGAGAGAGAGAGAGAGAGAGTTGGAATAGTAAACCAGCGTGTTTGTTACACAACAACGGTGACATCCGTTGATTTTCGTGTTTTTCTGTCTCCTTTAATATTTTCTCTTCATCTGAAAATAATTCACATTGGTCAAAGTTTTGTAACATCTAATAGAAAACAGTTTCAGCTACATAAAAGACGTAGTAAATTAAATTAAATATTTTTTTCAATTTTGGACGCTACGTATTGCAAATAATTGGCGACAATGTGATTGCGATTCAAAGCAAGCAAGTGGACGGTGATTACCCAATTTTTTACGTTATCGAAATAATGTCCTGTTAAATATTCAGCAATAGATGATGTCAATTACAATTTATATTTCAATCCCACGCAGGAATTGAGCGAATGAAATAAAAATTTTATACTGTGAGTTTTTTTATTATGATTCATTCGCTCATAAAGAGGAAATAGGACTCTCGTCTATAAACACATATTCGTAATATATAAAAATTGAATGATTACTTAAATTAATGAGCAATCAAAATAAACAATTTAACGAACATATTCGAACAACACTGTACTGTTTATTCAGTGAATAATAATCATACTGTATTTCTGTACCCGCTAATGATTCAATGAACTATGTCGCTTTCTTACAAACAATATTTATTAAACACAAATAAGTTATATCCACATTAATTTATTACACTTTTAAAAAAACTCAATTTAAACAATTAACATTTGCCTCTCAGGTTGTATGACGTTAACTCTGACGTCATTGATTTAACGTGAATAATATTTCATTTATCTCTTGGGCTCAACCGTGGGAAAGATATTCGGCATTATCAGAAGTTTAAATATTCACAAATACTATGATGGACGATTGTGTAAATTCATATTCTATCAAATCACTTGTTCAGATCTTCTCCACTGAAGATCTACTTATCAAAGAAGTTTCATGCGCATAAAATTTCTCATCTGTTGCAAATTCGCAACCAGTCAGCAACACCGCCGCTGGTTTAACAACCAACAGGAACATGAAGCTTATAAAATAATGTTAATTATGGCGACAAATGAGGCGCTACACTAAAATTTGCTATTTCAATATAGCGATTATTAATGACATTCTTAATTAAATAACGCTGGTGTATGTTTAATATTTTAATTCTCAATTTAATTCGTTTTACATACACCGACCGTAATTAATAATTTTTGTTACAATCAGAATTATTTCTTAGACAAATTCACCCATATATATATATTTTTTCAGCGGTCATTATAATGCAAAAGAAAAACTTTATCCTATATTTAAAACTAGCTAGGTGCCCGGCGTTGCTCGTGTACTTATTTATATAAACTCGAAAAAGTATTTAATTGAATACTTAAATATATTCCTTGAGTATTTCAGGATATAATTGTCAATTGTCACTCAGTCTTCATACATTACGAAATATTATATTGATGAAATTGTTAGCTAGACTCACAACTAATATAGCGCGAAAATTAACTTACATTTTCCGCAAGGATGGTAAAGTAATTCGTATTCTTCTTTATTACCATTCGATGGAGTATTGCTGTATAAAATTATACTTTTTATTTAAAGAACATATTTCTGCTTTATTTCATTCCTAATAAAGGAAATATTTCCTTTGTTCGTTGCGTAGTAACGCCTCTCTCTCGCGTGACGTCATTGTCTCTTGGCGCGCAGTAATTTAATATTTAATGATCACGGTTTTTAATTATAATTCTTTCCACATGTATGCTAGGCGTTTCTCACCCTCACAGTACCGTTTCTCGTATTTTGAAGAATATGTGTACCAATTTTTGTTGCATTCTGTCCACGCGATAAAATTTGTATAAAGAACAACGTAAATACATACATACATACATACATACATACATACATACATACATACATACAAATATACATCCTTTTTTATTATATACATTCAATAAACACTTTACTTACAGAAAATATTTATACATAATTTTCACTGGCCTAAAATATTAAATAAATTATATTACATAGGATTTATTACAACACTGTCTTTTTTAACACACTATTTACATTCACTAGACATTTCTTCATCGGACAACGTCTACAATGGCTAATATTTGTAGTACATGTCCATGTGAAAATAAACCTAGGAAGCTACCAATCGATTGATAAATTATGATATCGAGTATTAGTCACCGTTGAAAAAAAAAGTATTTTTCAGTTTTTGATGAAAGTAGTTGATATTAATTAACGCGGAGGTAACGCAAAGTGCCGGTTTCCCACAATAAATAAAACTTTCCCTACAACCCATCTAAAAATACCGTATTTGATATTTTTCAGCATTAATATATATGTTTATTTCACATAGTAATTTAAGCTGCACAAGATGGCCGGAGGAAAATAAGTTGACAATTCCAGCCTGGACTTCGGCACCTTAACTGACGCATGTTCTGGAATATATCTTTTGTTTTTCCAGAGAAGGAGGTTTGCCCTCTATATCTTATCTAATCTTCTCGCTTTGTGATCCGATTTTCTTTGAGGAAAACCGTCTCTACTACGTCAACAACTAAGAAACCACAACAAAACCTCAGGCCATTAGGTAAATCTTCTAAGGGATTACCGTTGTTTGCTGTCATATGGGGAGACACTTTTCTTATTACTTCTCTGGGGGGATTCGTCGTCTGCCCAGATTTCCCCTCAACGGGAGAAACAGAACACTATTTCCCGAGGTAAAAATTTACACAGATAGCAAATAAAAAATAAAAGCACAATGATCTGTACCACAGAAGAACTGTACCCACAATATTCCATTAATAATAAGGTCAAAACATACGATTAAAACTTTTAATTTATTTAATCTAATTTAACAACGTATTTCAGCCCTAATTTGGATCCTCAACAAGTTTTCAATAATGAAATTAAAAATTATAGACATAATTGTACAAAGATATTAGTGGATAGTTAAATATTATAATAAAGAAATGTAATTACAAAGATAAATATTATAAAAGATTTCATATAATGAATTAGAATATTATAATTAAAAATTGAAAGTTAATCTTACTCGAAAAAATTTTAATTCAATTTATGAAGGGCTATTATTATGATTTAAAATAATGTATTCTTGCTAATTTGAATATTTAATTATGTTTAAAAAATTCTGTTACTACAGTGATGTTCAGTGTTTGACCTCATTTCGTTATGGATTTTAGTTAATTCTAAAAAAAATTATATTGTATAATAAATTCTGACTTTCGGATAATTTCCACTAACTATAAATATTAATTAACAAGTCAGTGCCAATTTTTGACATGGAGGCAAATTTTTATTGTGCTTAAATTAGAAATATGAATATTAAATAATTAAGATCCGTAAAACTGTAATAAAGATTATAAAGTATAGTTGATTTTAGACACCAATCTTTCAACTTAGATAAAGACATAAATTAAAAATATAGATTGGTTTCCCACCTGCTACACATTAAGCACAATACAAATTCTCTGGATGTCAAACCGACACTGATTTGTTAAATAATATTTATAATATTTCAATCCATTATATGCAATCCTCCAAAACTTTTATACCATCTTTTTTTAAATCTTTGTCAATATTTTTACAATTATATCAATAATTTTTAGTACCTTATTGTAAACCTGTTGTTGGTCCACGTTCAGACATGCTGTTAAATTATATTCAATTAAATTTTGAATTATATTCAATTAAATTTTGAATTTTGAATAGTCTGTTTTAAAAACCTTATTATTAATTTAAGCTATACAGACGAATATCATGAGTATATTCCATTATTATAATTACTACAGCATTGGTGCTCACTTGATGCGTGTATATTTTCTCAGAATCGTTATCTGTGGCTCGATTTATTCAAGGTAAGAGTGACGTGGATGCTTATCTTCTCCGTTTACCTTTACGTCATAATTAGCAAACTTTATCTTTACGTCAACACAAAATTATACTGCAACGTTTGAGAATAAAGTTACTTTACGTATGTAGAACAAACAATCATTAGAAATAACTTTAGTCTTTCGAATTATATTTATGAAATTCAATCTATTCATAAACGTATTTTAAGTTTTAAAAAGAGAATATCATCATAATATCAAATATATTATAAAATAATATTGTATTTTCACCCAATAATAACACTTATATCAGCAAAATAATGCTTCTTCATTTTTCTCAAAACATCAATTAATCCGTTAAAATATATAAATGGCTCCCTCAGTCAAAAGCATATATCTTAGTTGCACTCCAGACGGCAATTACTTTAATTCATGACACCGTCTTACGAGGTAAACCTCGTTTCAGAAGCGTTATCCTTGTCAAACAGATATCAATGGCGAAAAGTGAATGCAAAATAACTTGCTCACTCAACGCCCACGATCTCGAAATTTGCAATCATCCCAGCATCCTCGATCCGTTCGCTCGTTAATACAAAGCACAACTTCTATAATGTGCCCTCAGAATTTTGTGTTTACGTGACAAGGATATACGGAGCTCATTTTGGCGCAGGGGTATTTACCTACAATGAAACTGAGGCTAAAAACATGCGGCTCAGACGTTGCATTCCAATTTTAATTAATATGGTTGAAGGAGTAAAATAATTTGATAAATGTAATAACATCGACTTATCGTTGGACAGATGCTCAAATATTCTACTGAAATGAAAAACACCTTCAATTTAATCAATGTGATTATGTACTCGTAAACTGAAAAATAAATGTTTATAAATAAAATTAATAAATTAATTGTTTCCTCATTGCTGGTGGGTAAAACCTACTCTCGTGTAAATTTAATCAAATTAGTAAAAAATAAAGTAAAATGGCCAATACCTCAAGAACAATACTAATTCATTCGAAATTTTGGAACATCATCGATCGTACAAGTATAAGATAATAAATTTGGTTTTGAAAAATTAAACAAGTATAAA
Source organism: Zhengitettix transpicula (assembly GCA_037074705.1). NCBI lineage: Eukaryota > Metazoa > Arthropoda > Insecta > Orthoptera > Tetrigidae > Zhengitettix > Zhengitettix transpicula. The sequence goes on along the minus strand of CM073593.1, from coordinate 67,189,137 downwards.
ACAAAAAAAATATTGTATTGTTAAATATTATTTATTGTAACTTTTCAATACATATTAAAATATGGAATGAAATTTCTAAATTAGTGTATATTTTACACTTAATTTAATCAAATTGAGTATTGCAGATACTGACCATAACATTACAGGAAATAAATTACATAAATCTATATAATATTTGTTACATTACAGTTGCGCAATTCAACCAGAACAAATTTGTTACCATTAACGCCTGACGAAGTTCCAAAACAGGAACGAAGCTACGTCTATTGTTTCTGGCGTATAGACCATTATATTTATTGACTAGCTGGGTGCCCAGCGTTGCCCGAGATGTCATTTATCTATAACCCCCGGTATGACTCCAATTTCGGCTGCTTTTGCGCTATTTTTATGTAACGCTACTCGAACCCTAATCATTATAATTAACCCTGAAAAATATTTATTCAACGCAAATATCTGCCGTGTTTGCATGTTCCAAAATTTTCACCCCGCTACCCCTGCATCTGAGGGGTAAATGCCAATTTGAATGTCGTAACTAAACTCAGTGACATCCATAACCTTTGATTTGATTGCAATCTCGGTTGTATTCGCCTTATTTTACTGTAAAGCATCTCCACCCCAAACTCGAAGGGTGCCCTTTTCCCAGGGCGTAGGGGATGAAAATTGTATTCAGATAACATTGGTAGAAACACTATCAATATCTTTGACCCCTAAAAATATTTATCTGACTCAAATATCGGCTGTTTTAGCATGTTTAAATATTTCCAACCCTGCTTATGGGGGTGGTAGACGCGTCTCACCCCAACAGTGTTTTCTGGTCGCAAAGAACACGTGTACGAAGTTTGGTGAAATTTTCTCCACCGGTGTAGATTTGTATAAGGAACATATATATATATATACAAAAATACAAACAATCACACTTACATTTGAAGTTTGACTTAAATTATATTCTATCGACTCGATTGGAATTAATTTTAAATATGTACGACTAACTGATTAATTTTCATGATACGTCACAATTTGTATTTTCAATACTTTCAATCAGAATTGTTAACGGGAAACTAGATTCAGCCTAAATGTTCAAACGTTTTTGGAATAAATGAGATCGCTATTAAAATATTTATTGGAATGTAATTTTTTTTTAAAATTTATCAATCCACAAAACCTTGTATTTTAGTTTCGGCGTACTCGTAAACTACACAATGAATCTAATTATCTCTGTCATTCGAATGAATTACACTGCTATGTAGTTTTATCAAATTGGTGTTGCTGAAAGATAACTACATTGGTACGTGTAGTTTCATTACGTTGTTGTAAAATGTCAGTGGCAGTGGAAATGAATCATACGCCGTTGCCTTTCAATCACCGCGGGCTAGTTTACGGCAGTCAGGCATGTCAGATCTGGATAAATGTCCTCTGTCACCCGTAACGAACCAAGCTGCCGTACGGAAATAGGGGACAGGATTATTTGCATGGTTTCGCGTTGTGACGGGATGTCAGCCACAGAGAAACTCGTGTTATCTACATTATGCCACCAGAAAGCGCTGACGATTATTTTCTGATTCGTTGTTCCTCTCTAAATTCGTTTCGTAATCAGTATTTTAGATCAATTATCAGCGAATTACAAATTACAGTCTCAGTTTGATAGATTATACCCTCTCGTCTCCTCAATTATTGTCTTCATTACTTCACAATATTGGCATACAATCGTAAATTTTCGTCTGGTGTGGCAGAGGGAAAAGTGATTTTTAAAAGGCTGTAAAAATTGTCACCAATTTTCCAATTACAGTAATTCTGAGGAGTCCACTGCTCCATTGATACTGAATGATGTCATGAACGTGCCCGACTGCATCCCAACCACCATCCATCAGCTGATTTAGTCTTTTTAAAATCGCTAATTTTTCTGCCTCACCAGAGCAACATATTTTAAAGGACTCGAAGTAATACAAAACCTCTGTTAAATACTTATAACTTTGTAATTCACAAAGTAGGAACACTACAACATAAAAAAAATTATTAGGTAAAGAAGAAGTGTATTAACAGTCAAAATAAAGTAATTAAATGAAATACCGCACAACGTTTCTACAATCCTTGTTGCTTTCCTCTCAGATGAACCACACCTAAACTGTCTGTTAATTGGCTAATTCTTTCCCTTATTAGTATACACACGTGAACAGTTTTATTTTACATTTTTTGTTTGATCTAAAATTAACAGAAATTTCACAGAATATTTAATTTACTTTTGCAACAAATAATAGATTTGTAAAGAGAAAACTAATGAATGTTTCCATACGAACATCGCTCTTTCACATCTGCTAATAAGAGTTTCCCCGCTAAGGGGAGGCGAGCGAACCGAATGGTAATAAAACTTAACGGACTTATCGCTAAAAGCCGAACTTTAAAAATTGATATAAAATTACATTACACTTTTAGAACTGTTATTGACTGTTATCAGTTTGATTTACGGTTCTGTGGCTGTGAGAGTGGCGTTATCTGACGGGCAAACATGGCGTTCAATTAGTTTGGACTTCGCGGAAGCGTGGCTCAGCGACTCTTGTCACGTCGTCCTAGAATCGGCCCGCCCTATTAATTACCGTCGTTGATTGGCTGTCCCTTTATGGAAGCTGCTTCAACCCTCGAACATCAGCGACTCTCGCATGAGGGTATCGCAACTCAACGCAAACAATTCTAAATTGGCAAACATGTTGGCTATAATCGCAACTTTGCGTCGAGCAAGTGCAAGACAAACTTAATTGAAAATCTATTTACCTCCACGTGGAAACAAACGACACATTTTTGTGTCCTGAATTTGGCCATATCCCTAATTCGTACAACCAGTTTTCAAGTTCAAAATGAAATCGGCTAAACAGGCATTAATATTAATAACGTCAAATTTGATTTTTATGCAAGTGTTCAACATATTGGCTATAATTACAAACAGGTATTTATATCCCTTAAATAAAATGAACGGTGTTTAAAAAATAATCGTACTATTTTAAAAATTCAGAATTGTGTAATTAAACACTGTACTGTTAAAAAGTTGTTTTCTGTACGTGGGTGAGTTTTTAAGTAACAGGCTTCCACAACGATGGATCGGCCATGCTGGACAAATGATTCCGTCCTACTTCACTGGCCTCCAAGGTCACCGGATTTTATTTTGTGGGGATTTATAAAATACTCAGTTTATGTGCCTCTACATCCAGCAACAATGGTCGAATTGCGGAAGTGAAAAATAACAGCTGTGAAATCAGTAAAGACATCCTCGCTAGAGTATGGGATGAATTTGAATATGCCGTGAATCTCAATGGAGGCATATTGAGAGCCTTAGAGATCTTATATTTTCTCCTTTATTAAACAATTATGATTAATTTTATATGCTCATTATTTTTCAAAATGTATACGTTTGAAATGGAATGATTCTTTTTCTTAATCATCCAGTCTACCAGAAAAACGAATTAAATGAGTTGATTTAATATATTATATTACGCTTCCTCCCGACTATTGGGAACTCTTCAGGTATTGCAATATTTCTAATTAATATTAAACTTAGATATATATTGTAGTATAAAAGTTTGGACCCAGGTTTTCTTCCCCAAGTAATAACTAAACTTGAATGATTTTTAATATTTTATTCAACGAATATGAAACAGAGATTCCTCAGGCGATGTTTGAATTAATCAACACGTGGCTTTCATATACTTTTGTAGGGCGTCCGCCCCCGGCGACTCTCGACGTGGAACTGCTCCTTGAAGGCGCCGGCAATAAAGCCTGCCCGCCTCAATCGTTAAAAGATCAACAATATACAAACTAACACACAAAATTCCGCCTTTATCGACGGACACTTTCTTTTATATGGACTCTTAAGTGTGTTATTCTAATCTGTTGCATTGAAGACTAACATTCTTTCACACTATGGTCTATCAGTCTTTATAAACGCTTCTTCTATGTTAGTTTTATGTTTTTTCTTGCTTCCATCTTTCTTCTTCTCTACCTCTCTCTCTCTAGTCTTCTATCAATCTCTGCTTTTGAAATGTATGGTTTTTTGATACCATTCTATTAACACGCTCAAAATACATATTCGATTTCTCATGGCAACAATGGTAGTCATGATATTTCTCTTTACATGTGCATAATTAAGTTGATTCGCCTGGTTGCGACCGTATTATATAACATTCTCAAGAGACCACGAGAGCAGAATTAAATTCATGATAATTGCCGTTAACCCCCTGAGAAAATTATTTCCTTTGTGCAACTAATGATCGGAAACTACTGTTCAGCGTCATAACGGTCACGATCCGTTACTTTGCCTCTGAGCCATTTCGTGTCAGCAAACACAATTCGCCGTAGTTGGGATCCGCCTTCAAAGGCGAGCTTTGCCTGATGGTGTGTTTGTTTTGCTCCTCGATATTCCAGAGCTTCTGCAAACTGCAGTACAATCGGCACGTGTAGCAATCAAAACACATCGTCGGATCTCATGTGTCCATAGCGATCAATGCACGCTCTAATTAATTCCCATTAGTAGTCGGGCCTCCAGACATTTCTATACCACAGTCATTTGAATATTCTCATATACAAGCTTTTGTAGTTTCTGTGACAACAAGGGAAACGTTTTAGGGGAAACAATTGTTTCCAGGGACTTACCAACTATGACTGAAGTAAAGTGAACGAACTTTTTGGTTGTTGATATTAATTTTTTTTATTACGAGTTCAATGAAAACTGTATGAATCAGTCTTTTGCCTGCTGCACAAGTCTAAAAGTGAACCATTCTTCGGGAGATACCACTCACACCGGTTATTCCCACTCTTTTCTTCTCCAGTTTTACATCAACAATTGCAACAGATTATAATTTATCACTATGTTAAATTTTTTTCGTGCAATACCTGCTTAGTACTTTTTTCACATTTTTGTAACTGACATTGTCAATTACTAATATATAATGGATAACGAGTCAGTTAATAATTAATTTATAAACAAAAATTACTTCCACATTATTATATTAACATAAATTTCTAATATCTTCTTCCAAAATTGGTTGACCTACGAATAAACGGTATGAACGATATGCACGTGGGAAGCCCAAAGACGTTATTTCAGAATACAGTCATAAATGTTTCTTGGATTGTGTGTATCGAGTTTAACATTAATTGATGAACAATTATATTTAATGTGTACCACTTCGGATATTAAGTTCACAGAATCTACTATTGTTTCTTGTTCCAACCGAAACTGTGGTTATTTGAGATGTCATATTAATTTAGTACTGAATGTTTCTCACAAGGATGTTTTAAATTAGAAATATGTTCATTCAGGTTTGTTTTTAATGCCCTTCTCGTTCGACCTACGTAATAAACGTTACAGTCTTTAATGGAAATTTTATATATAACACTGTGCTTATCTAAATTATTGATATAATCTTTAAAAAGACTCTGCAAACTACTCTCCCTGATTCTTAATTTAATAACGCATCTTGAGCTACATTCTGTCACGATGAGAACAACTAAAAGAATTTATTACGGAGCTATTTCCCATCTTGATTTGAAAATCTTTTAAGAAAAATTGACGAAAATATAACTGTCCTAAGTTTACAATTTATTTGTTATTTTTAAAGTAGACGGCTCACTTAACCTACCATTAATTATAAATTCCCAGAAAGAAGATTTCCCGCCAATCTGATTAAATGAATTGGCCCTAGATGACACCGTAACTATACATTTTAATAAGGAACTGCAATTATTAGTGAAGTGAAAGTGTAGGGAAATAACGAATTAATTAAACAGTGAACATTATAATTTTAAATTATATAGGTAAAATTTAAGATAGGGTGATAATTATGAAATACTTCAGCAAATTTATTTTTAATAAAAATTTGGTATTTTTCTAATTATATAAACGATATTTATAAAGCAAGATGCAGGTTAAAAATATAATAAAGATATAAATGTCATTTCCAAATCTCTCGCCACAATTTCCATAGGGTAACCGCTTATCTACTGGTAAAAACTATTAATAAAATAAAAATAAGTGGAATATGATATTAAATTAATTAAAATTTCATATAGAGCAATGAAAGTTAATTTTGAAAATAAATATAACCGATGGTATCTTTATTTAAAAAAACTTTCAATTATCTAGTGGTAAAAATTATTACTTAAAACAAAAATAAGTGGAATATAATATTAAATTAATTAAAATTTCATACAGAGCAATGAAAGTTAATTTTTAAAATAAATATAACCGATCGTCTCTTTTTTTAAAAAAACTTTCAATAACTGTAAAATACTTGGGTAAATAATTAAATATATTTCATGAAGTCTTCAACACAATAATTTATGTTAACTTATTTAGAAATCTAAGGAAGTTTATAACACATTAAAATTAAGTGTTTTACATTTTTTTAAGGACCTCACTTATAAAGTTTGAGTCCGTTATTTGCTTTCATTATAAATGTTTTATTTATTCATTTGTGTTTATTCTTTGTTACTCCCAATGGACGCAATTCAACTACAGAACAACAAATGCATTGATCCATCAATAATATATGGTCTCATGACAGGTTGTTTGTAAATGGTGTCCATGTATGTTAAATAAATAAAAAATTAAAAAATTATTTTAATAAGACAAAATTTATAATACTATATAATATAGTTTACGGTGATAAGTTAAATACTATTAATTCAAAAAGTAGTAATATTTTATACTTTTTCAGGTGGTTATAGCCCAATAAGTCCCCTGATGAGAATTAAGTTTTTATTTCGGATGCATAAAAGTGTGCAGCAAAATTATCGATAAAAAAAATGACACCGTTATTTATGTTTTTATTAAATAAAAGATGGATCTATTGGAGCGAAGCGAATACATAAAAACACATTTCTTTCGTTACAGCTTCATGTGTTAGAAATATACAAGAATATATTTTAAAATTTAATTAATATTATTTTAAAGTTTTTTTAAAAAAAAGATTTTAATTTTATAATAGCTTATTTGTTATCGAAAACTGAAGATGTTTCAAATCTGGATAAAAACAACAAAGTCGAAACGGAAATCTGTTAATTTTTTTATCATAATATTATTCACAATTAAAATATCTGAAGAATTACAGTTTGTGAAGAAAGGAGGTTTTAAAAAAGAAGTTAGTATGCGTATATAGCCTGTATAAAATTTAAACGTGCAACCAGTTGTAATTTATTATTTAAGTCTAAATAATAAATGTAAAGTCATATTTTAGATATATTTATCTGACTTGATTGAATTATAAAATAATGAACAAGCGAAGTTTGTGAGAGTTGAATTTGAATAAAAAATATTATAACATGTTAATAAAATAAAAATTGTATAATTAATGGTAAATTGAGTGAGTCGTCTACATTAAAAATAATTCAGCAAATAATTTTTAAACTCTTGACAGTTATATTTTACAACATCTTCAGCTGAAAATATAAACAAATTTTAATTATTTATTTATATTTAATAATATAAATTATTTTTAAACACGTTAAGTTTTTATTTTGGCACCTGAAGGGGTTCCAGTTTTAATTTTATTAACATGTACAAGTTTTCTATTTTATTAAAATATGATTCCGATATGTTTCGCTGGTATATTAATTAATCGGAAGTATATCATATCATTTTAATGTCGCTTGTGCCATTACTTATTAAGTTAGAAACTTTCACTTTATTATCTATTCATATCTAAAGTTAGAATGGAGTTGTGTTTACGATCCGTGAAATATTAACTACGCGATGAGCAATTTAAGTGAGTTGTGCTTCGTTTAAGCGACTAAATCTAATAACAATAGACTAGAGCGCTCTTTCCTCGTTTAACAAATTCACATCTCTACTAATTTGAGGTCTTGCGCTCATTAAACGCGTCTAAGCAAGTGTTCCGGTAGAGAATAATTGCCATGTGAGGCAGATACTATCGTATATCAGCGGAAACACTTTGCACAGATAAGGGAAAGATTTCGTGGGAATCGTTCTTCAAATAAAGTTCCTGCTGATGTAACTGTTACTGCTCTGCTGATTATAAAACGAATTCTTACAGGAAAAAAATTGTTTTTAAAGGATTTACTCTTACTGTGCCTTATCTAGACGTGTTTTCAAATGAGATGAAAACTTCACTAATTATAATGTTTTTTACGTTCTGAGTGTTAAGTTGTAGGGAGTACAATTCGAGACTCTCAAATACTTGAAAAAATGTTTCGTATGGTAAAGACAAGTGAGAGAAAGAAGTCTATATTATTACAATAAACATACTTCACACTAAGTTTCTTTGAAAAAAAAATACATTAAAGATATGTAGTCAAAATTAGAATTAGAATATATTCAAAATTAAATTACAGTTTTGGATAAAAAAATATCGACTGGACCAGGAACCGAAACCAGGATCTACCGCTAAGTACGCTGAGCTATCCTTGTCGAGTCTCAGTTAAATGTGAGCTTTCTCTATCCGATCTACAGTCAACAAACTTGGAAAGTAAAATTTTTGAAATTGATTTTATTAACATTTAACTGTTCAAAGTTGTGTGGAAGCTTGTTAAATATATTAACAGCATTATAATGGACTTCTTTCAGTCTAATTAGTAATAATTTACGGTTTGTGTATAAAATTTCAGTATGCGCCTATAGCTAGACCGTATTAGATGATTGTCGTATATGTGTTTATACATCGCTGACTTCCCTTCCTTTCCCTCAAATCTGCGCTACCCACTTCGGCTTCTGACACGGGCTATAACAATTTTTGTAAGAATAACGATTTTTCATGGACAATTAGCCAAAACAAATAATACATAGCACATTAACGAGTGAAAATATGCAAAGGAAACTAACTATCTGTTATTAGTAACTGTGCATTACTCTTGCTGAGATTAATTTGGTTTATTACTGTGAATTTTCCAATTTAATTTACTATCAACCTATGAATTTTTAACCGTCATATTTGTAAATTTGATCATTTTGTGATCTTGTTTCTATGGAAATAAGTGTCACACTTTTTGTTTAAGCACAATGTGATTTTTCCACAATTAATTGATGATTCATTAACTGGGAGCCTGTGCGAATTTTGCTGCACGGCTGTAGATTTGTATGCGGAACATACATAGAAACATATCAATTCATAAAGGCAATTTTATTTATTATATTTCAACTAAAAAATTATAGGTTCCCAAACTAACTTACTTCAATTTCCTGTCTGTCACGGCGATTGATTTGGCCTTTCACAAGAAACCGACTTGACCAATTTCTAAGAAACGTTTTCTTTTATTAGGCCTACAGGCAGCTTCAAAACCTTCATTTAGTTTTTTTTACAAAATAAATGGTTGAATTGTTTTCAATGTAACTTACGTTTTTGTGCAGAGCTGTCATACACTATCTTGTGGACTTCTAGAACCTATATTTTGTTTGCTTTTGAAACAAAACAGAGCGATCGCTATTGATGAATCTTTTTTTTTCCCGATGATACACCCGTAAGAAAGATTCCAGCAGATTAAATTTCCATCCTACATATTGTTACATAATAGACGAGACTCGACTTGATTTTGATACTTTAACTTTTACAAGAAAAACTGCTCACAACTTTTTTTAAATAACTTGAAAAACTACTTTCAGACTATCTGAAATTGCCATTTGTCGTTTGAAAACGTAAATATTCTTTCAGTCCGATTTATTTTGCTTTTTAAAGCGCATCGTATTACCTGCTAAACAAATACCTTGTTGTCAGAAGTACGTTAGAAGACAATCTCATTAATTAGAACAAAGAAATAAATAAAGAGTATGAAGGGGCAAAAACTTGCGACTGAAACATGTATAGACATAAATAATGTTTTTAGATGTCAAAAATAATTATAATGAGCAAGGAAACACACGACATTTAAGTGTATTAAATATTTATTCAATAAACTCTAATAAATGCATTCTCATTGTGCATGTATTATATTTAGAAGAATTCCTATGCTCTGTATTACTGCTGCTGTAGAAGAAGTAACTCCCTCGCAGAAAGTTGTGAAATTAATTATACGCCTGAGAGTTCCCTTTGAGACATTTAATTTCAGAGAAATGTCTACCATTAATGGCAGACCTTTGTGCTGCGTAATCTCACAAAAAAAATTAAATTTCACTTCTGGAATCTTGGAGGCCCATTTTTAATTAAAGTAAGTACAAATAAGGACCCCTATATACAATATTTTGGTGTATCATCTTCGTCCTGCGATTCAAATTTGTTCTTTACCGAGTAATTTAATTGATTGCGATAATTCTGGCACTTCAAAATTTAGAAGTTTATGTAGGGTATAATTCGAGATGCATATTTGATATCACTTATTCAGTAAACGCTAATGATGAATGAAAACTTCATAAGATGAGCTGGGTGAAGTAATGATCCACTAAATGTGTTTGCTTCCTTAGTGACTCATTTACAGGCTAAACGAAGAGCTGAAGTCGTTTTACCGGAAACTGAAGATTTATCGCAACACCAAAGTAGCATTTGAAATATTATTAAATCCGTACAGCAAAAATATCATGAAATTGTACAATTTAACATGTGCTATATAAGGATAGAAAACTATTTTATGACAATGTATTTACGTGCAGTAATGAATGAGATATCAGTTCCGTAGAGGGTTAGTAGTAATTAATTCGTATAAATGCAGATTCGCAGACGCGTCACGATAGTACATTTACGAAGTGACAGCAATCATTCTGTTACAAGATAGTTGTTAAAAATATATAAGCATTAACCGTTAGAAATTGTTTGACGAAGGTTAAAAACAGCGGTTAATAATGAGATTTACTACACGGAAGTAGATTTGTATACGGAACATACATACATACAGATAATTTTATTTATTAGATTTCAAGTTTAAAAATTGTAGGTTCCCAAACCTTTGTAGGTTTTTCTTCACTTGCATTGAGTGAAACAGTTTTAATTGGACGATATTTCTATGCCGCAATTTAATAGAAAATATGTGATTGGTGAATTTATCAGAATCTTGATGCAAGGACGACGGAGAGCAATAGGTCAAGCTGGGGACAGTAAAGCACCAGGGGCGAATTAATACATCCTGTGCGCTGAGACGGAATCTGAAGCGGAGGCCAACCCGGGGGCTGCGTGGTGGAAACAGCTCCACGTTGCTGCACTCGGGGGCATCGAACTTCACATCGAGCCATAACGTCGCAGTGGAACCATTATCGATCAACGTAAGCGACAATTTACCGCGTGGTAGCCAAGGTGAAACATCGACTGTTTGGAGACCAATTCAGCAAACTATAAGGTACTAAATTCATAATCTTATTTTTTATTTTAATTCCTTTCTTTGGTATTGATTATATACAGTAAAATTTCGAACGTTGTATTTTGGGATGGAAAATTTTGGCCTACAATACACTGATGAGAAAAGGTCTAATATAATTCAACCGTAAATTTAAAGGGGAAAATATTGTAATTTTGTGTAAATTAATGTTAAAATTTTCGCGGTGATATAAAATTATTTGCAGCCAAGCCGCTGGTGGCCAACAATGTGAAAGAAAATTCCGTTGTAACTGCTCAAATTCTACAGTTAATTCTATAAGATTGGGGTTAATAAATAAATATGTATGAATGTTTAAATGAGTGTACAAAAAACCGTGGTTTTGTCAGCTGATTGTGTCGGTGTGATAATTATTTAATTATTTCTTTGAGTTTGGATTGGTATTAATTTGTTATCTAAACTGATTTATGAGTTCATACAATGTGTCACCATTACTTTAAAAACTACTTCAAGCAATCATCTGATTTCGTGTGAAGATAAGTTAACGCTCTCGGATCTCTACGGCATTTAATCGCTTACGCTGAAATTTATAAATAAAAGCATGACGTATGATGATTACAGCTTTTTCTATCTTCCTTGATAGCTCCACAACACGTAGCTTCCTACGCGTCAGCACAATGGACCATAATTTGTACGTCATGGCACGACTCTGACCTTAGACTCCTGGAAACGAATAGCGCTCAGTCGGAATGCAATTTCCTTACACAACAAAACCGTTTGATTTACTCAAAACGATTTTCTATACTTAGCTTTCGGCAAACTTAAATGTGTGTATTCAATTTCTCTAACCTACTCGATTGTGCGATATCTCAACGCACTGAAATTTCCATATCAATAAGAACGAAATTTTAATTCTTTCTATCGGATTAAGTACTGTTGAATGATTTCTCTGCAAGTGACGTCACAGATTATCAAGCCAATTTGTAATATTTAAGCTATCATAAACACACTGGATAAGTGGCAATGCTGGGGCAATACTGCATAGATTTTCTATAACTTACGACGTCATCAACGTCTGATACAGCTACACTTGTTTCGTTAATTTTAACGGCGCTAAAGTTGACATAAATCTGAATTTCATTATCAGTATCGCTGCCTTGTCGGCAGTGTTCAGACACACGGAGTTCTCCATTCTCCCTCACGACATAGAGAAATTAACTTTAGATTAAAAATAAGATTCGCAGTGGTCCACTGGCCTGGGGTTCACAGATGCAAGAAAATTTATTTTTTTCACTTCAGGATATTTTTACGTCAAAAAAATCATCCTTAAGAATTAAGAAATAAGTACATGGTGTGATCTATTTCTCAGACCTTGCGCCATCAGGCGAAAAATAGTGTAGGCATTATTGATGGTCACTTAAAAATGGCGGCCCAGTCATCGAGTCTAATCAATTGTATATAATAACGTTGAAACGGAATAAATACATAAAACAGAGATATCATCCATATAATTCTATATATATATATATAACTCAACCCTATTTCAACATGGAAAAATAAATTAATTATTGTATGCATACTTTTTATGCATTATGTTATACAGTAATAGTCGTCAGGGATGAAACTTTTCCGAAAAAAATTAAAAGCTTCGACGAAGCCGGAAATTTGTTTAGTGGCTTATTGGATCGCGAGTTGTTTTCATCATTCCTGTTGATCCTGGCCAATTATATCGTAGTTAATTGCATTAACTGAATGTCTATTTATGAGTGCATCAACTAAATTCTGTTCTGGCGTATCAGTCATACTGATGCAAGTGAAAGTTTCTTTTTAAAATTTATCTGCTTATTTGGCAAGCATAATTAAAACGACCAATAAGGTCAGGAAGATTTTATTTCAATACAATTGAATCAAAAAAATAGTTTCGATCCAACTTTGGGATCTCATCAAGTAATCATATTAATAAAATAATAAAAGGTGTCCTAAATTAAACCTATGTAAAAAATAAAACTCTTTACGACTTTGCTGAGGAAAAACATAAACAGAATCAATTAAATTCATATACATAAAATAATTCTAATAATCAAAAATGTTTCATTTAATTTCCTATAACAACATAAAGCTTAAATTTGGATTCAAAGAAGTGTAAAAATTGAATTAGGTGGTTTGAATAAACAAATTGTAAAATACGTGATTTATTAAGACAGAACCTTATGAAATCACAAAGTTGGGTAGAAATATTTTATTCGAGTTTTTATTATATTTTCTTGAAGTTTAATTGTCTAATTTAATTGTATTGACAAACTTATGCTGACTTTATTGGCCGATTTGTTTATTTCAGTTCATATTTTACTTTGAAACATTTTTGTTGCAGTCAAATATCATGTTAATAATCATGTATTGATTCAAATAAATTTAGATACTAACACGTACAATAATTTTTATGATCCCAACTGTTGTCGTGAAAATATTTTTACTGAATTTTTTTAATTTAATTGTGAGGATGACTTTTACGAATAATACAGTGACAAGGAATGCTTATTAATAAATCAAAAAATTATATCTATAAACGATTAAGTGCAATAAACCAAAAATTATTCCGTGGGAAGTTATAAAGATTTAATAAATTCATTTTGAATTTACATTTATGAAATAAAATCCGAAGCTGGAAATTATCCCGGAATTAAATATTTGTAAATACTTGATTCCCTTTGATTTTAATAATTTGATGTTTTCCACGTTCGGCCCGCCATGACAACTGACATCGCACTTCACAAGGACTGCAGTTGTCACAAAAATAGTTCTGAATTTGATTTAAAAGCGCAAACATTTATTTCACCAGTTGACGCGTCCGGTTTTATTTTCCTGCATGGACGTTCAGCTGTAAAGCTTGATCAAAGCGGACCCAAATCTATTTAACAGTCTTGTGAATTGTGCATCAGAACTACTCTCCGTGCTTGCCTTTGTGCCACGAAATTCCCTTTGGCTTCCAACAGCTCTGGGCTGTCGCTACTGAGATTACTTGATGAAAGGCCTAAATTCTGTCACTCGCAAATTTGTCCTTCACAATCTCAACTTAGAGTGCACTGCGACTACGGTAACACATGTGCAATACGACGTTCACAGAGAGATTTAAACATAATTTTTCACAGTTAGTTTCCTGCACTATTTGATTTACAATATTTATACACGCAATTTACTTAACTTACGTAAATTGTAAATATTACTAAATTATGTATATTTGATAAGTTAAGGCTCAAAGAGGAACAAAAATCTGGGGAATTATATAAAAAAATATAATAAAATTCCATGTCCAGTCAGTCAGGAAAAAATAAGAAAGTTAATAAAATTACATTAATTTTTTAAGAAATAATTTATTAAAAACGTTTCGTCCTTGGATTCATTGTATAGATATTTACCTCAATATCATACAAAAAAAATTATTAATAAATTGAATATAATATTATTAATAAATTGAATTCAAAGTACAAAACAAGTTAAACACAATGGCAATTAACTGACATTTAATCACACCCAAGATTTATTATAACAACACAAATCTCTTAATTACTATTTAAACCCATTGACGAAACGTCTGTAATAAATAATTTCTTTTTTAAAAATCCTCTTATTAATTTTATTAACTTACTTACTTTTTCTTACTGAATTCTATAAAATTTTATTAATAATTTCTTTAAATAAAATTTATTGAAGGTCAGATAATTTTATATAAAAAATTGTTTTGCGAATAAGAAAACTAATTAAGTTTCTCCTAGAATCAAATGTAATATTGCGTTCTTTTATACGTAACTTACTGATATATTTTATTAATTCCGTTAGTTCTCGGTTGAGGAAATACGTCATAAGTGAAATTACTGGTTACTAGAAACTATGGTATGGAACCTACGTAACTAAGAATACAGTTTAAAAATTGCAATTTAATTAATAGCTTTGTCTTTTTTTGTTTTCTTAGGTAAATGAAACTTCTATCTTTCAATTACGAAAAAAATCCCGTGAGACTGACCCCACTTACTCGACAAAACTGTACGCAAAATGGTGCAATATTTGGGGGAATGATTTTTTTTTTGTTTTCAATTTTAATGACACAATTATTCAACTCACGCTATACATTTTCTCAAATTATTTCGTTGAGACACTGTTGTATCAAAATAAATATGTTAAATAGATCAGAAGATGTAACTTTAATTAATTATTAAGTTCTGTGATTACATAAAGAATACAGTTTAATATTTGTAGAAAATATAAACACACAACGTTTCGAGCCAAATTTTGATGATCAATTTGTATTGTAAAATTTGAAGAACACATTTTAACATATGTTGAGAAAAATTATATATTATAAATTGTTTTAAAAAAATTTAAAATTACATTTGGATTCTAATAAACAACGCTGATACTAATCAAGAGGTCGATTTCCAGCAGCAAATAAACTAGATGAACGAAAAATCTATTTACGCTTTTCCATACATTCGTTTCAGATTATTAAAATGTATATTAAGACAATCTCAGAGAGAAAAAGACAGCTCATAATATCGATAGCTGATAAGAGCCTTTTCCGAAAATCAACGAAAAATGGCGTACGAAATTTTTTGACAAGAATTTTGATTCATACTTTGAATAAAATAAGGGGGTCCACAGATTGCGCAAGGTGGTGTCAGATTTCTCAGTATTCAGCCAGATAATATGTGATCGTTTATCTTTATTGATAAAGGCGATTGCGTCATATGAATGAGTGATACTTTTATACTAATTTAGTAAACTTTACAGTAAAGTACAAGGAGGAGTCACGTCACGTGTCAGAATAAAGTAAACCATATTCTATTTATATTACGGACATTAAACAATTTATTTTCTTGGACGCTAATAACATGTTGAAATAGTTGAAGCGACCTTAAATGAAGTAAATTTTTTCTTGTTATCGTTATGTATTGAACATTCATTGTAATTTACGATTATGCGATGCCCGAGTTGTCAATACAGAAATAAAATTTAATATCTGTGTGGCCGCGATTTTCATGTGTGACATCCCTCTGTGATGAAAGAAATAAAATGTAAAATAGATATTTTAACTTGCGTATAATAGAAAAAGTTAAATAAAAATAATGGTGAATAAGTTAGAAGTAAGTATAATATAAGATATCCACTTCCCAGTCTATATTGACGTTACAATAAATATAAAAAGAAAGAAGAAATCTGTTTCCTCCATAATTTGAGGGTTCATCATGTTAAAATAATAATAGTTTACAAAATATTTATTTTTCCGATAAAATTGATGTTCTAAACTGTTCAAAAATTTGAAGAAAATATATTTTAATATCCTCTCAATAAATTTTTTTACTTAGAATTATATAAAATAAATTGAAACTTACAATTTTATGGTTTCAAGATCTTCAATTAGTGACATACAAATAATGTAGTGCTGAAAAAGGAACGTTTCACTTACCGATTTTTGTAAAAGTTAGAACTATCAAAGAAACATGCACATTGTACCCTATTCTTCCTATTATTAATTGTATTTATTTAAATATTTAATATAGAATACTAATTAATTTTAACGATTGTATGTAATTACCGACCATAAACAGACAATTTTTAATAAATGAAAACAATTTTATTAATCATAAAGATGTAAATTTATATTAATAATGAATTATAAATATATATCTTTATGGTCGTTTATTATATCATAATATTTAATTTGAAGATCATTCATAAATTTAAGCATAATTTAACTTAATTTGAGTTATTGAACTGCAAAAATTAATACCGGACTGTAATGTAAAATAATTCAATAATATGTATGTGAGAGTTGATGTGGTTATGTGCATACGATATCGATATAGTTTTCCCCAGACAGTCGTTTAAACGCTATTTTTTTAGGGCAACAGGCTACATGAGGGTGATCCACATTGGGCAACTCCCCTTTAATAGCATAGGAAGGGACTTGAAAGGGGGGATGCGGAAGGGTAGAGGAAGGTAGCCAAGGGTTACTAGGGCCCCCGAGCAATGGTTTAAGGATCCTACCCGGCATTCGCCTAAAGAAATGCAGGGAAAACCCTAGAAAAACCTGCATCAGGTAGGTCGGTCATTGAGTGTTTTGGATTTGACATATAAATTAAGAATTTTACTTTGTAACAGAAGGCGACCCCACTTGATATTAAGTCGATGTCGCTTCGTTCGAATTAAACAAGTAGACGGCACCGACACAGGATGTTCAACGTTCTTCTCCCTTTTGTCTTTAAGGTTCCTGCTGTTCAGAAGACGTATATTGTACTGCAGGTTTTGATTTTCACACCATGGAATTTCATTTTCTACAGTTTGAGCTATCTTAGTTATCGAACACGTCATAGTTTTTTGTTCATTTTGCCCGATTTGGTTGTATTTTTCGTTCAGTGACTAATACATAAATAATTAAGAAAATTATCATATAAATTTAGAAAAATTTATTATTTGTTCACAATATATCATTTCGCTTTTATATGGCGAAATTATTGTTCCTACGTCACTCAATAAATGCTGAGTAATATTCTTACATGTCCTAAAATTATTAATATTTGTCACTTATACTGGTAATTGTAATGACACGTCTCTCCCCTCCCAGGATAGATTAAGCTGCGAAAGACGATTTCCGGAAAATATAACACCTAGAGACATGAAATTGTGCAGTGTTTAATATGACGTCCACATAATATCACAATATGAACTGATAAGGGGTATGAAATCAGACCCGACATTTTATTTCTATTGTGATTTAGATAACTTGCTGATAAAGTTGGTATGGAAAACTTTTTACTTCCTCGGGGAACTTCTAAGATTGCACCACCATGTGATTCTGACACATTGCGCAATAAGAAACGTCATTACTCGACCCTATTGAGGAAAGACAGTGTCCTTTTCCTCCAACGGGTTTCAAAAGATTCCAAAATGTACGTGATATTAAATGCAGTTCTCTCGAAAGTTTGGTCTATTCAAGTTTGAGAATTGATGTTGAAATTGTCTTGTTGACTATAGGTCATATGACGTTCAGGAGAGATATATTTTTTTTTGCCTGGTTAGACTTATTTGGTATTAGTTATCCATGGAACAAAATTAAAGCAAAATGTAGGCCAGAACAATAATAAAATTTTACATCTTTTGATGTTAATTTTAACATTTGAATTAAATTTAAAGCAATATAAATCAGAATGATATATATTTAATAATTTCAACTATATTTTAATTGTTTTAACTTTAGGCTTACTCCAAAAAAATTAATTTTTATCAAGAAGATGATTATGGTTTCACCTGAAAGCTCATTCAATTACTTAATTTTTAATAAATACTTGCCGATGATTTTCGACTGATAAACGATGGGTGAAAGAATTATAGTAAATTAAATAAAAAAACTAAGCCCCAAATAAATAATTAAAACGAGTAAATAAATTTAAGGAAGAGTCAAAAAATAATAAAGACGTAGTGTTGAAAGATGACATAAAAATTCTAAAATAATTATAATTATCTGACGTTTTTCAAAATATAAGTAAATTGGTCATGTCAGCCAAAAATTAATAAATCGTTGATAAAAATATAATTATACAGCGTTTCGACCTTAATTTAGGACATCATTAGGTTTACATTGGAGTTGGATTGTTATAAATATTTTATAAACATTTTCAAGTTCTAAAACTCATCTGCCAAGAATGGACATTATATATTTTGAGTAATCACCTGCTCTAGCTTCAATGTTTGTTCTAACTTAAACGTGGTACAATTACATTTTTTTAATGTTTTATTAAGTTTTCAGACATGCCTAAATTAATTTATATTTTGAAAAATAAATGTCAGATAATTGTAATTATTCTACTTACGTGAATCACATTTCAACCTACCAATAATAGTTAGATATTTTAAATTACATAACTTAAAATAAGGTTTTATATAGACCTATTTTTCCCAGAATAAAACTTCCACGAACGACAGAGACTAACTTTAGTGATATATTGTGGAAGTCTCGGGTGGGGGGGGGGGGGGGGTAACGCTCACTCGGATCCCGATGTGTCCACTTTACAGCACAATGACAGACGATTTTTTCTTGTCAAGCCTACCCTCAATCCATTACTCAAATGCAGTCGAAAATTTATTTCTTCCCTTTTACAGATTCATATTTCTGCTACGAACATATGAATGGAAAACAGCTTTAGAAATAGAAAAAAAAAGTAATAAAAAAGAGGCGATAAATTGGCAACGTTCCGTCGTCGCTTCTCGTTAATCGAAGAAGCGATTCCCCAATATTCGACAAATGCAACCCCGAGACAGCTTTTCCTACCTACAATAGTACTTGAACTGAATGGATAACTCGCGTTCGGTTCCATTTAATATCACGAGAGCACTGACATTTCAGACCAATAAATTCTATTCCGCTTCGTTCCTATTATTACTTCCATCATGTTCTCAGAATGTAATGGGAGTCGTACTTAATTAAACCTACAAACACCCCATTTATTTCGACATAAATCATTCCTTTTTAATATAATTTGATTGGCATTTCTCACCCATGTTTACGCCAGTTAAAATAGTAGTCGAATTAGAAATCTGGAAAAAAAAATTCTGAGAATAATTAGGAACAGCATGTATCAAGAACATTAAAAGAAAATTTATCACTTCAAGTTCTACGTTAATAGATTTGTTTTACGTCAATCCGAATTTCACATAATTAAATAAACAAAATCATAACCGCATTACTGAAACAGAAAAGTTGCAGAAATAAATTATGCCAATGTTGTTGCATTATACTGTAGGTGTTGCTGTGTGTCTGCTCGTGATAATCATGAATCGTTATATAACTGATCGATCGCTGATCGTCAGATAATTTGTCGAAAAATTATCAAAACTTAAATAT
The DNA here is from genome assembly GCA_037074705.1 of Zhengitettix transpicula. Lineage (NCBI taxonomy): Eukaryota > Metazoa > Arthropoda > Insecta > Orthoptera > Tetrigidae > Zhengitettix > Zhengitettix transpicula. The sequence continues at coordinate 67,169,003 of CM073593.1, read as the reverse complement.
TTTGAAATTTACTGTCTGCGACATGAGTCTAAAGGTTTTCTCAGGGCGTGCTTTTCTCAGGTAAAGTGGAGACATCGGGATCATAGTGAACGTTACACCCCCCCCCCCCCTCCCTCCGAGACTTCCACAATATATCACTAAAGTCAGTCTCTGTCGTTCGTAGAATTTTTATTCTGGGAAAAATAGGTCTATATAAAACCTTATTTTAAATTATGTAATTTAAAATATCAAACTATTATTGGTAGTTTGAAATGTGATTCGCGTAAGTAGAATAATTGCAATTATCTGACATTTATTTTTCAAAATATAAATAAATTAGCCATATCAGAAAAATTAATAAACCATTAAAAAATAATTATACCACGTTTTCTTTACATCAAACAGTGTAGCTACAGCAAGCGATTACTCAAAATATATAATATATATAATGTCCATTCTTGGCAGATATTAGTTTAAGAACTTGCAAATGTTTATAAAATATTTATAACAACCCAACTCATATGTAAACCTAATGATGTCCTAAATTGAGGTCGAAACTCTATATCATTATATTTTTATCAATGATTTATTAATTTTTGGTTTATATTTTGAAAAAATCAGATATTATTTCTCAAATGGCTTGTCCAGTTCTTTTCACTTTAAACGTATCCTTGCAAATCTAAAAAACTATTTGCAAGTTAGTCGAGACTGCTTGCTTTCAACGATCGGAATAAGTTTATTTTTACGTCTCCTTGTTGTTGAAATACGAATGCAATTGTGTTAGGAGTTAATTCTTGTGTCTCCTTGATTGTAATAAAGTTGTAATATTCGTACACGGAGTATTACCAACCATGCAATTAGTGACCGCAACATACATACCGCACGCGCCTACAAAGGAGGCCGCCAACAATGATCAAACACGCTGCCCAGCAATCGGGCGACGAGGTATATATATTGTGATGTCCCCCATACTCAGCGAATTTCATCCCATTATACTTACGGACACTTGATGTTCAACACGATGTATCTGCTACACATTAATAAGTGATGGCAATCACCTTTAGGGAATTAGGGAAAGTACAGATCACTGATGGAAACATCAACTGATTGAAAGGGAAATTTTCAAATTAATTCTAAAATTAATTAAATTCTTTTAAAAATATTGTATTATTTTAATCAAGAACTGGAGTAGATTATACAATTTTCATAAAGAAAATAGTACGATTAAAATATTGACAGTAATAAATACAATTCTATTTAATTAATAACACGTTTACTAGATAATATATTAGTAAATATAGTAAAGTTTAAGATATCTAACGTGATCATTACGTGTACGTGGGTTAATAACTTCTGTCACACAGATAAGCCACTTATATGATTGTATTATTTATTATAAAATAACTCATACAAATATTTGAATAACATTTAATTACAAATTATCATCGTTCCTTTTTAAATTAATTATAAACTGTTCAACAGTAAGTTTAATTAATATTTGCTTGTTCTAAAAAATCATTTTAACCGTTCGTTTCGATAATAGACTTCAGTCCACTCGTAATTCTTTAAAGATATATGCACCTCGAATTATTCATTCATATATATTTTTTTTGATAAAACAATTTTATATGTTTTTTTTCTTTTTCACGTAATTGTTTTACTTTCTTAGTAACACAGACACAGTACCTTGTTTTAGTTCAAAGTATTCCAGAAGATCAACACAGTAATCAAACATGCGACGAGAGATCTCCCAAAAGGATTCTCGCTTGAGCCAGGATATTCGATGATACAGCAGGAACGGCTGGATTCCGGGAACGACTTCTCCCCTAGTATCGCAGTAACCCAAGACTGGAATTGAACCTGGCCCTCCGAAGTAGAACTGGCTCCACAGATTATCATGCCCCTCTAATTTCGTCGTTAATTACCCGTGCTGTTATCTGGAATTCACTGGAAGCTTTATCTTCCATTACTAACACAATATCCTCGAAAGTGTGGTGCAATATATTATTGAACTTTGTGTAAAATAATGATCTCTAATTAAATTGTAACACTTTCTCCAAACTTTGCTATGATTAAAGTAACTTTGACATTTTTTTCAGCTATTACTATTATTCTAATTATCTGTTTCCGACGATAGTTTTCAAAAATTGCCGCGTTCAACTAAACACGACAGCAATGCTTTGTTCGTCCAAAGAACCATAATATATTGTTATATTTATTGGCGTGGTGCTATTTATACTCAACTTATAACGGAAGCTCACGACCCAGACGATAAAAATGGTCTTCGTAAACAGCTCACGGAAAACAATAGATTTCACGGCGATTGTTCGGCAACCCCTGTTTGTCCCGACATTCATTTTTAGCGTCCTGATTGTATTCTAGGTCACACCCCTCGCTATAATTGGAACAGATTACCTGTAGTGCTGTTTGAAGAAAATATTTCAACTGTAATAAGTTTTATGAATTGTTTAAACAAATTAATAATTTTTTTATTTTTATTTCTTTTTACTTTCTTTGAATTATATCATTATTATCTATACTGCGATTATTATTAGTTGAGTGTGGTGTTTAGGAAGTGTGGTTTTAAATTTCAGGGAAAATTTTCAGAAAATGTTTAAGACATTTTTTTAAATACTATTTAAAATAGATGATAACACTTCCCATCTACAGTAAATTATTTACATACGTATATTACTTTACATGAAACAGTATAATTAATGTTACTGGGAACTAGTATTTATATTGGAACCTCTATCCATCCAACGTTCTAAGCTTGTAAATGAATAATTTGTTACTGTAAAGGATGATGCGATACAAAATGAAGATTTTTAGGAAATTTACAAATTCAACTCTATCATGGATACCAAGAACTTCCTCTATTTTCTAATATGTTGTCTCTGATGATATATTTTTCCAAAAAAAAAATTATAAAGGGTTTAGTTCACACTGTGGCTAAAGTTGAGGAACATATAACCAATGAATACAGACTCACGAAAATCATGTCAATAATAAAATATATATCAGGGAGAAAACAGTATCATGAAATGTAATATGAAAATAACTCCACATTAATTATGCATGAAGTAACGCTCTGAAAAAAATTCACATATAGTAAATAATTTATCAAGTCTATCAAATGAAAATTACGACATCAACGAAAAATAGCTACGAATTATCAATCGTATGGATACCGATTAAAGTTAATTAACTTGGTGGATCCCGCAGCATGTCTTCATTATGAGTTACATGTTATACTTTTTTGATGGCAGGTGGTCAATTATGTAACTCTCTTCAGGTTCTAATAAGCCGATGCGGCGTATGAATATTCCTCGAGCGATTTGTTCGTATGCATGTTATTAAACGTATCGAACCTGAGGCCATTTTAGGAACATCTTCAAAGACAGCCACTAAGACAGATTCAAAGATGACTTAACATCATTACTATATGTGGTTGACACGTTATTGACCATGTTAAACTACACGAGAAACTGCTAATGATATCCCAAATAAAGGTTTCATTATCCAAGGACAATGCAGTTATCCGTAGTCAATAATTCTAAAGACCACACAACATCTATTGTTTACTTGAAATTAGGTAAATTATGTATCCAGAGTTGTAAATTGAAATATAAATACATATATGAAAATCCATTTTAATCTGTATGGCGTTTTCTTTTAATTAATCCCGCAAACAGAGAGGTACGTTAACGTTTTATTAATAAAGACGTGTAACATTATACTTTCTTCCTAGTTAACTTTTTCTTGTGTTTTTGTTCCATCTTAAGATTATTTGTCACTGTTAATTAGCGTGTCATTGATCAACAGTGGTTGTTTTTGATTGGTGCTTGCTTGACCAGTGACGTGAGTGGCTGTGTCGTAATAATTGGACTCTGAATTGCCGACGGAAACTATTGCTACGATTCTCTGTTTTGACGTTCCCTTAGCCACCACAGTCATGATTTGAACTTCTGCTTTTGTTGAACCTTGAAAAAGAACAAACATGAAAATTAATTGAAATCTCTTAAACCTGTTCAATCTTATAATATTTTTTATAAAAGATTAATTACTCCGGCTGAGTTTTCTATTTATTCCTATCTTGAGCTTCCTCTTTTCAATTTTATATATTTTACTCTTCTGTTCATCTCGTCGAAATACTGATTCGTCCTTCCGCTTTCTTTACAATTCCTCATATTCATTTGTCCTTCAATTACGACATATACCATTGTTTTCTCAGAATGCGCTCGATTCAATTGGATTTTCTCCGAAGAACTCCTTCCATCTACTACATCATCGACCAGACGTTCATGGACGAATGTAAATTATTTCGTATTTCATTCGTTTTATTATGGGCATAATACTTAACACAATTATGTTTTTTAGACCTGTACAATTGAATTGACGACTGATAAACGGGAATTGCTTCTAATTAACTTCAGGTCAGTGACAGTTTAAATCCTTTTACACATAATTGAGCAACTTCTGCGATAAAAACGAGAAAGAAATATTCTCTGACTTTGGAATTTTGATGTATTTACTGGAAATAACGTATATAAAATTATCATATAAAGAGCAGCGTCAGAGAGACTGTGTTTGGTGGTCAAGATGTGAGTCGTGCTATATTCAATGACGATTATTCGACACATTAATTTAAGTGACAAGTCATAATTTAATTATGATTTCCGGTTGTAACTTGTGATAATCAAAGAAATATCGTTACATTTAATTTGGGAATTTAAGTGTTTAATTTCTAGTTTATATTTAATGGGCATCAAAATTGTCCAACTGCCTACATCGTGTGACTTAGGCCGTTTATTGATAAATTCAAGAGCTGAAACTGTTGATCATAAACTTTCCCTCCCTCTGACAACCGTTTCAACAGTACATTAATCACGTAGCATTTATCTTGTTAAATTTCCCTTGAACCCTAGCACAGAGGATAGACAGTTTTACTTTTATTTATGGAAATTAAACCAAAATTTACAATCTTGAAACTGTTTGGGGTTAACATCCTTAATTTTACTTTCCTTTTTCAGCATCATGTCGGAGTTGCGTTTTACAAGTTGGACCTTGACGGTTCTGCCCAATGACGCCCGGCAGAAAACACTTTGCGAGCACAAATTCGCAACTCGATCATCTTTCCTGGAAGTGTTGCCGGAGCAAGACGTCAGAGGCGAAAACGTCAAATACGCCTCGGGAAGTAAAAGAATATCATTTATGTAAGACATTTTCACTATGATTCGACAGATTTATTTTCGCTCGATCGACCGATTCGTCTTTCCCGCAAATAACCGCGACAATTTTGTGCAGAAATCGAAATCCTACTGGATTATAAAACAAATATAGTAAGTTACCATAACCTTTCTAAAAAAACATTATACCTTTCTTGCGTAATTTTATCCCCAAAACTTCACGTGCAACTCAAAATGTTTTCCAACAATTGAAGAAGATTATTTATTATATTCTACTACACTTTGAAGCAGACTGATAGTCATATTCAACTGTGAAGAGTGAGGTATTAGTTTCATACAAAATACTTTTACAGTTACACCTTTAAAGCAAAAGTATATTTTAGTATTTTTTATATATTTCAGAGGGTCTACACGGAACAGGAATAATAGTCTATTGGATATGAACTCAAAACTGCAGTAGTTATGATAACCATATCCACTGAGTATTATAATTAATTTTAATTTAATATAGCTCCATTTGTAGTATGTCTCGAAATTACGTGTCAAATATAATACTTTTTAAACAAAAGAATATATAAAACATTTATTAAGTGAATTAACGACCTTAAACAAAAATATTAAATAAAAATTCTTCTCCATACATTTTCGGTCTCACACGAATTTATAAATTATTATTAATAGAATTTTCGTCCTTAACATAAATATTGGATTTTTAACAATTTTTTTAATTAAGCAATACTAGCTTCCGTCCTTATGAGGATCTCAAATTTTTAAATAGAAACTGGCAAACAAATAAAGAATAGTATAATTACTAAACTCGTGATTCACAGCAATCATTTTTACTACTGATTATTCGATTTGATTTTGCTCATATTCACTGAGTATTTTAGAAATATAAATTTAGTATAGCACTATTAGTCTCGAAATTTCGTGACAATTATAACAATTTTATAAACAAAACAATATATAATACATTTATTAAGAAAATTTAAGACCTTACACAAAAATATTAAATAAAAATTTCTTTTTATACATTTTCGGTCTTAAACAAGCTTATAAATTACTATTAACAGAATTTTCAGCATTGAACATAAATATTGGATTTTTTAACAGTTTTTTAAATTAATTAAAACAAGCTTCAGTTCTTATGCGGACCTCAAATTTTAAAATAAAAACTGACAGACAAATAAACAATAGTCAATAATAATATAAGTACTAAACTCATTTCGATTACTAATTATTCACTTGGACTTTGCTCAATCATGATTTTACACCATTTGTTTTTGTTTTGCAATTTGCTCCAACCATTATACAGAAAGATCGAAAAGACGCGTACATCGAAATAAATCTGTCTTTAAGTAATATTTTTTTTATTTCTATCACTAACCACAAGATCACAAGCATCAGTGGCGTTACAGACAAGATTGTAGGGGCCATTGAAATGTGAACTGGTCACATGGCGTCTGTAGGATTCGTATGCTTGACGTATTTTCCCAGTCGTTTGTATGCATTTATTGTACACCAATTCCGTATGAAATATCCGCATGTAACAGTGCCTAACAATTCGTTCATAAAATGACCAGATTAATTTGAACATATGTTGTAATGTAAATGTGCAGACTTTTCGATCACTCTGTAGCTGAGGACAGAAAGATGTAAGAATAAATTTTAATTTTTTAAAATAAATACTGATACTAATTAAATACAGGCGGCCATATTTGTATTAGGTTAATTTTGCTTACCGATTGAATTAATTGCAATCCTGTTCTCATGACAGATGTTTAAGAAAAAGTGTAGATTAATTGCAGCGTCATCTGAAGGTTAGGAGAATTGTATTTCAACAGACAGAGTAATTAATTATTTTGCTTATCACGGTATCATTTTCTGGAATTATACGACTAAATAAACAAAGCATAGTTAATAAATATTTGTAATTTAACTGAGGAACAATTTTGGATTCACCGAATATCAAATTAATTTTATAAAAACAAGTGCTACATTTGTCTGACTTCTTTAAGTAAATTAAAAGACATCAGCCCAGTCATAAAATTATTATGAATAAAAATTTAAAACATTATAGCAGTAAACCTCTACTGCAAATATTATTCTAGATTGATGAGAGAATTATGCATGTTAGATCCAATCATTCCACAATTAATGTTAAAAATGATACCAATAATTTGAATAGAATTTATGGTCCGTGGATATTGTGTTATTATAAAACTATTTCCTACGTTAATTTAATTTCAACAATACTCTCAACACACTATGGAAATATGACATTCATTTCGGCCTCGACGTGTGTGAAAATCACAGCTTATAAATTTATGTTCCTCTACATTTTAATGTAAATATTTGTAAAGAAATTTATCACGGGCTCATAGTCTGAAGACAGCGGTAGAGAATGACCGCAGAAACGTCAACGTCGAGAAATCTGAAACTGGTGCTCAACCGCGAAAAATTATTAACGATTTACATCAGGAAACTTAACATTCACTAAATAGTTGTAAGTAATGGTCTATAAATTTTTATATTATTGTAGTATAAATTATCATGTTTGTTTTCTTGGAATTTTTAGATTACAAATTTGATATTATATCATTTAATTGAATTTTACATCTGAAAATATCCCCCAAAAATTGGGGATGAAACTTAGTGTCTGTTTTAATGTTTTTTTATACTGTTTCAAATTTTTATTCGTTATATATGTGGGACTGTATTTTCATACGCGGAATTTTTTTTTACTTAATCTGAAATGAGTTTTATAATGTCACTTTAAATTACACTCTGGCTTTACCGTAATTTATATTTTCTATTCATCTTAAGAGACTGCGTAAAATGTAATTGTTTTCTCTGTATATCTACGTGTATCCATAATTTAGTGAATTTTTATTAAATTTATTTTTAATGTAATTTGTGTTACGGCACTTTACAGTTATTCTCCAAGGAATATAAAGCTACTTGAAATGCATTTCGCAGAGTAATTATTTCTTGAGCACGTACATCTCAAGGAAATGGACTATTACTCACGTTGTTCCCACTTTGCCCAGTAAAAAAAAAACTTTGGCAAGTCATCGTTTCCAGGTAGTTTACCGACTTAAATCGTTGATGATGTCAACAACTTCAGAAGATATTAACTTCGTTCCCGTCAACCCAGCGTACAAGATGCACTCTTATTTTAAAATAGCTGGGTCCCCGGCGTTGCCCGAGATGTCATTTATCCATAACCCCGAATTGACTCCAATCTAGGTATCTTTTAGGTTATTTTTATGTAACGCAACTCCACCCCTATCATTAAATGTGTTGTCGGCCGCTTACATTGTTTGAATATTTCCACCCCCACCCCTATGTGTGCTTAGCTCTCGTGCCGAAAGGGGTTGAAATTTTACAAAACCCATTGGTAGATATTTTATAAACGTCATTGACCTCAACAATTATCGACCATTTAACCTGTTATAAAAATTCTACCCCCGTGTAGCCCCGCCCCTGGGGGGTTAAATGGCGAATTTAATGTCAATAAACTCATCTACATCCATAAAACTGGATTTGACTCCAATCTTGATTGTATTAGCGTTATTTTCTGGTAATACGCGTCCACCCCCAACCCTAAGGGTCCTCCGTTCCGATGATGTTGTAGTCAGATAACATCGGTAGAAACACTATGAATATCTTTGACCCTTAAAAATATTTATCGGACTGAAATATCGACTGTTTTATAATGTTTAAATATTTCCACCCCCACTTCTGAGGGTGGTAGACGTGTTTGACCCCGACAGTGTTTGTTTCCTGATCGCAAAGAACATGTGTACGAAATTTAGTGACATTTGCTCGACTGGTGTAGATTTGTATAAGGAACATACAAATATATATATATATATATATATATATATATATATATATATACACAAACAAACACTCTGCTTTATTTATAAGTTATAAGATATATTATCACAGTTAAACACAATCAAGTGCCTGTTCGGGTGCCAGTAATTTGTAGTGAAAAATAATATATATCACTCGCAGTTTATTGAATTAAATTTGTAACGTTCACTTACTTTCCCTTTATTCTGAATTCATCCATTGATTGCAATGTATTTATTTGAAAAATACTTTTATTCTCTACATTTTAAAAAAACTATAATGATACAAAGATAATAATATTACTAAAAATAACTACGCATTCTGAACAACAAGAAGGTTCACCTCACAGACATTCTTTATTACGCGGCACTAAATTCGAATTAAATAAATAATAATTAAAATTAAAAATGTGATTGCAAATGGCACGTCACAATGTGAACGCAACGTGGTGATGCTTTCACCCTCTGAGTCCATACGCGATTTCACGTGTCATTCGTTCCATGTTGGCTGCTCGTTTGAGGTCAGGAAACCGTATGATCTGTCTCCGTTTCCAATATATTAATTTAGATTGCAGTTTAGTTGAAACTGCGGTCAGCTCTTGACCTCAAAGGGCGGGAGATCAAATATTACCTTCCATTTGGACACGGAGACTCTCAAAAGCACAAACCTCAAAACATTTGGGCCTTTTATTCGCGAAACGTGTTTATTTTGGCGGCAATCATCAGAAACGGCATGTCAACGTATAACGGAAAAATTGTGTTGATAGTAATGCGTCCTTTTCAAGTAATATTATTTCCTTCAAAATTTTCATCGCCGTAATTCAAACTATTACTGAATGTAAAATAATTGTAAACTTTTAAATTAATCTGGTTACCAGAAAAGGTTGGTATTGTGTACGTCATTGTGGTAGAGAAGGGGTAGACAGGTTTTATATATAGGGTAATCCCCCTCTTGTATAATAGGAAAGGGACTGAAAGTGGGGATGCGGAAAGGTAGAGCAAGGTAGCCAAGGGTAAACTAGGGACCCCGGGCACTGATTTAAGGAGCTTACCAGCCTAAAAGTGATGCACGGAAAACCCTAGAAAAAACATGCATCAGATAGGTCTTGTCCCACGACATTTCGATGGCGGGAGAAGGGTTTGGTGCGGAGACGCAGATTTGACTTCTCCTGCCTCTAGCAGTTAAGGAGGCAGCTGGCCGATTATTACAATAGGAACAGCGGACAACTCTTACCGTATGCCGAAGGTCTGCGACCCCGGAACATACATCTCTCAAATCAGAGAGAGGAGAAGGCATCCACAAAGGTAAGCCACCTCCAAAGCCCTCTGAAAAGGTGCACCTTCGAGAGAATTTCTCACAGGATATCTTGTTGTGTCATTGTGGTAAAAATGTTAGTTGTTTTATACTAGCTGCCCTCTCTGTTTTTGAACTAAGGTTCCCACAAGCCGAGGAACCTCGGCCTGTTCTGAGAGGTGTATGTTCCGGGGTCACAGACCTTGGGCATACGGTAAGACTTGTCCGCTATTCCCATTGGAATAGTCGGCCAGCTGCCTCCTAAACTGGTCGAGGCACGGAGAATAAAATGCTGCGTCCGCACAGCAAACTCCTCTCCCGCTATCGGAAGGGAGTGGGACAAGCACCCAATGCCCGACATACCTGATGCAGGTTTTTCTAGGGTTTGTTCTGCATTTCTTTAGGCGAATGCCGGGTAGAATCCTTAAAATATCGCCCGGGGGCCCTAGTTAACCCTTGGCTACATTACTCTACCCTTCCTCATCCCCTCTTTCAAATCCCTTTCCTATGCTATAAGAGGGGATTTGCCACTATGTGGATCACCCTATACATAGCCTGTCTATACAATATATATATATATATATATATATATATATATATATATATACTAGCTGAGTGCCAGGCATAAGAAGGAAAAGTATTTAATTCAACATTAATATTTCTGTTAACATGTTATTTAACCTGCAAAAAGAGCGAAAAAATTTGAACTGTCATGACGACACACTGTACCTTAATCGAAGCAATAAATCTCCTGGTACCTTAAATAACCACACATTAAAATCGTCTAAAAACATTTTAACACTCTGTTTCCTTAAGAGAGATGTAAATACTCCTTATATAACCTTAAGATAGTCAGAAATAGATAATGCAGTTTTTTTTACTTCACGTACCCCCACCTTGGTAAGTGATGCGTGTTTTAACCATGCAGTGTTTGTTCTCGATCGTAAGTAACATGAGTACACGGTTTGGTAGAGGTTACTACACGAGTTTAAGATTGTAAACGGAACTTTTTTCACTCTCATCAACACCCACCCCCAGGGGATGTAGTACATTTTAATAATAATAAGGAATTTCTTAAACAAAAAAATGCTACTCAGTTCCACATTATTCACCAATTTTCATTTAGTAAAATTAGGTGTTTAAATTAACTATTCTTAAATTTATTAATAGAACTACATTGACTAATTTGTATTGGCAACAGCTTAAATTCTTTTGTTCCTTTTATAAATATACTGTTTTGTTTTAAATCTAACCTAAACCTATTTGTGCCTAGTTGTGCCTACCTTACTTCTAACATTGTATGTGTTCATATAATAGTTATTTGCTAAATAAGTATTGAAATAGGGCGGCAATTAAATTATTTATACATTTATAAAAATATCGTGGTATGGAACTTGACAAAGTCACTGAAAAAAATAGTCTTGCTGAAAGTCAGTAGTAAACTCAGAAACTTCCATAACTCTGAACTGCACCATTTTATTTTATTTTTGTATTATAATTATGTAACGGCCTTTCCTCCATTAACCCTACAACTAGGGGCTGAACTATAACTTATACCTGGATTGTGAATTTCAGAATTAAATTCATCTACTTCCATAGTCACCATTCTCGGGCGTTTTCGCATTATTTTTATGTAAATCCCTTCCGCCTCCGCCCCCTACGGATGCTCCCATTCATTGTCATCAGGGAACGAAATTAGTCATCGATATATACGAGAACAGCTCTATCAAACTCTGCCACCACGATTGCGGATTTGGAATTTATTAAAACTACAACCCTTCCACCCCCACTCATATAGTTCCTAGGAATGTTTTATCCAAACTGTGTTTTTTTCTGGATTGTAAGTAACATGTGCAAAAAAGTTTTCCCCACGTGTTAAAGATTGGACCCGGAACTTTGTTCGACCCCCAATCCACCCCTACGAGAATGATGAATGACAATCTCAGCGACTTCCATAATCCCGGAATGGACACCAATCTCGTTTTTCTCGCACTATTTTTATGAAACATTGGGAGAAACAATATCAATCTCACTGACCCCGAAAATGATTTATTCGACGCAACTATCGGCCGTTTTGGTACGGCTTAAAACTAGGGAACTGTGTAACACTTAGCGGGATTGCGCACAACAACTCATTATGGTTTCCTCGCAAACGGAGCAATACAAACATTTTTACATATTATATTGTTTATTAATATGACTTAATAAAAGGTATCTTCAGAAGGCGTAATTAAATTGATTAAAACCGAGTTCAAAAAAGTTTGATCGCTTGTAATAAACCTGTTTCTAAGTACAGAATTGTACCAAGGAGTCAGCGAAGTGCCACTAAAAACATTGTCGTTGAAGCAACTAGTTTCCTTTCCCAACCAGATACTCGATTATCGAAGAAAGTGGTAACGCAGGAAGTTCTCTTTTCATCCCGCAAACGGCCTTTCTAGGAATGTGATTTATTGCGTGGGCAGAACAAAGTCACGTGGTCGTTGTTAAGTTTTACAACTAGTCGCAGAAAGTGTGTCTGCAACTTTAAGAGGCTGTGGGTAATAATCAACAGTCTTGCTCGTTCCTTCCCACGCTTCGTTGCTCAGACACTTTCACGTTCCACTTTGCTGGAGTTTGCGAAAGTTCGTGGTGTTCCTTCAACAGAACGGAGCTTTCGCGAGGCGGCGTTCGGTAATCAGCCGTTGTTTCTGCGTTCTCAATTGAAGACGCCAAAAACAATGAGCGTAAAGTTTTAACGGTTCCGGGAATCTCTATCCCGGCAGCCTTTTATTACTTTCTTTGTCCGTGTCCGACAATGCTTCTGCCAATAAAGATTGAGTTGTTTTGCGGCTTGGCCTCAAACACCGGATACAACGGAAAAGCGGGCTTTGAGGCACCACCGTGACCGACAATTCCGTCTTAATAGTCACACACGAGCACAAACTGTTCCGAGAGCTACGTACAAAGAAGATAATACGAGACTGTAACTGTTTCCAACACTTTTTTCAGCCTGTAACATCTGAGAACTGTTGCCGATGTCAGAACAGTGCGCGTCAAATTTCTTGGAGGACCAATTTAGTGTTCTTCTTCGCAGGTTCTACCCGCTACAGTAGAGATTGACCGAGTCAGATAGTGGTGCCTCAACACCTCTACCCGCCCTGAATATGCGCCACACGCCTTCGCGGCTGACGCGTGCTATAACAATCGCATACTTTCTCGACACGGTTTTCATAATAAATCAATAATTAAAACTTTTTTCTAATACCAAAGTGATCATCTGAAATTATGGCCTCCAACCTTATTATTAACTGCTAAAACGTTCAGTGAAGAAGTCCCACAGGGCTCAGTATTAAGGCCTCTACCGATCTTACAAAACTGTAGCTTTGTCTTCAAAGATATACTTTTTTTGCAGACGATACGAGAATATAAGTAAAAAATAACAGAAAAATTAGAAGAGACAAGTGACTATAATTTGCAGCATCTATTAAACTGGTTTTCTGTCGCTTGACTGTGACAAAACACATTTTATGCCTGTTCAAAAACGATAAACAACGTTGCAACCTATAAATATAAGAGAAAATGACAATTATGTAAAAGAAACTCCATGCACTAAATTTTTATGTCTCCTACTGAATAATAAATTTAGCTGGAATACAGCTTTTCGGTAATTTTATCGAAAATGTTTGCTCGTTTACAATCAATTTTCCTGTTAGCAAAGAAACTCATTTCAGCCATACATACAGTAAGAATATTACCCAACTTTGATGATTTAAAAGCAAGAAAACTGTAATTACTGGATTAAGTCAAAATTTATTTATAAAATATTAAAATTAAAATATGCAGATGAATCTAAAACACAAATTAATAAATATATGAGAAAAACAATTAAGGCTGAACCCCAAATAAATTAAGTATAATGTGTTAACATACATTGTTAAAGAAACAATTAAAATATTTGAGATACATCTGGAGAGGTCCATAAACTAAGGAAAGAAACATTACGTAATTTAGTTTGTTTAAAATTTTAACGTTTTATAAATAATTTTCATTAATTATATTTAATACAAGTCATATAAATTAATTCTAATGAGAAATTTGGTTTTATTTTAATATATTTTCATTCTGTTTTATCTTGTGTTTATATTCCGTGGCAATTCAACAGACAAAAACAAAAGTAGTGTTTTCCGAAAAATATCAGATCACTTCACGATCCTTATGTAGAATTCTCTTTAAATAAAAATGGATATTTTGTACTCTGTCGTGTCAATACGTTTACTCATTCATGTTATATGTGATCACGAAAAGGCTCTTTTTATTATAAACTCTGATATTCCTGACTTCGATGCAAGAAAAATAAAATTACGTATACGAAAAATGTAAGTCAGAACCATTATCACAGTGTAGTGTCCATTATTCAGGCTTTTCTAAGTAGCTGCTTACGATGTGTCTTTATCCGTTGTCCAGACCACTTAATTGGAGCTACGGTAAGTCCAAAAGTAAAAGCACGTTTCAGGATTTCGTTAATTGCACCATTAATACTTGAGTATTTCCTAATAGCCACCATAAATGTATATTCCGGTATGGTCTAGTGGCTAGGATACCTGGCTCTCACCCAGGAGGCTCGGGTTCGATTCCCGGTACCGGAAACATTTTTTTTACGTGCGAGTTAAGGTAGCGGAATCTGAATCGTTAACCATTTTTAACCATTTCTTGCATTCCACTATCTAACTAGTGAAGGTACAATACAAAGAAATAGTTTTGCACCGGTTCCGCCTAAGAGGATTGCCAATCAGGCAAGTTGGCTCTATAATTCGCAAAAACAAGTTCTTACTTATGTCGTTGTTTAGACAACTTAATTGGTAAATCTAAATAAACACTCGGTTGTCCTAATATAACTACCGATAATTACTACAACGTAAAAACCAACTGCGAAAGTAAGATTGGAAATAAATAAATAATTTATCCTTGAATCTTTTCTGAGAGCCAAGAATCGGTATGGTCTAGTGACTAGAATACCTGTCTCTCCCCCACAAAGCTCGGGTTCTATTCCCGGTACTGGCTTTATTTTACGGGCAAGATAAGGTAGCAGAATTAGTGTATGGATCGTTGGTAAACAGATAGGAAGAAGACTTAGAGCTCTATTTAACTCATACACGGGTTCTTAAATAACGTGAAAAAAAAATCGATATAAAACGAGAGGTGATCACAAATTTAAATCCAAAATGAGACTGAACGAACCAGACGTAGGGAAAATAATTACCATCTTTAACAGTCAGAAAGTAGTTTTTCTTATTATTATTTATTAATAGAGATTTATCTGTATTTTCCATCACCAATGTTCTTGGCCTTGTTAATATTGCAATGGCCGCAGATCTGCAAGATGATGGATTCTATTTATATTATAAAAATAAAATAATATAAAAGTAATGAGAAAATAATATCTGTAAATAAGCTTAATAAATCCATACAAATAATATAACATTTCCCTTAAATATAAAAAAAATATTCGTACACATTAGAACTGTGCTTTGTGGGCAAACAATTATTCACGTTGAAATTTTATAACTACTTTCCAGAAATTATCATGCAAAAATTTATAAAAATCAGTAATATCTTAAAAAACGAATAATAATCTGCCTAATTGTCAGAAATTTATTATGAAATTTTTAAAACTTTAGAATAAAACATATACGACGATTCACATCTAAATTTTCGGTACTTCTTCAGGTGTTGTAAATTACAGTTAAATGATATAATTTAAAATTATTAATCTAAAAATTTAAAAAATTGCAAACACGATAATTTGTAACAGTAATTACATGAAATATAGATGAAGATAATTTTCTAAGGTTCTATTTTCACACAGGTTGCTGTCTAAATGGTGAATATTTATTACAGCTGTAGAAAGAATTGTTTAATTTAAAATAACAATTGAAATACAGATTGTATAAATGATTAGTATAACATGGAACCATATGTTCTATTTAAAACACTAGTATCTATTTTTACATTGGATCTAATATGCAACATTTCAAACATGAATCTGGAATATTATTTGCATTCTTCCTCTAAAAAAAATTCGGGTTACTTTGATAACCCCCAACAATATAAATTTAGTCAAAAATATTAAAAACGTAATTAAAATGTTTGGAAAACATAATATTATTTTATAAAACAGTTTTCAATGCTTGTTATATCGGTCAAACGAAACGCTCTTTAAAAACTCGAAAGTATGAACTTAAAAACAATTTTAAATTTAACGTCCAAAATTATTTTGTTGTTTCCAAAGATATTTATTTAAAAAATCATTATTTCGATTTGGATAATGAAAAAGTTTTAGAAGAAAAGTACAAATTATATTCCAGATTGATGAGCTAAATGTTCCATGTAAACAATAATTATTAAATAGAATTTATGGATCCTTGTTGTTGTAATCTATTTATTGTATTATAAAATAGTTTTATTTCAATTGATATATTAAATTCAACAATACTCCCAACAGATATATTTCGATAGAAACCTGTGTGCAAATCGCACATTATAATTTTGTGTTCATCTACATCTACATTTTTTAAGATAATTAATGATTTTTATAAATTCTTGCATGATAATTTCTGGAAAACTAGTTATAAAATTTCATCGTGATTAATTGTTTGCCCACAAAGCACAGTTCTAATGTGTAGGAATATTTTTTAATATTTAAGGGAAATGTTATATTATTTGTATGGATTTATTAAGCTTATTTACAGATATTATTTTCTCATTACTTTTATATTATTTTATTTTTATAATATAAATAGAAGCCATCATCTTGCAGATCTGCGGCCACTGCAATATTAACAAGGCCAAGAACATTGGTGATGGAAAATACAGATAAAACTCTATTAATAAATAATAAGAAGAAAAACTACTTTCTGACTGTTAAAGATGGTTATTATTTTCCCTACGTCTGGTTTGTTCAGTCTCATTATGGATTTAAATTTGTGATCACCTCTCGTTTTATATCGATTTTTTTCACGTTATTTAAGAACCCGTGTATGAGTTAAAAAGAGCTCTAAGTCTTCTTCCTATCTTTTTGTCAACGATCCATACACTAATTCTGCTACCTTATCTTGCCCGTAAAAAAATCCAGTATCGGGAATAGAACCCGAGCTTTGTGGGGGAGAGACAGGTACTTAATGTTCTATTTTTTATAAAACTATATTTTTAGTTATAGGGATTGAAAAATTTTGTTTCCTTGAAATTTTTATATTAAGAATTATAACAGCTGAAAAGGTCCCAAAACTGAAACGTCGTGTAATGGATCAAGGATGTTGTTATTTTATTCGCGTGATTCCAATTGATTCGAGACGAGTTCTATTTGGGTAAATACCCTCGCGGATGCAACGTGACTTACCAGTGCGAATATACCACGGATTTATGAGGTCAGCTGAATGTGTATTGAGAAACGGTTGACGTAACTCACTGAAATAAAGACACCTTTCTCCTCCATCGCTTTTTATTTTCTAATTCGAGGAATCGCAATGGTATATTGTAAGGCCGTTGACTCTCGTCTCTATGTGGGTCATGACTGTGGTAACAGCTGCCAGACCGCGAGGGGCCCTCCACTTGCGTGCGTGTCAACGGCATCTGGCGTGTGGCTCCCCAAATTACCTCCCTGCCACGCACAATGGAACGTCAAGGGGAAACAACAAGCCTGCCCTTCAATAGCACACAAATCAACAGCAGCGGGAGGGCCCGATACACCGTTCAAAAATTGTGGGGGGGAAAAGGGATACCTTCAACGCGCGGTTCAATCTGGCCTGTTATGTTCTTGTAGTTAGAATAGAGAGGTTACTACGATATTCAAAAAGGTAATTGCAGCCATCGAGGTTGTTTTACTTTTCTTGGGAATTATGCAACATAATTGCAATAACTTAAATTTTCCCAAAATTTACTGACATTAAAATCAAAATTGTGACCAATATTATATTGTGAATCTTGTTATATTGGCCAGACTAAGACAGTTCTGAAATCTAAAATTAAGGAATATTTCTCAAATTAAAAAAAAACTGTAACAAAACACTCTGCCTTTAGAAAAAATCTACTTACCTTAATTACCACAGTTTTGATTCTATGTATGTATATAATTCAACAATATATTAACTAACGTTGCTCACAGAGTACAGGATGTCAAAATTCACCCCATGCTCTAGTCCGCTCCTCTCTTGCATCCAACAGTTTTCAACCTATGACTTTGAGACCAATTTCAGAATTTTATATTACAACTTCCTGATGTACATTTGATAAATGAACTATTAAAACCTGTTCACTGCAGTATCTGGTGGTTTAATGGTCATGGCGTCGGTCACCAACGAGCGTAACCTTGCTCACTCACTCGTCCATCGCTGGATGACCTCTCCGTTGCCCTGCTCTCTAAGGGTTTACACGTTTCTAATAAATTCACCAATCTCATAATTTCTATACTATTCCGAAATCGAAAAATTGTGCAATAAAAATGTCGGTTTCGAGCAACGGAATAATTTAGCCGAATTTAGACTGTAAAAAATATCAAATCCAAAACTTATTAATTGGTTGTTAAATATATTTTTTATAATAATTTAAACTATTTTTTAGAGTAACAGACTACATGAAGGTAATAAACGTGGTAGCCCATTAATAACATACGAAGGGATTTGAAAGCGTGATACGGAAGCGTAGAGGAAGGCAGCCAAGGGTTAACTGTAGTTCATGGATCCAATCCAGCATTTGCCTAAAAATGATGGAGGACAAATCCTAGAAAACCTGTTGTTGTTTTTTGTTTTTTTTAGGGCAACAGGCTGCATGGGGGTAATTCACGTTGGGCAACTCCCCTTTAATAGCATAGGAAGGGATTTGAAAGGGGGGGTGCGGAAGGGTAGAAGAAAGTAGCCAAGGGTTAACTAGGGCCCCCGGGCTATATTTTAAGGATCCTACTTGGCATTCGCCAAAAAATGCGGGGAAAACACTAGAAAAACCTGCATCAGGTAGGTCGGGCATTGGGTACTTGTCCCACGCCCTTCCGATAGCGGGAGAGGCGTTTGCTGTGAGGACACAGCATTCCCTTTTCCGTGCCTCGACCAGTTTAGGAGGCAGCTAACCGACTATTCCAATGGGAATAGGGTACAAGTCTTACCGTATAACCAAGGTCTGTGACCCCGGAACCTATTGCAGGTATGTTGGGCATTTGGTACTTACCCAACGCTTTCTCGACGGTGAGAGAGCGGTTTACTGTGGGGACGCAACATTCCCTTCTCCGTGTTCCCGACCAGTTTAGGAGACAGCTGGCCGACTGTTCCAATAATAATAGCGGTCAGCTCTTACCGTATACCCAATGTCTGGGACCACGGAACATACACCTCTCAAAACAGGCAGACTTCGAGAAAAGTACCTTACGGGACTCGGAAAGAATGGATTTAATAACAAGTAATATGAAAACTATTCTGCTCGAATGAACGTTTAATAAAAATTAAATGCATTTTATTTAAGTTAAAGTTGAATTTGAAAAAAAAAAAAATTTGTCGACTTATAATAATATAATTTTGAAGGGGGAGGATAACACAGTCTTTGCACTCAACGATATTTTTAAGGGCTGCCGAATTGGAACTGTTTAAAGACTATTTATCAAAGTAAAATTTAAGTGTAACTTTCATATCTCGTCACTTATATCACTGTGAACAAAAAGTAAGGAGAATTTATTTATAAAAATATAAAAAATTCTTCCAAATCAATTTCATCCCCTTCAAAGTAATCCCGTCCGATAAAAACGCACTTTTTCCAACGCTTTTTCCACTCCTCGAAACAGTCGGAATAGTCTTTTTCCGGTATAGCCTTCAAGACCTTCGATTAGGTTTTTATCTCCTCAATCGTGTCAAAACGGCGTCCCCGCATTGGCCTTTTGAGTTTGCTGAATAGCCAGAAGTCGCACGGAGCCAAATCAGGCGAATACGGTGGTTGCGGAACGATATGAGTCGAGTTTTTGGCAAAAAAGTCGCGAAGAACCAATGCAGTATAACATCGTGCATTATCGTGATGAAGGAACCAAGAGTTGTTCGCCCATAATTCCGGCCGTTTTAGACGAATAGCTTCACGCAAACGACGCATAACGCTCAAATAATATTCTTTGTTGACAGTTTGGCCCGGCGGAAGGAATTAATAGTACACCACACCACGATAATCAAAGAAAACTGTCAACATGACCTTGATTTTCGATCGACTTTGCCGTGGTCTTTTCGGTCTTGCTTCACCTTTTGCACGATATTCGCTGGATTGGTCGGTGGTTTCAGGGTCGTATGCGTAAACCCAAGTCTCGTCTCCAGTAATGATGCATTTCAAGTGGTCCTGATAGTCAGACAGCAAAGTTTCACACACATCAACGCGACGCTTTTTTTCCAAAAGATTCAGCGATTTTGGCACCAATCGAGACTTGACGCGTTTGGGACACAAAATATTCTTCAAGATGGTTTGGGCTGAGCCAAATGATATTCCAACACTATCAGCGAGATCTCTAATTGTCCATCGACGATTTTCAAGCACCAAATCTTTGATTTTTGGACGTGGCCCTCGTCGGTAGACATTGATGGTCGTCCAGAGCGCGGTTCATCTTCAACGCGTTCTCGGCCCTCTTTGAACTCGTTGTACCACTTATAAACGATTTTTTGTGCCATAGTTTGATCACCAAAGGCCTTCCGCAACATTTTCAACGTGTCCGCACAAGAATATTCGTTCCGCAAACATAAGTTGATGCAAGTTCTTTGCTCAACAAAATCACCCATTGCAAAAATCGAAAAATTCACTTTTGGTTGTTTACAAAAACACGTGTAACTCGCAGATAATTAAACCTTTTAACAAACAGACGCTTGGAAAATATTATAGACAGTCCTACCAACCTAGGAAAAAAAATACCTGTCTTCCTAATACCCGGGAGTTGTAAATGACAATTTCAGCTTACTTTTTGATCACAGTCGTATAATCGCGAGAAATTTCTTCCCTACAAAAGGCCCTTGCTATTTTCAAGCCAACTTTTACTTTGAATAATACGCACTCGTCTTGCGTCTCTGTGAATTATTGTCTGCTCTCCACCATTAAACTTTTGTTGTCGGAGGAGATGGGTTAAAGAATACCACGGACTGTTTGAAGACAGTTCCCGCCTTGTCCTACAGGGTTGCTCTCAGATTCCAACCACGATGTCGCTTCCTTTGCAGTCCAGGTGTTTATTGCCGTGACAAAGACATTAAAAATGTTACATTACAAAAAAATGAATTGTTTTTTTTTACAGCAAACACGATATTTTCTCTTGACTTTAAACAAATAATACGGGAATTGAAAGGCTTAAGGAAGTTGACTGACCTGAAAATGAGTAGACCGGATTTTTTTGTACGAGTAGAGAATGGGTAATACAGCGCCATCTCGGCGCAACGATACTATAATCAGTCAAGTAGATAGTTATATGTTGGGTTGGATAGGAACATTAAGGAATAACTGATGAAAGCAGCTGAAACTAATTATTTAAGCGAAATGAGATGTCGGTGTACTGGAAAAGTGTAAGCGGACCTTGAAGTACTGGTTGTAATATTTAACAACGGTGATTATACGAATTAAGTGTTGGCTCCTGCATCCTGTAATCATTATTTACTGAGGAGAGGCGGAGCAGCTTCATTCGTCTATCTTCCATATGATGGGGGACGGATACAGTCTTAGTTAACCTTACTCTCCCTTCCGCATCCCTCCTTTCAAACCCCTCCCAATTCGATCGAAGACCTCAGGTATACAGACACTAAACAAAATTAGTCAGTGTAAATTTAACAAATTCTGGATATTATCGACCAAGAATGAGACCTGAAATCGATCTGAGATGTTCTCTACAGAGTTAAAGAATTTAAATCAAACAGTAAAAGTCACGGAAGACGTTTTTCAAATAAGAAACAAAAACATTTTATCCATTAAATTTATAAATTAAGTAATATATTGGTTTCAAAATGCAATTATTATGAAAAAATTATTGATTGCCTCTGTCCCCTGCGTCTGATTCTACAAGTCAATCTATATAACAAAAAAGGATGTATATTTGTTTGTATGTATGAATTTACGTTAATCTCTATACATCTTTAAACGCGTAAACAGATTGAAACAAAAATTGGTACACATATTTTTCAAACAACGAGAAACGGTACTGTGGGTGTGAGAACTCAGTAGCATAAAGGTGGAAAGAATTGTAATTAAAAAATGTGATCGTTAAGTTTTAAATTGCTGCGCGTCAAGAAATCATGACGTCACAGCACCCGCAAGAGAGACGTCTCTACACGACGATACCGCACAACAAAGGAAATAGTTCCTTTTTTCCGCAATTAAATAAAGCAGAAATATTTTGATTGAAAACGTATAATTATATCCATCGAATGGTAATAAAAATCAATATGAAAGATTATACGATCTGTGGAACTAATTTGAATTTAAATAACTTGACTTTTAAATGACTGATATGGCATAAATATAGCACGTACCATGATTTTGCCCAATTTTGTATGTACTGGAGGAGACATGGAATGATTGTAAAATAAATATCTAATATTTGTTAATAATAACAATTTAATATGCTAATTTTAATGTGCTAAAACTGACGAATTATTATTTCATGTGAGATTCTTGAAAAATTTTGATTATATGTGCATATTATTATAATGTCCGCTATTCCCATTGGAATAGTCGGCCAGCTGTTTCCTAAACTGGCCGAGGCACGGAGAAGGGAATGCTGCGTCCTCACAGCAATCTCCTCTCCCGCTATCAGAAGGGCGTGCGACAAGTACCCACTGCCCGCCCTACCTGATGCAGGTTTTTCTATGGTTTTCCCTGCATTTCTTTAGGCGAATGCCGGGTAGGTTACTTAAAATATAGCCCGGGGGCCCTAGTAACCCTTGGATAACTTCCTCTACCCTTCCACATCCCCCTTTCAAATCCCTTCCTATGCTATTAAAGGGGAGTTGCCCACAGTGGATTACCCTCATGTAGCCTGTTGCCCTAAAAATAATAATAATAAAAAAAGGTTGTAGCCGGAACCTTTTAGAGGAGATATGAAGGGGCTACCTTTGGGGATGCCTTTTCCTCTCCGTTTTTGAATTAAGGTTCCCACAAGCCGAGGCATCGCGGCCTGTTTTGAGAGGTGTATGTTCCGGGGTCACAGACCTTGGGCATACGGTAAGACTTGTCCGCTATTCCCATTGGAATAGTCGGCCAGCTGCCTCCTAAACTGGTCGAGGCACGGAGAAGGGAATGCTGAGTCCCCACAGCAAACTCCTCTCCCGCTATCGGAAGGGCGTGGGACAAGTACCCAATGCCCGACCTACCTGATGCAGGTTTTTCTAGGGTTTTCCCTGCATTTCTTTAGGCGAATGCCGTGTAGGATCCTGAAAATATAGCCCGGGGGCCCTAGTAACCCTTGGCTACCTTCCTCTACACTTCCGCATCCCCCCTTTCAAATCCCTTCCTATGCTAGTAAAGGGGAGTTGCCCAATGTGGATCACCCTCATGTCGCCTATTGCCGTAAGAAAAAAGGAATAGTCGGCCAGCTGCCTCCTAAACTGGTCGAGGCACGGAGAAGAGAATGCTGCGTCCCCACAGCAAACTCCTCTTCCGCTATAGGAAGGGCGTGGGACAAGTACCCAATCCCCGACCTACCTAACGCAGGCTTTTCTAGGGTTTTCCCTGCATTACTTTTAGGCGAATGCCGGGTAGGATCCTTAACATATAGCCGGGTGCCCTAGTTAACCCTTGACTACCTTCCTCTAGCCTTGGGCATCCCCCCTTTCAAATCCCTTCGTATTCTATTAAAGGGGAGTTGGCCAACGTGGATTACCCTCATGTAGCCTGTTGCCCTAAAAAAAAGAAAACAAAAGGGCCCCCTACTATATACTAATGCACAAAGTTAAAACTCAGTCTATTTTGTGTGTGTATTGTGAATAAACTCGGGAAGTTTCATATAGGATTTCCTTTGTTTCAGGTTGAATTTGTGCTTTACGAGACGAATTGCAAGCCGAGCTTTGCTAATGCTAATTGCAATTTTATCCATCATGTACACTTACCTTTACATCTTATTTCCGCTCTCTAAAAACCTTCTGACAAGCATTAACCGTGAAATCGCCATTATTTCACCCAAGGCAACTTATCGCCATTCACAATACCACTTTCGCTACTTGGCTTGTCTCTCTCTCCCTCATGCCACAAGCAATAAGCCCACTGGAAACATATTTGCGTGCTGCAATATATGAGAAAAAGGCTAACTATAGTATGGCTCTAGGAAACATTTACACGAGAAAATCGATATACAATATTTATTGTACGCTGAAATATTTGTCAGCACATGCGAAGTTCTCATTTTGAATCCCAGCCTTGCCATATTTGCTTGATCAAACGGTAAATAAATTCAAAATTAACTTAAGATTTAATTAATTTGATCGAAATAAATATCGTTTGATACAATCGTTCTGACAAGTGTTATATCAATGTCGATACAAGGGTGAGATGAATCATATTAATATAACGTAAACTAAAAGCTTAATTAATAAATACTCTGTGCATCTTTCTTCATTTTGATATCGTTACAATTCATGGAAATACAATTCCATACAGTAATTACCTAATTATACCCGTACGACATTGTCTGGTCCCCTAATGTATTCGCTGCTCGAGATTCCAAGAACGCTGATTAACACAGAAAGATCAAATATCAAAGCTCTGCTCTAATCTCAATTACACATTACTTTCATTAGTAAATGTTTGATTATGACATATCCAGTACCGGGAAAAGATGGGTAGGTGTATGCTCGCTTATAAATTAGTGCTCACATTTACTAATAATTAAATCTCTGCTTCAAATAATTTCAGTTGAAAACATTTCATAAAAATTAAAATCTGACTTTTGTTTCAATTTACGACGAAGTTATTAGAATTAACTTTTTTCTCTTTAAAATCTGTGAAGGTATCCAAGCGATCAAGACCTCGATGATGACAGTCTCGATGATTTTATACTCAACTTGTCATATATTTAAAAACATGATTAAAATCCAGTTCCGCAACACAAATCAAGTGACACTCATACGTAAATACATACGTTAGCAGCTAATGTCAGATGCCTTTAATTAATTCCATTTTATTTTAACGTAATGAAGTTACGTTTTACTTGTAATGATCACGCTCTACGATTTGAAAAGTTTAGAAAATAAATTTATATAAAGGGGAAAATAATAAAAAACATTTTATTTTTATAGAATATGAAATAAAGGGAAATAGTATCTCAGGGTCATATCGTGGGCTTTTCAGAGAAAACAAAATTATTATGACTGGCAATGTACAAGCAGGAAAAAACCGGTGGCGCCCAGAAATGGCAGGCAAGAACCATGAAACTAAAGATGGTCAATCCAGTCTAGACAAGACTCCTTGTCAAACCTCCATCTTTTATATCGGTTTGACACAGTTTATATAACACTCCCTTATGTGGCAACATAAAGAATCAGGATCTATTTTCTCTTCATACTTTCATTTATTTGCAGAACACCAAAATCGCTCAGACACACAACTGAAATCAGAGGCAAGATTTTTAATCCAGTGTTACTCTAATGCTTTTGACACAAGTGCATCCATAAAAGTACTACTCCCTCAGTTAAAAAATGTTTCAAGCTTTCTTGACTATAAAAAATTTTCATGTACATATGCGACTCCCTCAGTCAAATCATGTTTCTTCGTTGCTCTCCAATTAATTAATTTCCTGGCACGCTGATGACGCCCAAGGACAAAGGTAATAAAACCTCGCCACGAAAATCTCTGTCTGAGAGATTTTAATGGCCAAAACATATAAAATTTTGAACTTTAATCGCTACCGCTTACTTTACACAAATTATTTTAACAGAAGATATTGAAGAAAGCTACTATTTACAATAATTGTTTAATACGTGATAATTTCAGTATAAAATTAACGTAAATGTTCACATCGAGGTCTTTTTGATTGAAATTATTACACACACACACACACACACACACATATATATATATATATATATATATATATATTGTAATATTGTAATATATATTGTAATAATTAAATAAGATTGACTTTTAAATAACTTTAAGATTATAAACTTTAACAAACAATAGATTTATTTTCAATACTTTAAAACAATTACACAATTTAAAAATATATCTCAGGGTCTCTACTGGATTTGATAATGGTGAATCATTTTATTACTCAACTTAAACACAAATTCCAATTTTAAAAAAGAAAAGATTTACTCGTCAATTAACTAGGACGAAATTTCCTTGTCAGCGAAGTTAAACGAAAAAGATGGATTCTAATTAACAAATTTTAATCAAAAGAAGAAAACGATATCTGACGGCTATCTTTTAATCAGGTTTATATAATTAGTTGTTCTTATATTGTTACTCACGGCTGCCCAGCATTACAGGATACCTTTAATTGTCGAAGCACTATGACGGGTTTTTGCACTTCTTTTAAAACTCACAGATTCTAAATTAATATTTTTAGATCAAAACTCAGGAACCAGGACGAACCTCCTTTCGTCTCTCTCTCGGTTGACTTCCGCTAATTCTGCCCTGCTATGTTCACAAGACTGTTTGTGCTTAGCAGGTTTCGTAGTTCTGCTCGAGTGAATATTCCGTCTTGAGCAAAATGTTCAGGGACCAATCAACTCTGTTGATATTTCTCTGGAAATTTACTTTAAATATTTTAAATTGTCTTGTCTATTTCAACACGACCAATTTCTGTCGTGTCTGACTGCCAACTCAAACTTCTGAATATCTTCCTGCGACCTGCATCTGACCAAGCCTTCCTGATAACTCACGCCCGTCTCGCAAATTTTGAGCGCGCATACTTCTTCCGACAAAGAAAGAGTGCTTGGCTTCTCTATTGTTGCTATGTTCTGTACCGCCGTAAGAATAGATTTCTCAAACAGTTTATATTTTCAATTTCACAATTAATGTGTTAATTAATTGGCATTACAATATATTTGTGTGTGTGAGAGAGAGAGCGTTTGTGAAAACCCCGAATTTTATAATTAGCTATGTTTACTATACTTATAAACTGTCATCAAATCTCTTCGTCAATATTCTCCTCATTCGGTTTGTTTCATTCTGGTAGCCCTGTCACGTGACGAGCACCGCTGTCTATCTACGAACTAACCACCCATTTCTTCCGTTAATGTTCTTGCGTGTTTCCGTTGTTAATTATTCATCTTTTCTTCTCAATATTCCAATCATAGTTCATTCTTACGAGTGTGTACGTTGGTAAAACTCTTTCTAATCCACATAAAGTCTTTTAATTTTTTTTAAACACCTATTCCAAAATAATTCGTTCATTAGACATTTATTTTTGGTACGATTTTGTCAATTGCCTGCCTCCTAATGTCTTGCACCATGTTTGATTAAAAATTTATCAGTAATCGGATTCTATCAAAATTTTCCGAACCGTACGAGATGTATTTATTCTCCGTCAAGTTTGAGTTCTTCTTACAAAGAATTTGACCGAAGTTGAAAAAAAAGTCTTTGTTATTGACTGAGGGAGCCGCATATGTACATTAATAAGTGTATTTGTCATTCGGAGACCAAGCACGACACATTTTGACTGACGGAATCATTGAAGTATTTTATTTAGATGCAGTTTGGGTGATGTTTTGTCAAACTTTCATGGAGATC
The DNA here is from genome assembly GCA_037074705.1 of Zhengitettix transpicula. Lineage (NCBI taxonomy): Eukaryota > Metazoa > Arthropoda > Insecta > Orthoptera > Tetrigidae > Zhengitettix > Zhengitettix transpicula. The sequence continues at coordinate 67,140,984 of CM073593.1, read as the reverse complement.
GAAATTAAAAGTGATCCTATTCCAGATTTCGGAATTCTGATTTGCAGACATCATCATCGTAAGGGTTTTTTTTTTTGGTTGTTGCTTCACCGGTGACCTCCGTGTGATAACTGCCTAGACAGACATTTTAACGTATTTTGTGAAGTATCGGTGATGTAAACAACTGTTGCTTATACAGTGAAACTTATAATTTTTGTTTTCACCCAGAGGCCCTGCATATAACCCTGATATGCGGATTTTGTTTATTTTGAGTGTTACAAAAATAATATCGTTGTTATTGTTTGTTTCGTTATAAAATTTCATTTTATTATTTGTTTCCAATAAATAAAAGTAGTATGGAAACACTACATTTTTCTTACTTTTTTGTCTATTTTTTTTGGAATCCGACTTTTTACCAGAGAAGCTCCTATTCTGCTTCTTAATATCATTTAGAGCAATTCACACTTCTAGAAATATGAGGATATGTCACGTTGACATCATGACATCCGGCAGTCCAAAAAAAAAATTTAATCTGTTATTGTTATTTAGCGACAACCTTTTCAAAGCATAATAACAGAAGGTAGGTCAAATAAAAGATCGCAAGACTCGGAGTTCAAGCTTATTCTACCATCAAAAAAGTCAGAATTACGTTGTAAAAAAGGCATTGTAGTCGAAAACGAAGATTTTTCACGGTCACAGGAAACGGAGCTGGATCTCACAGCTCATTATGTGTAGCAGTGACGCAGTTGATCTTTTTCCTAGAACAGTCGTGGCGAAATTCCGAGCAGGAACTTTGCGTTTGTCCGCTAATGAGCGGCGGGATCGCGAGACTCGGTCCCCGAGGCTTTTCTCGAAAGACAGAAACCTCGCACCTGGCAAAGGCGAACCTTTGTTTCAAACTACTCTTATTATCCTACCCTTGTCTCGCAAACTCCGCGACGGGAGGACAATAAGGCCTGTGTGAATACTCCGTATTGTTCGCAGATCGTCCGCATTCAGAAAGTTTTTTGACGCCATGCATGTGGTTCAAAGCCTCAGCACTTCGTGCGAATACCAATAAGGCTCATCCCGCAAAAAAAACGGTCGTCAAATTGTAAACAAAGTTAAAGGATTTCTGTTTATAGATTTTAGGAACTGCAGTCAGGTGCGATAAACAAAGACAGGAAAGCAGGCACTATCATGGAAAACTTTATAATTACATTTTTATTAATCCCATTAGTCCCGGGCTGAGGAAATAGGATACGTCATTACATGTAATTACAAATAGTTACTAGAATCTATGTTGTGTTACCCTATAACTAAATATTTTATATGTAACTAAGAATGCATTATAATATTTACAATTAATTGACAGAATTGAGAACAGTACAATTTATTAGCTAGGATCGAACACGGAAAAAGTGACAATAATATTTAGCGTATGGTATAAAATTTACAGGGTGTGTTTACAACTCGTATTCATAAACCAGGAACTATTCCAGAATTATATCAGAAATACTTCATAATAAATACAACAACGCTGCAAATAACGTATAAACTAATACTATGAAAATAAACAATGACTATATTAAATCATACTTAACATAATTTAGTCCATAATTACGTATAAATATAATCTGAAAGTAAAGTGTTTAGGAATTTGGGCAGTATTCCGTAGTTGAAAAAATAAGAGGGATGAATATATCGTTAAATTATAATGAATGTAAAACAAAATATTAATTTATGTCGGTATATATATATATATATAAATATTATATTGAGTATTATTTACTTTTGAGCATTAGTAATAAACGAAAAATTGTTAAGGGAAGTTTTATTCGTAGCGCCTATTTTGTCGCCATGTAATTTTTTTTGGGTGTAGACAGGCTATATATAGGGTAATCCACATAGGGGCAACTTCCTTCTTTTAGCATAGGAAAGGGATTTAAAAGGGGGGATGCGGAAGGGTGGAGGAAGGTAGCCAATGGTTAACTAGGGCCCCCGGGCTATAGTTTGAGGATCCTACCTTGCATTCGCCAAAAAGTAATACAGGACAAACCCTATAAAAACCTGCATCAGGTAGGTCGGGCATTTGGTACTTGTCCCACGCCCTTCCGATGGCGGGAGAGAGGTTTGCTGTGGGGTCGCAGCTTACCCCTCGCCATGCCTTGGCCAGTTTAGGAGGCAGCTGGCCGACTATTACAATGGGAATAGCGAACAACTCTTACCGTATGCCCAAGGTCTGTGACCCCGGAACATAAACCTCTCAAAACAGACCGAGGTGCCTCGGCATGTGGGAACCTTAGTTTTTAAAAAAACAGACAGTTATGAAGGCGTCCCTAAAGGTAGCCCCCGCCAGAGCTCTCTGGGAAAGTTTACCTGCGAGAGAATCCTCTCGCAGGCGTCAATAAGCTACTGGTTTCTGATTACTGTCAAACCGGCGGCTGTGTTACTAAGGAAGCCTGCGAGAGAATTTCTCGCAGGTGAACCTTCCCAGAGAGCTCTGGCGGGGGCTACCTATGGGGATGCCCTCACATCTCTCTGGTTTTTTTGAACTAAGGTTCCCACATGCCGAGGCACCTGGGTCTGTTTTGAGAGGTGTATGTTCCGGGGTCGCAGACCTTGGGCATACGGCAAGTTGTCCGCTATTCCTATTGGAATAGTCGGCCAGCTGCCTCCTAAACAGGCCAAGGCATGGCGAGGGGTAAGCTGCGTCCCCACAGCAAACTCCTCTCCCGCTTTCGGAAGGGCGTGGGACAAGTACCCTATGCCCGACCTACCCGATGCAGGTTTTTCTAGGGTTTTCCCTGCATTTCTTTAGGCGAATGCCGAGTAGGATCCTTAAACCATAGCCCGGGGGCCCTAGTTAACCCTTGGCTACCTTCCTCTACCCTTCCACATCCCCCCTTTCTAATCCCTTCCTATGCTATTAAAGGGGAGTTGCCCAATGTGGATCACCCTCATGTAGCCTGTTGCCCTAAAAAAAAAAAAAGCTGTGTTACTGACTTCAGGTTTGCAACAGATGAGAAATTTTATCTGAATGAAATGTCCGTTGATGAGTACATCTTCAGAGGGGAAGTAAAAAGTGTTTAAACCTTTTCTGCCATAGAGCATGAATGTAAACTATCGTCCTTCTTGTGAATAAATATTATTTATATATTTTTAAATTTGTGGAAAGTTTAGATAATTTTCCCAAGACATTAGTGAATTCACGTGAGTGGAGTGACGTCAGAATAACGTCATACAACCTGAGGGTGAAAGTTATTTGTTTTTTATGACGAGAAACGTTGATAATTTGGAAATGTGGGAAGAATTTATTTGTGTTAAATAAATAGTGTTTGTAAGAAGCAGATATAGCGGTATTTCATTAGATTATCAGCGATTATAACATTACACTATGATCCCTTATTGTTAATTATCTATTATTTGTGTTTAAGTGCTTTTTTGCTTTACTTTTGAGTTCGTCACTTGCTTGGTTTGAGTGGTGTGTCGTTCTCGCAGCACTTTTAATCACCTGACGAAAGCAACAAGGATTACAGAGACGTTGTGTGGCATTTATTTTATCACTTTTTCTTCTGTGTCGTTACTACTTATTTATCTAAATAATACAATCACTGAAAAAAATAATGGTGGAATTATACAATACAAAAGAAGGTACAGGGTAAACTAAAAAGATGGCAAGTCACTCCTCGGAGCGCGAAAGACGAGAAATCTGACATAGCAACTCCTGGTCGTAGATGAAACAAAGTAAAGAGAAGAAAACCATCAGAAAAAATGTAACTTATGAAATATATTAGGTTACCTATTTAATTTATTTACGATTTCCAGAGGCTGTACTTTCAGTGTTCACGTCGGTTTCTTCTATATTAAAAACCAATTATTGTTAATGTAAGTGTAAAGTAATTGTAAAATCTACCGAACATTTTTTATATCCATTTCCATAACCTCAATAAGTTTCTTTCCTTGGAATTACTTTGAAATGTAGGCCGTAGAATAATGCGTCTGATGACCTCTGATGCAACGTGCTCGAAACAACGATCACTCTCACTCAACCTTGTCTTGATCAGATAAAATATACTGTGACTCAAGTTTTCACACTCAGAAAATTACACGTAATAGGTTCGTACCTAGATGAGTCCATTCTTAAATATTTTCGCTTAGTAAAACCCGAAACTCAGGAAAATGACGTTGGTATTTTCTGTAATTACTTTATAACACAATATATTGTGGAATAATAAAACATGTCACCGATAAAATAAGATAATTTATTTCTAAAAAAAATTGTAGTTTCAGTGAAATTATTATCTAACTAAAATTATTCAAGAAAAGAAGAAGAAGAATGATGAAAAAATATCTGATATTAATATGAATATAATTAAATAAATATATGGTATTGAGTCAGAAAATTATTTTTAATAACAAAAAAATAAATAAACGACATTTTTTCTTCATTAGGACCACTTCAGATTTAATACTCATATATAAATAATTGATTTTCGTTTGCAACAGGAAAGGCCGGAGATCCTTGCTTCTAATTTTTTTTACATGATTTATATACAAAATTTTTCAACCTAAAACCTTTCTAAGAAAAGAACGAAACGTCATTTATTAATTTTGTTTGTTAATAGACCTAATTTTCAAACTCAAAACAGAAGAATAACTCTAAAGCTACGAAAGTGATCTGCACAGATTACGATAGAAAAATTCTCTAAAAGAAATTAATTAAATGAGATAAATTGGACATTAGAAGACATTATAAAATATTTGTTTCAACTCAGTGACGTTTCAGTGAATTTCAGTGCATTCATCATTACTTTATTATTGGTAACACTCATTTTTAAATTGAAAGAATCTGCGATTTGTGTTTAAATAATACATTGTTTTACATTTTGCTATTCCTTAAAACATTCAAGATAGAATAATTTTGTTGTTTTTCATACTATATATTTTTTTATAAAAATATCGTTGATTTGAATTTTATCTTAGTAATAAAATAAGCAATAAAGAAAAATATTATCAAATTTACTCACTAATATTTCACACACATATTATTCTATAGTTTAATTTAATTTTGAAGAGAATTGTGTTTTAATTTGTTTACCCTAAAACACATTTTATATATATAATGTATATATAAAAGGAAATACATAATAGAAACAATATTTAGGTCTGTAATATAATTTTAAATTGTATAAAATTGAAAGTCTACAGTCAATTAATGTCTGTTCTCAGAATGTTTCCTTTCAGCACTGTATTGTGTTGTAAAAAGGTGAAACCAAACAAGAAATTTCAAATTCTTTATTAATTTTTTACACTTATTATAGAATCAAATAATGCTACTGTTACTTCAATGACATCAACAAGAAATCTATATTCTATAGATTAATTAATTTAGGTTCCTGTCTTCTCATTAATGTAAGCATATCACCTGATGATGTCCCATATTCGGGACGGAACGTTGTGAATATATTTTACAGACATACTTTCAATGATTTCAAAAAAATATTGACCTTAACAGTGTATTAAGTATTCATTTTTTACTTATTTGTTAATATATATATATATATATATATATATATATATATATATATATTAGGATTATTAAAAGAATTTAGTTTGTTATATATTTTTAGAAAATGAAAGCATGAATAAGTTCGTAGCTTGTAATTTTAATTTGGTGACCGTGTAAGTGAGGTGAAATAGTAAGCTATTTTTATACAGGAACAGTGAAACACGTATTTTATTTTGATAAAAATGTTTTGTACTTCTTTAAAACATTTTACCTTCCCCTCTGCCCCCTCCTCTTCCGAGTAACAAGCACAAATATAAAACCAGAGAACTCCATTTACTCACTTCACCAACACGAAAAATGAGCACAAATTAAGTAAAATGAATAACGGAAACTTTTTCCAGACGTTTAAATATTTTTTTAATTTATCGTCAAGGGAGTCCAAGCTTTTTATAATATTCACAATTATTGAAGGACTTCCACGTTGGACACAACATTGTGTTGCTTCAAATAATTTTATGAGCAATAAATTTTACTTTTACCTCAATTACACTAAGCAGTTTGGTAAAAAAAAATTAGTTACCTGTTTGTAGTTTGTCTATGTAGAGGGCCTGGCCACTCCACACGTAAATCATAAGAAAGGGACTGAAAGGGGAACTTAGAAAGGTAGACGAATTGGTAAATACACTCGATTTTAACCCAGAAAAACTAAAAAAAATTATATAAATAATGTTTTGACATTTTTCTGTAATTAGTAACACTCGAATAAGTAATACAGTTATTAAGAGTGAACCGAAACCAAACAGGACACTTTAGACTTGTAAAGGCTTTGGGCGAAATCATGAGCACTCTGAGGACAATTTTGGTCTATGCCGCCTCTATGCTTTATAATTTCTCACGAAGTATAGACTTCAAAAATCTTTAACACTGCTGACAGACATTCGTTCGCACGGGAAATTTAAATAAAGCGATCTTACGATCTTCAACGTTTCAGATGTTATTTCGCGGAGTTATTTTCCAAAGCGCAGATGAAAGGAACGTAAAAAAAAGAAGAAGATACGATCTCAATTACGTGCACGTGAGGGAATTTAACCAACAATCTCTTTGAGTGCCTGCTTCAGAGCGAATTCCCGCTTCGTATGCTCTAGAAGTATCTTATTAGCAAGCACATTAATACGTTGGAATCTGATCATTAACGCTCGTAATAAGCCACGAGTGGGAGTAATCACCACGCCGGCGGTAACGAGTTCTGAAATGCGGAATTTCCGGTTATAACGAGATTTGAGAAAGATTAGCTCATCCCGAAGCGGTGATTCGACATAAACTGTTATATCTAGACATAAAAAATTTGCAATAAATATTTCAGAACTGATCCATCCAAAATAGGATTCACAGGGTCTGAGAAGAAAAATAATTTACATAAAATAGGAGTGGTTACTGTGTTATCAAACACGACATTAAAAACAGTAGAATATAGGGAAGGAGAAAAAGTACGAAATAAAAAATACGTCGTCATTACTATAGTCTGCTTAAAATTAGAAGATCGATGGAGGTTAGTTTACGTGAAACAAACCAATCACAACGCTTGAAATAAAGCAGTGTTACCGAACAATAGTGGTGTTATTCTACTGTTTCAAGTGAGCTGCATCAGTCTTGTGTGCCTCCTCATGCACACGCCATGAGACTTCGAATTTAAAAAGGACTATACATACAACGTTTTACAGTCTTATTTATGATTTGTTTTAATTTATTTTATTCCATTAGTACTCGTATGAGGAAATATAATACGTGATTAAATAAAATTACAATATATTTATTGGATGCTACAATTATAAACCATTATAAGTTAACATCAAATATTAAAAATCTGGAACATAAATTTCCCTGTCCAACATAAGTAAAATGACTCTATAGTAACAATACAAATAATAATTATTATTATTTAACTATACTAAGGGTGTAATGTAATATTTACAGTTTGAATTTCAGGAGAAGGAATTTTAGTTATTGGTGAATTGAAAATATTCCATTTTCTTCTTCTCTAAGCCATTCCAAAGTATACGAGATATTTGAATTTTTACCTTTTCTATTTTTTTGTTCTCTCATTCTAAAATGTTAGGCTGGTTTTTCAAGTTTGTCATTAATTTAGTATTTTTACAGGAATTTTTTTCTTTTTCTTTTGTAGCACAAGAGTGTTCTTTGGCTTCATTCCAGGTCTCCGCTAGTAGGGCCATATTATCTGTCAAAACTAAGATATTGACTTCGATACCTTTGGTTATTGTTTCTAGTCGGATTACGCTCTAGGCCTTCATGGTCCACTCTCTGACAACTTTCTTCTAATGATTTTTATGATTAAGTTTGCAGTTTTGTTGTATGTGTTTAGTTCTTTTACCATTCCTGGTATACTGAGTCGAAGTCTTTTTGGATGTCAATGAAAGTGATATCATTATTTTTCTGTAGATTTTTGATAGGCCTTTACGTTTTTGAGGTTTAGATATATTAAGTATATTTTTCATTATTCCAACGTTGCGATGCCAAAATATGAGCAATAATTTGTATAATATGAAAATATTATTACGCAGTCCCGGAGCATCTAATTTTAAAATAGAACACATTTCATTAACCACCGTTCATAATTCCAAAACTCAATTTACTTTGCACCAAAACCCTCTTGAATCTGTAATTTAATTTTCTGTAATTACTTGTTCGTGGGTTTTAATACATTCTGACGACGTTTACAGAGTGCTGGTCAATGCCAGGAAATTATATATTCGTTAAAGGCCTCTCGCCTTCCGCTTAGCACAACTTCCAGGAAGGCGAACTCACATGGTTTTGCGGACATTGTACTTCATCGGAAACCGTTCCATGGAGGGGATTCAAAGGGCAACCGTTACAATGTCGGCTTCATTATAGATATCACGCAAACGTCTGAAATATAAGCGAGGTTTCATCATCTTTCTACAGTCGAGAATAATAATGTTTATCATTCCAACCCAGACTATCGCTGATGTTCTCATCCACAGAGAGAACCATGTTATTATAAAAAGTATATATTTACATAATTAATTCGTATATTCTCTTAAATAAATGATCCACATTTATAAATTCTTGTTAGGCACGCGAATCTATATTTCCATATAAATATTATTCTACTTTTGTAACTCCCATTGATTTTTCCGTTTCTTGCGAATCAGTTTCGTGAAATCTCACACTTCTTAGAAGTTTCGCTGGGCAGGATATTTAAAAGTTGCACGAAATGTCAAAGTAATGAGGGTACGAATAAAAGTTTTTCTTATACCACTGCTTGCAAGTTTGTGATGTATATTAACAATCGAGTATAAAAAAAGTCAGTTTTCAATTCTCGTTGTTGTCATCCCAGAGTTTGAAATAATTAAATAACACTTTCACATCACTTGCGAAACTTGCAAATACTAATAACATTTTATAATATGTTAAAATAGTCATTTAATCGAAATTGTAGTCCAAAAGTCGGTAAACCTAAAAAGGGTAAAATATTTTTAAATAAATTAATGTAATAACACTAAATAACGAGTTGAAAAATTATGTTACAAGTTACTAAAATGAACTTTTTATTTTAAGCAGAAAACTTTCTCTCTTAGCTTCGTAGAGAGACTAAATATAGTGTGGTATGATATCATTTGTATATGGGTTGTGTTTTCAAATTGTTATCTAACATACGAAGAAGAATCTTTTTGTTGTTCCCTTATATACGTAGCTAAGCGTCGAAGGTCACCTTCGGTTATTTAGCAAGTTCACGGTCCTGGAATCACACTTGTGTCAACAAGGTCAGGTGTGTTTAAATTACGCACTATTCATCGGTTTCAACAGCAACAATACTATTTTACTACCCTCACAAGAATTTAACCTCATCCGTGGACGGGCACAATGGCACTTGTTTCAAGCCCATAGAAGCTTGGTAATATCTGCGGTATGTTTCTACAATTGTTTTTATATGCCTCATATGGGTCCACATCAGGACCCAAAAATTTTATATTTTTAAAGTTTTTTTAAAAAGTTTCCCAGTTTTTTTGGCTGTTCATTCCTCAAACTTTTAGTAATTTCACATGACCAAATATTATATAATTTATTCAAACCACATTCTTAGCTTATTGCACTCGCACTGTACTTCAAAACTAGAAACATGGAAGACGGTCACTCAGCGCTCGGGAAGGGGAACTAGGGAATCCTCTGGTCGCTGCAAGCACGGTCGCTGCAAGCACGATACCCCATTACCCACCTTCTCTTCATTTCTGTATGGCGATTCGTTTCTCAATTTTTCATCAAAATGCTTTAATTTCCATTCCAAATATTAACAAAAAAATTCTAGTTTGCTTTATCCCTATTTTCGGTGCAATTATTTTAGATAGTTTCTGAAAAAGACATATCATTTTCCTACATTACTCATCGGGATGATTGGTGATTATTCAGCTCTCAGATAACCAAAGTTTCCCTACGAAGGCAATTAAAGTGTCAGAGAAACGTTTAATCGATATTTTAACATTAATGATCCGTCCCCCTTCTTATCCCCTTTCTTTCACACGCCAGATTGTCAGGAAGGAGTCGCAACTGTTAATTGATATCCAATGGAAGTGAGGAGCAACAGGTTGTAGCGCTGTCGCCAACAAATTACTTTACAAACACCTAATTTAATACCCAATGCAGTTATAAAAAAAAGTCCTCAGTCCTTCGCCCTCAAGTGTTTCTAATAAACTTGAATTAATGGAGAAAGCTTGACATTCGGACATCGCATATAGCTTTGTTTATGACTTCCGTGATAGCTTAGATATTGCGTTATTCTCTACATTAAACTATCTACATACCAAGTTCTTCAATCATATTCAGCTACAACTTGGTTGTGGGTGTTCAGTGATTCAATAATAATGAAGTGTTTAAATATATTTCCTTAAAAACTCATGCAACAACATATTCTTGCTATACCAGTATGAGCATTTTATTCAATTCAATGAACTATTTGTCCTGTAACGATTGAAAGGGTTAATTAAATTTTAATACAGATAATGTAGTTGTTGGCCTTTCGACAGAAACAGCATTTCATCCCCCGAAGTCATATGCAATTCCGTTTGAACAGAACCCTCAATATTTGTAGCACAAAGCCTCGTTTCCACGAACACTGAATTGCAACCCAATAGACGAATCGCGTTTAAGCCTCCTGTCCGTTGTTGCCAAATCCAAATAAAAGCTCCCACATTAATATCGCAAAGTTCAATTTACGGGAGATTTCAGACTGATCTGGATTAACTGATATGCCTTGTGGGCACAAACGCTTCGGGAAAAATTCCCTAAGAGTAGTTGTATAATGTTTTAACTAATCTCTAAACATTGGCTAAGGTAAATGATTTATTTTTAAATATAATAAATAACTTTTTGTTGTTGAAATTATAAAGTAATACAATATTCCTCTTGGACACTGCACTCGAAACTGGACCTTCGAGTCGAATAGCTGCATTCAACTTATAAAACCTTATCACTATTTGATTTCCATCTTCGATTAACTTGTTCTTTTACACGCTCCTCCCCGAAACTCCGTCTCTCTTTACTGCCAAATATAAACGAAAAATATTATTTAATAAAATTAAGTAAATATACAACATTCATATCAGTTGACTGTCGAAGTGGTTTTGAAATATCCTTACACAATTTAAAAATTCCTACTTCACTTCAATGTATTATTTATTTAATTTAAAATTTCCTGAATTATGTCGCTTAAAGATACGATTTTGATTTACGAATGATTACAAACAAATATTTGATTTATATTATAAAAATAATTTTTTCAGTTATAATTTTTCTTGAGTATTTTATTAACATAAAATGGTTAGTAGTCCGTAATATAAATGAATGGAGATGTAATATCATTTTAATTACATTAGACGTTTCCTCTGCACAACGGCACACCTCGTCAGTTACATAAAACTTATGCAAATAAGTTTTATGTAACTGATAAGGTCTGTGCAGAGGAAACGTTTTATTACTTTAGATAAGTTTCTCATTCCTTGTTATTTGTCTTTTCGACCATCTTATGTAATTTATTACGTACGTGTGTGGTTCAGTAAGTAATTCCTTATATTGTTTTGTTCCTTAAAGAAGTTAGTAATGTCAAATTTTTTAATATGGCTAGATTCTTCCAACAATTTTCTCTTAACTCAATAGGAGGCAGCACTCAAAAATGGCTGACATTGACGTACGTATTAAACAGCGTTCGGTGATGGCATTGTTAAATGCGGAAGGTTAAACACCCATTCGCATTCATGAAAGGCTGAAGTTGCAACAGTGGATGTCAGCACTGTTCAGCGATGTAATCGTCGCTGTAACGAAGCTGAAGGGAAAACTTCGTGAAAACAACCGTGCGTCGATGGCTTAGAAAGCTTTTTACAGCCCTTACATGCCCTTGTTAAAACGTGGACAAAACTGTGGAGAAGGACGGAGACTAAATTGAAAGGTGAAAATTTAATCATTAATGTTGTGGGGTTATGCTGTCTAAATTGAATTGAATTGTCTTGTAAATTAAAAGAAAGAACAAATAGGTTGCATTAGTTATTGACTCACACTCGTATTTAAGACCATAATACTACAGAGCTTTGAATTTAATTTCAGATATGCTCTTTAAATAAACCCCAATATGCGTAGGGATTTGTTAATTTTTCGAAATGTTCACAAATATTTTGTCACTGAGTTTAATTTCGACAGTCAACATACCACTCCAGGTGCGGGTCCTCACCTGGGAGTGATAATTTTTAATTTTTAAACATGCAAACACGCCAGATATTTGCGTTAAATTAATTTTTTTCAGGATTACTTAGATTGATAGTATTTCTACCGATGTTGTTTATGTATAATTTCAACCTATTTCGGAGGGAGTACGCTTAGGGGTTGGGTTGGAGTGGCTTTACAAGAAAATAACGCAAAAACATCCGAGACTGGAGTCTAATCCGGGGTTATGGATGTCTCTAAGTTTACTTATGACATTCAACTTGCCGTTTAACTCCCTGGGCGGGGGTTGTCGGGGGGATGGAAAGTTTCAAACATGTTAAACGGTCAATATTTGCGTCGAATGAATATTTGTCGGTGTCAGTGAAATAGACTGTATTTCTACCGAAATTTTTTATATAATTTCAATCCGTTTTGGCATGGGATGTGATCACAGTTAGGGGTCGAGGTGCGTTACATCAAAATATCGCAAAAGCAACCAAGATTGGAGTAAAATGGGTGTTATGGATAAATGACAACCCTGGCAACGAACCGCTAGTGATAAATAAAATACGAATAATTCATAATGTTATAATTCAGCTACAGGAATTAGACATATCTGTACGTCTGGAGCTTGGCGAAAGGTCTGTGACCGTGAAGGTCGTAGACTGATGTGCTTCCTCTCGGAAGTCGAGCTGAAGTATTTGTTACTTACTCTGTATCTTTATTTCCCCCTTTATTAATGAATCACGTACTTCTGAATTTTCTCCCCTTCCATTCCCCTCAGCATTTTCGTATTTCATTTCCAAACGAGAAAAAAAATTTCATTACTCCCGAGATGAATTTGCCTAAGGTTTTTTTTTGTAGTCGCCATATGTCCGCGACTGCGTGGGTGGCGTCCCTTACCTGGAAACGCGGAGGGGCGTACCGTAGGTCGCCTGCCAGCTGCTCCAGGCACGCAACCCATTGTCCAGCCTTCCAGGGAAAGTTGACAACAAGAAATTTCAATTCACAGAAAATCAGTAAGCCAGTTAACAGCTCTACTTGGTTTTTGAATGCCGACGCTCGTAAAACCTTTCGGTCGATTCAGATAAAACATAACACGCACTAAAATTATAATGGACGTGTCGCCGTTACATTTTATAGCTCGTTCTCGGAATACAAATTTTGCTCTGGAGGAGGAATGATGCGCCGCAACACCTGAATGCATTCATCCGAAGAAAATTAAGAGAGCACAGATATTGTTAACAAACGGTTAACAGGCTTCAAATCATCATCACGGCTAACAGCTCTTCACAGAAAGTTATATGGCCTTCAGGTAAATTGAAAGCAAAGTATAACGCGAGGTACACGTTTACTGCTAATTAACATGCCGACGTTGTGGTTTGCAGGAAATTCTGGGAAAACGAATGCATCAGGAGGAACTGCGTATGTCGTATTATGATTCGGTTTTTATGTTTGGACAATAATTTCGTTTGCAGAAGAATAGCGCAGACGCCGTCTTAACTGAAGAAAATAAAAAAAATCAATCTTCAAAACGGTATATTAACCGACACGTTTTCCTAAATAACTCATTTACCCATTACTTACTTTAATTGAAAGACTAAATTAATTTTCCAGTCGCCGTTGTAGAACTACATCTTTGAATTGCCATAAATTGGACTCATTATTGGCAATATTTAAGCCATTATATAACATTTTCAATTATTATTATCTGTAATATTTGCTCTTCAAAACTCTAAATAACGGTTCGCGCAACTTCTCCTTTCCCAGAATCGATTCTTAAGTAAATGCTGTATGATCACAAGTTCAAATACCTCCGCGTTTAAATTTAACGACTTCTGCATTCGAAAAAAAAAATTCGAAAATAATTTTCAGATTTTCCTTGCCCCAATAATTATAATTAAATTTATTTGTCGATGTTTTTATTGAAACTTAATTTCATGTGAGGCTCAGGACAGTCAGAAAACTCGTAACGACGAAGAAGAGTTAAAACCTAGGTCAGGGTGTGGTGTTATTGATACGAAAATGTGCTATAATTGCATAAAAAAAATTAATTTTTTAACAAATTATTTGTAAATTACTTAAATGTATTATTTCATTTTTTATCGAATCAAAGTGCTAATTTAGTAAAAGTAAATAATGAATCAAACTCAGGGTTTCAAAGAAATTAACTGATTTCCATTCCAAAAGAAATGTATCAAAAAAAATAGTTGAGATGTTTGTTTACGTAACTCCTATGATCTTCCAACTGCGATGTTACTTTTCCTTATTACTGCCATTCGCTCTCCGAAAGAGCTTTGAAACATCAATCTTTATCCCAGTTTCTCTCGCTGAAATACTTGTCAAAAGCAATGCTACATATCACACCGTGTCTCAGATGAAGACAAGAGTCAAACAAGCTTCTATCCCTCGCTTTTATATGATGTGTCCCCACATTGCAAACGTCGTATGCTTTACCCCCGTTGTCTAAACTCGTTTTTTCTGATTTCCTGACGTCCGTTCTGTTACTAAAGCAAACCATTCTTTTGAAATAAATGGAAGATTTGCACAATACTTTTAAGGTCAATTTGGAAAATTTTGTTGGCAAATTTAGAAGTATTGTACCACAAGGGCGTGAAAATTCTGAATTACAGGTCAAGAGTCCTTTTCGCTTATAATTAGACAAATTTAATTAATGACACACTTACGTACTTAAATAAATTGTGTTTGAAAATATTCCATTGATTAAATAAAAAATGTGTAATGTTCATAAAGATAATTAATAAAACGTTTTCTGATGTAACAGTTTCAATAGAAACCTTTTACGTTATAACATCAATTTAGTTATTGTATCTTCCTGTTACATATCTCTTACATTTTCAAGGATAACTATACTGTTGCTTCAATCTATTTCACTTGGAAAAAAAAAATATTTCAGCAGGGATGGATCGTAGTCGCCTCAAACCATGCTACTGTAGTAATATTAATATTTACAAAATTATTGAAACTGGAGAATCTAAAGAGATCCTAAAAGAGGACGAAACGCGAAAAATTAATTTTTTTAATAAAATACAATTTTCTGACTCAAGGCCGTTTATTTATATGATTATGAATGTCAGAAGTTCATAATTTTAGTAACAGTCGTTCGGTTGATATTTAAATTTGTTGCAAATTCATAAATCGAAAATTACTCTGTTTTATGTTACATTGCTTTGGATTTTTTTTCTGAGTATTTATGATTCTTTCCCAACGAAAACATGGGAGGTAAGTGCATTTGTAATTGGGAAATTATAGAAATAGTTAGGCACATTGGAAGAAGGAGGAGCTTTTTGTTAGGGAATGAAAAGTCTAATTATTTATCTGAAGCAAACATGTTTTGCTTGTTGCATGTATTCAATTGCCTTTTTTCTTTTTTCATTGTTTTTTGACGAATAATGAATATTTTCTCTTATTTTACTATCAAACTGGCATTATCCTAGATGTATACAAATCATAAAAAAAAAGGGGAGAAAATTTAATTAAAATGAGTAGTTCAACGGCAGAAATTATTCTATCAATAACCTGTTCTGAACCGCATTTTTCCATCTACTTTATTAAGCTACGTTAAAATATGTCCTAAGCTTTTATTTCAGTTGTTTATATATTATCTAACGGTTTTTAATTGTTGCCTTTTGAAATTATTCATGAATGAGACCACAGTTTAAACATAATTCACAACAGTAAACCATAGAAACTAAAGCCACATAAGTGCTTCAATTTACATTAACTAAAATTTAATACGTCACGTTTTATCTTTCTCAATAAAGCCCCAGAACTCTGTAAAATTTAGCATTGCTACGTAGCGGGGATTTCCTAGAGCCGTAGTAGGACATGCAGGAGCAAGTTTTTTCACGGTACGTCATCAATATTTCAGACAGGCATGTATGGAAAGCGCAGACTCGGGGCACTTTAAGTTTTGTATCAAATCGACGTTTCTAATCATAGAGAAGAATAACACTAGAACATATAAAAATGATTGCTATAAATAATTCTGCAGACTAGAAAATATAACAATTAAATTTATTAGTCATTGTATATATATATATATATATATATATATATATATATAGCAATAAACAAAATTAAATAAATTAATATTTACCCCTGTAATGGTGGCAAATTGTTGTACACCAAAATATTAAAGGGAAATATATCTCAGAGGTCGCCCGGGCCTCCAATAAAAAATAGGAATTTATAAAATGAACACAGAAAACTATTTATAACTGAAATCAAACATTTATTTACTATCCTTAACCAAAACCAAACAAACATCTTGGACCGTCAAAATTGGTTCCCAAGTGACCCAACGCCCTTCAACGGATGCACGTTATTTCGTGGTTCGTTAATGTCCACAACAAACTCACAACTCTACATTAAGCACCCTTCTCCACTTTGCTACAGCAAAGCTGCATTGCCCAGTGTCACCATAGGAGGTGTGGAGATAGGATTTGTTGGCAGAGCTATCATAGATAGACGGCTTTTTCCCGAGATTACCATCTCCCGGGGCCTTTTACCAACCTTGGACTGGCCTGAATCTCGGGTGAGATTCGCTATACCACAAATACAAATTGTATCCACTATAGCACAGAACTGCTTATAATCGGGATGACTTCAGACCAAAATAAAAGACAATGACCACAAAGGACGGCGCACCTGGACAGAACGTCCAACCCGACCAAGCTTTCCAGACACACACAAATACCAACAACCACGCGACTACCCTCGGGCTAGCCTTCTCCACTACTGACTGACTTGTGATTATTTCCTAGGGCTTTTATACTCTTCTCCCGAGACACAGTTTGACCCATTGTCAAACGTTCGTAAACAACGGGCGCAAAACGAAAACATCGAACTGCCGAACTGAAGACAAAAAAATCTTGCATACAATAAATTCCTTAGTATTCGCTACTATATATGTATACTTAAAATTCCTGCTGTTGAGTAAATAAGGGGAGGAAACAGTGTGTGTTGATTGAAAAACAAGAGCCAGGGTTTTGTCACACAAAGACGAGTGCATACGTTAGTCGTGTATCAACGTTCGAGCATATAAGACAACTCTAAACCAAAACACTCACCAAAAATTAAATTTTGTAAATAACAGACGAGAAACGCAAATTAGCCCACTTAGTACCACAAAATTCATTATATTTTCCGATTGTCAATATGTTGATTGAAAATATAAAATCGTCTGAAATAGTTTTAATTATGCAATTAAATAATAATATAACTAAACATCATACAAAACTAGATGATAAAAATAAAAACCAGACAACTTTTCCAGCAATAGTTCAATCCGAACCACGTAAACAGAAGCAATGATATTCATGTATTTATGCAAAGAAGTTAGATTAGGCAATAAAAGTTATTTCTGAGACTCATAGTGTCTGTTTGTCAATTCCAATTAATATATTTCTATATTTTTATTCATCTGTCAATAAAGTTTAGTTTCATACCCGGCTTTCAGGCTGACTTTACATGAGCAAGAAATTGCAGTCAGTGTTTGCTGCAATTACTTGCAAGCCATTTACAGCCAGAGCAAGAACTTGGACGCGAGTAATTGAAATTTTCACTGCAAATTTTTGCAGATAACATTTACATTGGAGTAGCATCTCGTGGCTTAAGACGTCACATTTCTGTTTTCAATATGAGCGTGTTTTGTGCCCCTGTTGTGTTATTCAATCAATAGAATATAATTATTATAATATTTATTAGTCTGCAAATTCAGTATTAATATTAAGTAGCATTGCAGAACGTGTGACTGCTGCACGTTTCGTTTTGAAGTAATTTTTTTAAAAAATAAAATAATTGGTATACTTTAAACACAGCCGTATTGTATTTTATAGCCTAACCTATGATTTACTGTTTAATCATTTATTTGTATATGTTTATTTAATTTGTCAGTAACTTAAATTTTTTATATGGGAGTAGATTCGTAAACAATTAAACATATTATTCATAATGAGAGGTTATATTTGAATGAATGTCTGATTCATTGGTCATTTATTTTATTATGAAATAAACATATTTCGCGTAATTTAAAATAACTGTAAAGTAAAATTATTGCAGATATAACAAATAAATGTCGATAAGAACACAATTTTAGAATCTTATTCCTTTGGCGCCGAAATATTCTTTAATTCATCTCCCATGATACGTCTTCAAAACCTGCAATGATATATAAATGGTTTCTATTCATGCAAGAAATTGCGCTTTTTCTGGTGGCGGGTTCCTACACTACTGATGCAACTTCTTGCATTTTTACACGAAAGAACTCGTAAAACGATTCTCATTACAATAATTGAATTGCAAATATTTATTTCTAGTGTAAAGTCAGCCTTAAAGAACCTTTTGTTTGTCCAATTAATCACTTTTAACAATCCTTGAATTAAATTTTATAAACTACACTACATTGCCAGGGCAAGCCGTGACGTCACGGAAAATACACACCGATACTCTTAGAAAGGTAAAGAGCGTTTTTTTGTTTTTAAAAAGAACAGTAGATTTTTCTATCAAGAAATATATTGTTTTTCATGGGTTACTATGCATTTTTCTGTGCACTGTCTATTTTTTGTGATGTGTCTTTCATTTTTTTTCAATACAGTTTTTTGTTGTCTTTGTTTATTTAACGAGGATTTTTAGTTCTTTTTATTCTGTTAACCTGACGACGATGCCGGAGATTACCGTAGAAACTTTGTTAAATCAAACATTGGCCCGAGTTGAACCCGAGAATTAACTGTCTAATAAATTTTTAATTGATATATGTACCTAAAGTTCGGAAATTGTCCCATTATATGGTAAGGTTGGTATCCAAAATTAGAAATAACTGTAAATTTGTCCCGTGGACGTTTGATGTTCCCCGTTTCTGGTGACGGTGGCTCTTTTTGTGGATTACCTTCACACAAATATGGGGGAACGTAACAGTTATTTGTTGGCTGCTTAAGGTCCTTGCAGCGTATTTATCAATTACATTTTTTTGTCCCCGTGAATGTAAGATAAATTCTTTTGTAGTTTACAAAAGTGAGAGGAAAATTGTGAAACATGGGCAGAGTCCCACTAAGGAGTGGAAGCAGCACGACGTAACAGTGCGGGCGTAGGATGAAGTGACGTCGCGGCTGATGCTGTGCATGGCGTCATTCCTGGCGAGCTCAAATAAAGCCGGCATGGATTTAGAGTTCCCAGAAAGCTACCACGCAGGCTGAATACCACCTCTGCCAATTGTATCACGATTAAACTGAAACAATTGGGAAAGCGGCCGTGAATCTAAGAACGTAACTACGGCGGTGAATCTTCCAGCGGTGAAACGGTTATAATTACCTTAAATTAAAGGAAACAGCCAAATTTGTCAGAATAAATTAAAATAATGAAATATTAACAACGAGGTTTCGTCCTCAATCAATCAATATCACGCCTACAATGGTTTTGGAGTATTACACATCTAAAATTTCAATTAAATATTAGTTTTGATCAATATTGTTTAGGAGAATAAGCTTACAATTTCCATACATTATCATATTCGGTTAAGCTGAAAGGGATAATAATATAATTAATTTAAAAGGAAAATATGTCCTTAAAATTCAGTATAAGTGTGAGTTCTCTAACCGTTGCGGGAACGGAACTGATTAATTATAACAGATTAATTGGTTCAGCATTCCTTTTTTTGCACCTACTACTCGTTTCAAGTATTTGTAAAAATGTGAATTACTATCTTAGTGAAGAACAGTAATAAAAATTATTATTTTTTAGGTTTGAAAGTATTCGCACGACTAATATTTTAAACTAGTAATATTGAAGAGAATACTTCGTCTCTGAAATCGTATATTTTATTAAAGATCTTATCTAATTCATATAAAAATAAATTTGAGCTTAAATTGTCCTGCAATGTAATAAAAACGGAAAATAAATTATAAACAGTCTGTGTTAAACGTATGATAATTATACAAATAAGTAGTCAAATGACAAAAATAAGTGCTAAATAAACGCCACACATCAATTCTACAAGTCAGGTGATTTTCCTGATTTGGCGGGGTGTCTTGAGTTGAATCACGTGACGAAAGCAACAAAGACTGCAAAAACGTTGTCTGGTATTTATGTAGCCCTTCTTTTTGTCTGTTACGTGGCTACTTATTTATCTAATTAATAATACAAAACTTTCTAACCATTTCAATCGAATTGGATTTGCGATTTAATGATAACGCATAATTTAACACTTTTCCACAAAATCATTTGCATATAAAACAAAATTGAAGAATAATAAACAAGTTAACTTTACCACCTTCATATTCATATCCATCTTCTTACAGAAACAATACTAAATTAGTCGCTATCATTTTAGGATTATTTTGTCAGATGTGTAATACAATTAATCAGCCATACATTTTTTCAGTTTATAAAGCATTTAATATTTTTAAATAAATCTGCATTTATGTTTTATATTTAAATCGATCACAGTTTATTAGTATAATGGTCTGTGGCTACAGAAACGCACTATCGTGACGTATCGATGGTCGCGGTCAATTTCAGGATTAATGCGACCTCATCCTCCAGCACAACATTTTCATATTAAAATAAATATACCTGTTTTCTCAGTGTGGTCTGTTGGCCTGATTAAACTTGGAGAAATCTCTAAAGTCAAAAAGTAATTCTTCTGGTTTGTGAAGACGTCTTTTTATACTAAAACAAAAGCGAGATAGTTTCACGAAAACTTCTTCTGCAAAAGTCATGGAGAATAATATTCTCGTACGTCCCAAGAAATTGTTTGCCCAATTAGTTAACTATACGAATTTGTTTATTCCAAAACGAGAAGTTGAAAAATGCACTGAAGAAATAAGAAAAGTCAAAATGCATCAATACGATTGCGAAAAATCAACCTTAACGTACAGGAATAATTACCGGAATAATAAAATTCATGTATCATAAATATAAAATGGATATCTATTTATATGTAAAAGAAATAAATGATAAGTTAAAATGTAAAAAAAAGTAATTTAGGCGTTTATAAGAAAACTTAATATCATATTTATAGAGATAATTGGTTAAATATGTCAGAAAGTCAAACATAAAAATCAAAATATTTAAAACCAAATTAAGTTTTTAACTTAAATATATAAAAATGTTATGAATTATAATTTCATAAAACGTTAAGTATACACTAAACGAAATAACAGAGGTGAAATAATAAACGAAGAAATAGTTTTTTAAAGAATTTAACGTCAGTTCTTACGTTTAATGATAAGAGCAAGAAATTCCGTACACTCACGCCTACTAAATTGAGTCAGAAGCAAGAATCCTATAAATAAGTTCAATTAAACGAAAAGTGTCGAAGACGCGCTCTATATCTTTTCTTATATTTACGTGATTTATTATTTAAAACGCCATGAACCCAGCTGTACCAAGAAGCTGCAATCTTTTTTTCGCGCAATTTGGATGAGTGCTTTCTTAAAGCTGCACCTTTCGCTTCCAGCTTTACCGCCTGCAAGAGTAAATTTTTCGCCGGTGGAATATTTTAATCTGGAAAGTATACTTCACCGTGAAATTGCGAGGAGAGTTTCAGTAGAGCAGCACATTAACTCTAGACGGTATTAAAGCAAACAAGCTCTGAATCCAGAACCCCGCATGTTGGCCAATCCCACACAAAATATTCCGAAACGTTCGTAAAATGTCTTATATTTTTCAAGATTAAACTGCATAATTAAATGTAAGACATTAAAATTACTTTTGGTTCGGAGGTTCTTTGATATAAAATTGCCTCTGGGCCAGAAATTACATCAAGGTTCTTCGAGGCTGGACTGAAACGACTTAAAGGTTATAAAGATACGTTTTCATAAAAAAATAAATATACACAAATCAAACAGTAGTCGTCATTTTACGTAACTGCTCAAAAACTCATTAACAACCACTTCAATAATATAATTTTGATTTTCAGTTCTCAGAACAACCTTCAATTTCCATGACTCGATTATACTAATATTTTACTCTCAGGACTACAATTCAAATAACTTACAAATAGCAATTTTTAATTTAAAAGCAGGGAAAATGCTGATAAAAATTGAATCATTACGGCTGAAATTATGTGCAGTCTCCAACAGTACTGAAATGCGTACATTTTTAAGCGAGTAAAATATATTCCACAACATTTGGAAACAGCAATGTGACTGAGCGCTGGACGAACGGAATTCCCAGGTAGTAGATCGACGCCTGGCCATCGGAACCAACTGTTTCTGGACGTGTTCTCAGGAGACAGAAGAAGATTGAACCCCAGACTTATAGTGAACAAAAAGCAATAGCTGTCGCAAAAAATAACTAACTGGCAAATTTTGTGACTACTATTGATCGAAAATATAACTACATGCGTATACTGTGAGGAGGATATGGTGTATGTACTTTCGAACCGACTTATTTAAAACGAGATACTATGTTATACGGCCTATAAATATCCAGTAAATTTATTCTGTTACCTCTTGCTGGGTTGTATAATTTTAAAATGTAAAACTTGTAGTACTTTAATTTATAGTGATTACAATTTATCATTTTTATTACCGTATCTCTATATTAAAAATGTAATTATGAATATCGAGCATATTAATTTTATTATAATTACAGAATAAGGAATACATCATTAACCTCCTGTTCCCCTCGTCTCTCCCTTTTATCTTGTTTTAAATTTTTATCATTAAAAACCTTATTTAAAGATCTACATTTCTCGAGTCCTTCCATATATGTTACTGCCTTTATTCTCTAAAATTTACAAAAAATACTTCATTTTCTCACATTAATCTCTCTGATAGAGTCATTTCCATTTTATATCCCAAAAAGAGTATCTGCCATTTGGAGAGAATTATAAAGATTAGAAATATCCTTTAAATCTATGCATAAACGGCTCTAGACGAAATATGAGGACAGAAACATATTAAGCTGATGCATAACTATTTATTAAGACAAGTTCAAGAGTCATTAAATCAAAGTAATAACACATCTGGGGAAAACCTTGAAGCTGTTTCTCATGAATACGAATCGTGTCTGGACCAAGTTAGAGCAACATATTTAACGTTCTGACATTTCCAGAGTGATATATGCTTCCTAATCAAGGACGACGGCAAAATGGCAGTCTCGATCATGAAAACTCGTCTTGCCGGAATATTTCAGCAGACAAGTCAGCAAGCACTTTGCAAACACCGTAAAGAATGTGTGTATAATTCATAAAGCTAGTTGGCCATCATATTCTGTCACACACATAATAATAGAAATTTTTAATAATCCACGAATTACAATTTTTAATTAGTGGCAGACATACCACGAGATTTCTTCAGGCCTTTTACATCTAAAAAATGTAGTCCATAATCTTTTTTGATTATTTTGGTGAATAATATTAGGGTGCTTACAAGGATAACGATCATTACTAATTTGTTCTTATAACTTCGTCGAATATCTTAGTGAAACCAATGCGAATTAAGTCACAACTCTGCTGTAGTTATTACTATTTTTTACATTTTTTTAACTGTATATATATATATATATTGTAATACCAATTAAACAGGCCACTAATTGTTTTATTATAATTAAATTGTTAGCGGTACGAATGCGTAAAGGCGACAATGAAGGCGGTTTTTTTCCTTTGTTTAACAATGGAGACCGCGCGCTTAGAGAACTGAGTATGCGCTTGGAGAACGGCAGTCTGGAATCGGCGATGAAAGGTGAAGGAGTCTAAAATCTGCGTACGAGATGAAACAGTTAAAAGTCGACGGGGAGATATAATACAGTTCAGTTCACCTAGAGAAACAAACAGTAAAGTCTGCATATATAAAGTACAGATGGCGAGATCCTGTATTTTTACATGAAAGCAAGCATATATTTTTACGGAGGGATTTACATAATAATTTTCACACGGTAAAGCAAATGGTTGCTTCACACTAATTGAACAATTTGCGCATAGAGGAGACCGGCATCCACTAGCTGACCAAAGGGGGCGGCTCATCCGAGGTTCCAGATAGCAGACGACGAGTATTTCAATCCTGTGTATTAAAATTTCAATGAAGTGTAGAGTCAGTGTAAAAATGGCTTTTTAGTGTGGTAGTTTTCAAGATACAAGAGAGAGATCTGGTACCAGACAGACATTCCGTGAGTAACAAAACTTTTATGCAAATTTGTAAACGATAATTAAAAAGGTATAGTCAGTTTTCGTTTCATTCAGTTTCCTTTTAACTTATCTTCATATTTTTTAGGCTAACTTTTTATATTTGAATTGTTAATTGTCAGTTTATACATTGCTTTTGTTCTAATTATCAAACCCAGTAGTGACCCTGAGATATAGAGATCCGACGTATTTGATTGTAATGATATAAGAACTGTATTTTCATAAATGCCACGAATTTATAAATGAAAAATTTAAGTATTTGTTATTAACTGGATGAAATTCGGCGTGCAAAATAGGTTTTGTACATTGTAAATTAACCAACAATAAATTTTTAAATATAAATAAATTTTCGTTAATTGACTCATTAATTAACCCTAACAAGGTGTTTATTACATTTATGACTTCACCAATCGTTAACCGGTTGGTTATTACAATATATATATATATATAATTGGAAAGGTATTCAATGTGATTTTAAATAATTACGTAAATGGGGCTTTAAATTTGATGTTTATAATTCAATACAAATTAATAAAAGAAAATTTTTATATTTCAAGAATGACAACGAAAATTTAGGTGATATTTTTAACGCTCAGTGCATCAAGGGGAAATTTCTTGCCTCAGCTACCTGTGATGGGGATTCAACAGACACAAAATTTTAACGTTACGTTTATTCGACGGATGTCGACATCAAGGCTACTTCCTAAAATTCGAAATATAACTAAACAAAATACTCTCGTTTCACTGCATTCCCTTTAATATAAAATTTCCTCTCAAGTTCACTGAAACTTACTAGTTTATACTTTTATTCTTCCCAGTATATTAAAAATTTATTTTAATCTCCAATTCTCCATTAACTTCAAACAACTGGCTAATTCTCCACAATACTTCCATCTGCAACTAATTAATTTCATTGGTCTCATTTCATGACTCCACTCTATCCGTCCTCAGACGCTCACCATGACTTTGGAAATCCCTTATCTACCAAAATCGAAGGTTCACGCCGTTCATTTTCGTGAGAAATAATGTTCAATTCCCATAATTAAAACAAAGCTCAGGTACATTTTGCTACATTTTAAAATATTTGTTTGGCACTTATCTACATCCAATATCTAGTGTATATTGCATACGCTAGCACGTTTTAGCTATTTTACATTTTCAGAACCGTAAATTTTGTCCCTTAATTTTTTTCACTACATTAGATACCATTAGCCAATGAGTATACAGTTCATATAATTTCGACCAAAAATAGAACTTTCTGTCGGTAAATACATTTTCATAGAAAATAAGCTAATGATAATTCATAGTTCTCCAAGCTGTCCAAACATCGACAGAAACGCTTCAGGAACTAATACGTCTGACTTTTTCATGTTAAAGTGCATGTTTGTTTCGATTTGGTCCCATCAGTCCGTCCAATTTCTCGACTGATTGAGTATGTAACTTGATATCCACGTGCACCAATTAATCACTTATGACCACTTGGCGTTCATAATTAAACTACGTACTCCGTAATTGCAATTAATAATGGCTGTGTCTAAAGCGTAATAACTAGGATGTGATACAACTTTGAGCATACTGAATGTAATTTCTTTCGACAACAGCAAAAAAATTAATTTCTCTGTCTAAATGTCGAATGATAAAGAAACTGTGAATGAAAAAGAAACTGTCTAAATGTAGAATGAAAAATAAACTTGCGGATTTAAATAAGAGATGACAGAATTTGACCATTAGTTCTTCATAATCAAAGGAAATATATGGATATATAATAGTCGTAAATTACCTTAAAGCTAGTTGCGTATTCTGAGATTTCGCATTCAAGTTACAGTTGCTTAAATTGGGCAAATTATGTAGTCAGAATATAAATTCTTTTTCTTTTTGCCATGTCCGGTATAGATGCTTCTAGGAACACAGTAAACGACGTTAAACCCGATTCAGTGAAGTGTGAAGTATATTATTTGTTGCCTTTCAAACGAAAATTCTTTGTGTGTTTATTACAAATGTGTGTCATAATCGAAGTTATTCTGAGATATTCACCAAAGACCGAAACGGTCTTTTTCCCATATAGACTGGTTTCATTCTCCCTCTACTGAGGAAATAAGACAAGTCAGACCACAATAACATACAAAAATATAACAATTAAGTAAGCACAACTATGAAAATACACCAACGGGAATACAAGAACGACGTACAAAATACAATGAAAAGAAAAAATATATAATAAACCCTCAGGCGGGTAATTTTAGACGACTAGCTGGATGCCAGGCTATGCCTGGGTTATAAAATTAAACTCAGCGACATCCATAACCCCGGATTTGACTCCAATCTTGATTGTTTTAGCGTTACTTTTATGTGACGCTCCTCCACACCTATCCCTAAAGGTTCTCCCTTCTCAAACCGAAAAAGGTTGAAATTATACACAAACAACATCAAGAGACATATTAACAACCTCATTGACCCCAAAAAATATTTATTCAACGCAAATATTAACCGTTTTAGCATGTTTGAGAATTTACATCCCTGTCCAAACTCGCGCTTGGGGGTAGTAACCGTGTCTTTCGTGTGCAGGGTTTGTTTCCGGTTCAAAACTTTTCTCCATGGGTGTAGATTTGTATGCGGAACATACACATATACATAGCAACAAACACACAAACCCATAAACACCCAGTCAAATTTATTTGTTACGAGATAGATTTATAAATGACTAAACAAATAAAATAAGGAAATAAGTAAGTTAAAAGGGATGAATACCGGACCATTGTATCTTTTGTTGATTCGTTCCTAAATTTATTGTGATGTTATCTTTACCGTTGACTTTGTTTTTCATTTTTTCAGGACAATATGCCATAAAATGGCGAAGCTTCTGTCATGTTGATTACTTGGTGACTTTTTGCAGTATTGCAAATAAAAGTTTTGCGGACCAAAATTGGTTATTTGTTACAAAATCATTATATTAAAATTGGAAACTTTACAAAGAGACAAATTTTTGTATATAATAACAAATTTTAGTGAGTTCAATTTATATGTTCGTATGATAATTATTGACGTATTCAGGCAGAGACGTAAATGCACTGTTTTGTAATTAACACAATTCTATTTCCACTCATTGCATCTCTGTTAATTGGAAGACTGGAAACCTTATCCCCCGCTCTCCTCCAACTAATCGGGCGAAGAATGAAATATAAAACAGTACAATTATTTAGGAGGTATTACAATTACTATGATATTCATAATTTAAGTACTCTTGTGGTTAATGAAAGTCACTGATAAATATTCTGTGATTATTAGCAGTTCTTACACGCCGGTAAAATAGTTTTACCGTAGAATTTTTTAATACTGAATTGCTGAAAATTAAGGAATGGAAATTGCTCCTGTTAAATCTGAAGTGTTCGTCCCCTTTTAATGAGATTTATAATTACTAAATCCAAATTCATTCATACATATTTACTGTAGCAATAATTTTCTCCATAAAAAAGGTTTATTTAACTTTGTCTTTGTGAACTTTGGAACGAACACGAGACGATACGGCAAAGTTCTCACTCCAGAGAAGATATAAAGTCCATTACACCGCTGCAGTTGGAAATACATCACGTGCTTATCGCTGGAGGGTTGGTTCCGAGAACACGCAGTTAATAAGTAACAAGCCCGCAGTACGCCCCAAGCACAAAATTACTTCTGGAATTTTTGTATTAGCGTTACATTTCATCTCAGACCTCTCTCATGGTTGCACTTTTACAAAATTACTCTCGCCAATTTTATGCATCAAAAATACTGAAATAGATTCAAGGCAACCCATCATTTCTTCTAAATGCAAATAAGAAAGACGGCATGACTTATGTCTTAAATACGATCTTTAAAATCGACAATACATTTTTCAGAGTTATTGAAAACGTTGGTAATAGAGTGCACATTTCAGACAAAATATTAAAATAATTGAAAATATACAGGGTGGTCGATTTATCTGACATTAAAATGTTTCGAAAACGACCCATCATATAAAAAAAGTGGTTAGTAAAATTTGTTTATCTCTAATGATGCTGGGTTCGACTACCACCACCCTCCCACCCCCACCTCCATTTACAGTTATTTTTATCTGATGTCCTTAAATAAATGAAAAATTCAACCTCTTTAATAATAATATTTTTATTAATTTAAATTTTTAAACATTATAATAGAAAAAACATTCTCAAAGTTTCATCCCTAATTTATTTGAACCTCTACAGGTGTTGTAAAGTCAATTAAATGATCTAATTACAAAATCCCTGTTTCTAAAAATTCTAACAAAGCAAGATTTTACAACTGTTAAAATATTTGTATCTTAAATGGTCATTCATAAGGATATTTATTAAACGAATCGTTACCAAATGGAACAGTATCCATATTTATAGATAGAAATTATAAATCCAGATAAGTTTCAGAAATGTTATACATTAAACTTGTATTACATTAACTTAATGTTAAAACCAAAAGTGATACTTTAAGCAATAAAGTTGCTCTTCCAAAACTTTATACCTGCTCGCTCAGAGGTCAGGATTGAGGAAGGGGTCTGGGGGAAGATGGGAAGGTTGTCCGCTCATACCACGGTCGCTCATAATACGGCGCCATTACCAGAGTACTCCATGTAAGATTTAAGCTATCTGAATCTCACCACTGGATGATAAGATGTCATTTGGTGTTTTAGTTCCCTCCTGAACTCATACTAAATTTTGCAAATATATCATAGTTAGTAGATAGTCACCTTAACTTAATTACCTAAATTAAACGAACTGAAGAAACTGTGTTATCATGTCCATCTACATTTTTCAATGAACACTTGTCCTTACGACAGTTAACCCAAATAAAATGAAAACGCCGTCATTTCTGTGAACGTGTAGTTAGCGACGTCGGGTCGCCCTAGATGGAGGGGATTCTCCAAAACGCTGTTGTGCAGGTATGTGGCATGTGAGGCTTGAGTTACCACACGCGTCGTGTTCCTGGAAGTCGTGGCGATCGTGCACCAGAGGCCGAGGACGCTTCTGTTGCGAAACTCGGAGAGCGGCGTCGTTTCGTAAGAGTATGTAGGTCAGCCTCTAGCTTTCTTCGCGAGAAGTGAAAAGTCTAAGCTTCTCCGAACTGCGGAAGAGCGTGCTGGCTTCCGAAAGCTACGCTCAACGGTACTTCCGTGTAATGACTGCGTCCAGAGACTTAGAAAATTGTATACAAACACGAAAAATATTAGGAACAACAAAAAGCATTTGAAGACATAATCGCTAATTTACACATAAGCAAAGGTTCTAGAGATGGAGAAACGTACAAGGAAGTTTCTGCTGAAAGAAAAATACATTAAGACGAGTACACAGGAATTCATGGTCCGTAGAGTTACGAAACAAAATTGCTGGATATCCCAGAAATTGTAACTAAAACTGTGAGGGAAAGAACTTTACTGAATTAGTAATCAAGAGAAATTACTTCCTGCAATTCACTAGTAAAATTCGTATTTATGAGGGGGTTTTTTTTGGTAACAGGCTACTGAGGGTAATCCACATGGTGGCAACAGGGACCTGAAAGGGGGGATGCAGAAAGGTAGAGGAAGGTAGCCAAGTGTTAACTAGGGCCCCCAGGCTATGGTTTAAGAATCCTACCCGGCAATTCGCCTCAAAGTGATGCAGGGAAAACCCTAGAAAAACCTGCATCAGGTAGGTCGGGCATTTGGTACTTGTCCCACGCCCTTCCGATGGCGGGAGAGGGGTTAGCTGTGGGGTCGCAGATTTCCCCTCTCCGTGCCTTGACCAGTTTAGGAGGCTGCTGGCCGACTATTCCAATAGGAACTCTTACTGTATGCCCAAGGTCTGCGACCCCGAAACATACACCTCTCAAAACAGGCCAAGGTGCCTCGGCATGTGGGAACCTTAGTTCAAAAAACCAGAGAGATGTGAAGACATTCCCAAAGGTAGCCTCCGCCAGAGCTCTCTGGGATCCCCGGCCGGATGCGGAAAGTATAAGGCGGCGTACATTTAAATTATATAAAATACAAAACGCTTGTGTTAATGTGTTAAAAGTATACTAAATATATACATATTATCCAAATAAGAGACAAAATTAAGTGTAATCAAAAACTATACAACGTTATTGCAATCCGCGTTGCTTCCGTCAGGTAGTTCAAAAACGCAAGAGCCGCAAGATTGATACGCCGCAGAATCCAAGTGGCGATCATATAATCAAAGCACAAACGAACTTCAATATAATAAAAAAAAACTAATTCAAATAATAATAAAAGCAATATAGTTTTGCTCTGCAAAAAATTTTAATCCATTAAAAAATATAAACGACTTCCTCACTCAATATCATGTTGATTATTTGCTCTATAAACGACAATTAATCCATTAAAATATATAAAACACTCCCTCAGTCAATAACATGTTGATTTAATGTAATAAATAAGGCAGAGTGTTTGTTTGTATATATGTTTGTATATATATTTGTATGTTCCTTATACAAATCTACACCGATGGAGCAATTTTTAACAACTTTCGTACACGTGTACTTTGCGACCAGGAAACAAACACTCGCGCCTACCACCCCCAGAAGCGGGAGTGAACGGGGGTGGAAATATTTAAATATGCTAAAACAGCCGATATTAGAGTTGGATAAATATTTTAGGGGTCAAATATGTTGATAGTGTTTCTACCAATGTTATCTTAATATAATTTTCATCCCCTACACTCTGGAAAAAGGGCACCCTTAGGGTTTGGGGTGAAGATGCTTTACAGGAAAATAACGCGAATACAACCAAGATTGAAGTCAAATCGAAGGTTATGGATGTGCACTGAGTTTAGCTATGACATTCAACTTGGAATTTACCCCTCAGATGCAGGGGTAGCGGGGAAGAAATTTTTTAACATGCAAACACAGCAGGTATTTGCGTTGAATAAATATTTTTCAGGGTTAATTATATTGATTGTATTTCTACTGATGTTCTTTGTGTATAATTTCAACCCTTTCGGCATGCGAGTGGAGCTCCCTCAGGTGTGGGGGTGGAGGGGCGTTTTATATAATTAACGCCAAATCAATCGAGATTTGAGTCAAATCGTGGTTATGGATGTCGCTGAGACAATTTATAACAAACTGAGAAACGAAATTGGAGTGTATCGGGGCTTATGGATAAATGACATCTCGGACAACGCCGGGCACCCAGCTAGTTATAAATAAACCTCAGCCTTTTAAGGTCAAAAAAAAATATTTTTAATAAAAATTATACGACGTTTCGTCGTCTATTAAAAATCATTTGTTGACGTTAAAGGGCTGTGGTTTATTTATAATTTAATCTTAAATAGTCATAATATATCATTATTAACATGTTGATTAATTGTTCTCCAAACGGAAATGAAATTATAAATAAATTTTAATATTCAGATTATAAACACCTCTTCAGATGTATAATTTTTAATATTGTACATCCATACAACAAAAGAGGTCCCAATCATGGACGAAACGTTGTGATTATAATTTCAATATTAAAATTTGTTTCTGGCTAAGACACTGTTAATTTTATTAGACAATTCTGACCCGCTGATGAGGTTAACCAAAGATGACAATGTCTCCCTGTCAAAGAGATATGTGGCGCAAACCGAGCTAAAATAAAATTTAGAATCATCTGAGTTTAGGATCATTTCAGTATATTTTCCACTATATTCAATTCTAAGCTCAAATCTTTCGGCACCGTGTCGCGTCTCGAAATTTTCCAATAAAAAATTAAATGATTGTAAGTTGATTAGACAGGAAGTAAAATGAGAAACCAGTTATTATAGTGTACCTTCCATTCCACAACTCCATACGCTTTCACTGTGGCCGTGGGATCAGCTAATGGTTTTCAGTCAGTGAACTGTTGAATAACGACTTACTAACAGGCGCTGAATAGAAGGATTTAAGATTGCTGACCCACGTCTAAAGTCGTTATATATGAGGTAATCATGCATCGATACATCGCATGGCTCACCTTGTTACAAAGTGATTTATTACATCACAGATCATCACTAAACGGAAGATCCTGGAACATATTTCGTTACCGCGATACTATCAGCATTATTTTCTTTTATGAAAATTTATTTTGAAATCTAATGTACTTACAGACAATGAGGAAAAAATAGAAACTACACAGTGCAAGTATCATTAACCTCTGAGAGGCTGCGAGGGATCTTTCATGACCTGCAATTATCCGCTTCTTTGTGCGCAGAATCACTTGAAGAACGATCTCTTTAACATCCCACGTCCTATAACTGGAGGTCCATCTTTCGTAGAAGGGAAGCAGCGTCGTCTGTCATCATTAGCGTCAATATAAATGTAGGAAATGGAAGTCATTACCTCTCGGGCGTTGATGCTGACGGCTATTCTCATCAGACGAGCTTCTGAGAAATTTCACTTGCTTAAGCCATAGTAAATGAATTTTTGATTGTGGAATATGTTTATTCATTTTTACGGAGCGAGTCAATCATTAAACATAATATTCTAGAAACACTGGAGGTATTTAAAAAAAAAACACTTATTTGGTTCTTGATTCATTGGGGCATATTGTAGATGTAAGTTATAAATTCAGATTCAGCTATAAATATTATTAATAAATATTTAATGTATCACGGAAACACGAATGAACTTCTGAGATAAATAAATCATGGTTACATTTTCGATCAGAAGAATTAATTTAATTGTATTATTTTAGTGTTGATATTTATTATTATAAATATCAGTATATTTATTATAACATATTTTCCATTTTAAAAAATTATTTATAAATATACTAAATTTCTTGAAAAAATAAAATACTTAATTTACTTGTATTTTGAGGAAATAGTAACAGTTGTAAGACGAACGATTAGTGGTTAATATATTTTAAAAGGTACAGTGTAGAAGCGTCTGATACAAAAACTTGAAGGTAAAATAAATCTATTTATGTAGAAGATTTTCTGTCTCACAACGTCACTCAGTTACGATGTCACTCTATTAAAGTCTCCCCTTCTCCACAATCTCAGATACCTTAATAATATTATATTGTATATTCTAAAATATACTTGAGAAACTTTGTTGTACATTTACTCAAGCCACAACAGGATTCTACTTCAAATAAGTATTTTAAAACATTATTTTATATGTAAAATG
This sequence comes from Zhengitettix transpicula, assembly GCA_037074705.1. NCBI lineage: Eukaryota > Metazoa > Arthropoda > Insecta > Orthoptera > Tetrigidae > Zhengitettix > Zhengitettix transpicula. The sequence goes on along the minus strand of CM073593.1, from coordinate 67,107,508 downwards.
TCTGTAACTATTAATATCGTCCAATTCCACAGACCCGAATTTTTATTGTACACAAATTAAATTTATTATAAGAGTGACAAACGCCTTACGTACAAACACGAGCTTGCCCGACCACCAACCGGAATATATTCGAATACACTCGAGTTGCGTCCTGTCTCATAGAGTATCATTATAAATTGAATCAAAATTTTGCCGAGGCATAAATCTACACTTCCAAATTAATAATGTTGCTTGAAAATTCCTGAAAACTGCGCATTGTTTAGTATGAAGACTTTTTCCGTAAATATGAAAATAATCGGGACAGTCGTTGGTTAAACGGACATCGATTCAAATGCTGTGGTCATCAGCTAAACTTATGATCGTCTCTTGGTCAAAATAAGCATAAACAAACTTAGGAACAGAGGTGATAGGAAATGGAAAAGCGCTGATCAATTCCGGCCAATCACATCCTATCACTTCAAGAGGCAATCAGAAGTAGTTAACGGTATGAGTTGGACAGTAGATCACCACAAGGCATAGAGAGGACATCACATACCTCACGATGAGGCTTTTATCTAATAAACCCGAAACCTTAATTTGCATACTTTATTTTCGACTCAACAGTAATTAAAAATTGTGCACATATAATTTATTTTACTGATGACTTGAGAACCAAAACTGTTTGTTGGAACCTTGATAAATAGGAAATTGAAATTAGTAGACACTAACTAACCGATGAACCGGTCGACTCTGATTTTTTTTTGTAGGTGTAGACAGGCTATGTATAGGATACTCCACATAGTGGCAACTCCCCTCTTATAGCATGGGAAAAGGAGTGAAAGGGAAGATGCGGAAAGGTAAAGCAAGGTGGCAAAGGGTCAACTAGGGTCCCGGGCCATGGTTTAAGGATCCTACCCGGCAATTCGCCTCAAAGTGATGCAGGGAAAACCCTATAAAAACCTGCATCAGGTAGGTCGGGCATTTGGTACTTGTCCCACGCCCTTCCGATGGCGGGAGAGGGGTTTGCTGTAGGGTATCAGCTCTCCCCTCTCCGTGCCTTGATCAGTTTAGGAGGCAGTTGGCCGACTATTCCACTAGGAATAGCGAACAACTCTTACCGTATGCCCAAAGTCTGCGACCCCGGAACGTACACCTCTCAAAACAGACCGAGGAGCCTCGGCATGAGGGAACCTTAGTTCAAAAACCAGAGAGATGTGAAGGCATCCCCAAAGGTAGCCTCCTCCAGAGCTCACTGGGAAGGATCACCTGCGAGAGAATCCTCTCGCAGGTTTCCTTCACGACTCTGATTTCAATGTGCTTCTCATCTTATATTCTTCATTTCATATAACGCATTTCACAAGCAACACACTACAGAAATTTTATATTTAATAATCTCTTTCCCTTCTCAGTCAAAGCAAGATTTCTCCGTATATATTGTGCCCCACTTTCGGTAAAAGGAGATTTCATCCTAAACCAATTATCGTGGATGGCTAAATGTCCACATGTGGATATCGTGGCTCAATTCGCGCCACTAAACAACTGCGTCCACGTGGAAAACATTGCCGATTGCGAGCCTTTGCGTTGTCACAGGACGCACCGTGTTAATTATTCCGGTTTTCAGACACGACTGCTTCAGATACGACAATCCAGGCGTAAATATTCAATGCAGCCGAGACTAATTACGTTGGTAAATGTACGCGTCAGTAATTCAGGGTTTTTGTATAAAATCTTTCTGAACGCTCTAAAAAGGTATAAACGTCCTGTTTGAAATCCAAAGTCCTAATCACTTCATTCTATTTTTCACACACAATCACTGAACATCTGAGTTAGATTATTTTTATTGCACGTTATTTGTGAAGAATGTATCAAAGGTTCCCTAAACTTTAGCAGCATAATTCCTAAGTATTTTGAAAATAATTACTGATATTATCTGAATCTGATACAAATGTAAGTGAAGGAATTATAACTTCTTATAAATGTTGTATCTGTAGTTAATAATGTAAATTTTGAAAAATTCCAAATATGTCACTTTAAATCAATAATTTTTACACTTTTTATTATTACAAAAATTTATTTAATCCGAATACGACAATGTTCTTCTACCTTATATTTTTTAAGATACAATAAAATTACAACAATACAATATGTAAAATAAAATAATAAATTTACAACATTATTGTATTTGGTATAAAGAGTTCTCGGGTCAGTTCACCTGAAGAAGATGGCGGTTTCAGCCATTGAAACGTTGTGCTCAAACCACGTTACCCGACCGGAAACCCCGAGAACTCTTTATACAGAATATACGTCGGGAAAACTTACGCTCTTTATTTATTGTATTTCTTAATAAAAGTTAGCGGTCATAAAGTAATTATGTGTCTAATTTTTTTAAATACAATTTATACTGACCTATACCTAGAACTTTAATAATAATTTAAGGAATAATATAATTCATTAGAAAACGCATCCCTTACGAATATTGTAAAGAATTATATTATTAGGCTGGGTTTTTACGTTAAATCAAAAATTATTATTGACCATTTAAGAATTTTTTATAAGTTTATTACAGTTAAGCATGAAAAACTCTTAACTCAGGCATCTGTGGATTGCGTAGAAGAGATTAGCTGCCCGTTATCAAATACGTGCTGCTATTTCTGTGTTCTGTTCGTCTGCTGTAGTTCTCGTAACCAACGTACTGACGCCTCCGAATCTCGCAGCTGGCAGAACGGGTTAACTGCAGCGAGATCTAGTCAGGATCACTGCATGGCGTCGACTCAGGGATTGACCACTGGCTAAGGCGTCGGCCACCGGGATTTTATTGCGACGTACTCGTGCTGCCCATTTATGTACTGGAAGACGTGGCACGTAATTCTTGCTCTTCACAGCTTTTGTGCTTCGTGACCTTTTTGCGTTATGCAACTGCACCATGAGCGGAGCTCATCATCAACAACGATCCCTTAGTAGCGCATCGACCAGACTGACTCATTTTATTACGAGCGGTGCAGGTCCGTTAAATTCAAACGTGCGCCATATTGCCAATCTCTGCCGTCGTACTTTAAGAAGCTTCCCATATCTTACTCATAAACATCGTGAATTCACTTCAACTCATTTAGTTTTCATATTTAAGTTCCCTCCATTATAGCCTCCCATTCTTTTTACTTTTTTCATTATTAAAAAAAACTTGGTCGAAATGTCATTGTTTCACTGATTCTTCCATTGTTACAAGAGTTATAACACGAATCTGCAGCTCTGTAGTCAACAATGGCCAACAATTCAGTCATATTGAGGCCAACAATCAAGACAGGACACGAAAATTATTTGGATGGAAATATTTATCTCCTCCACACCCACGCACACCTCGTCCAACATTTCACAGAAAACAACTCCTGGCATCCGTCCGCCAATGCACGATTTTGAATTCTCCAAACTACAGCAGACAACACTTCCGAAGACAAAGCAAATTAAAACCAAAATACACGCGTTACAATATTCGATAATAATGCTGACGGGGTAAGATACGAGGGTACTGTGCCTGATTCCTTTCCTCGTTCTTTGACTTCACTTGTTCTTGGAAATAATAAATTAGAACATATGAGTTATGGACCGCCGTAAACTTCCGAAAACTACAACAGAACGGATGAAGGCACAGCTCTAGGCCACGTAACTTATTTCTCTCGACAGCTTTGGCAACATCTCTACAGTAGTGTTTCCTCTCGGTAAAAGTAAAGTTTCTGTAAACACACTAAAAATTTAAGTTAACGAATCCAATTCTAACATAACAGAATTGTTGAAGCGACCAAAAGTGTACGTGTTTTTCCATAGATACTGAAGATATACTAAAATTACATTTGTATGAACGGAGAGTCATTTAATTATCACCCACCAATTAAATTCCTTCTTCAAATGATTTCCAGCGGTTGAAGCTTCACGTTCTTACAACAAAATTTAAGAAAACTAACAGAATATCAGTCCGAGTTAGATTATTTGTGACGTACAGTCGTGAGTTCCCACAACCAATTGTAATAAATAGCCAGATTATAAACGAATTAAATCATCCAAATTTGGCAGAAATAATTTATCAAAAAATGAACACGACGATTTTCGTCTTCAAACTTGTTCTTCATTAAATGGATTTGGAGTTGAGCACGCTTTAGAAATTCTGCACAAAATTTATTTATGTAATAATCAATAAGTGTCTGATATTAACAAAATAATTTGGCAATGTATGGAAATTATTTATAATACTCTAAATCAATTGTACAGCTGATGAAATGCTCTGAGGACGAAACGTCTGGTTAATTTTTATACTTCCTGTTATAAAATAATTTCCGACATATTTGGTAGTTTTCATTCCTTTACAATTATATTGAAGTCTTATAAATATAGGTATTAACACGTAGATTTGATCCAACAGGGTTGGCACCTGTGCAGAATATAGCGTAATAGGTTTTGGACTTATTTTTAAAACAATTTAAACGATCACACATTACAATAAAACTAAAACACTATTTATTTTAAAATATTTATTTTTCAACTCAAAATCCTCGCCTCCACTCTATTTTATTGTATATTTATTGTTGTTTCATCCAGTGGACGGATCTTCTCAGTTATTCTTCTCTTAAATCAAAAGTAAATCCGAAGAATTATCTACAACGTTCCGTAGATTACACGAATGTGACTCTGCCGTGGATTCTGTTTCTTGTTGATTCTATTTTCATGTTAGTGCCATAGTCGTACTTGTATAATTCTTTATTTATACACAATATTCTTAGAATATGAAACATTTAAAATATCTGGCGTTGTTGCAGGTGATAAACTATAGGTTTATATGCTTACCAGTCAGCTCGTCTGGAGCGTAAATATACACTTTTTATGGCCGGCAAACAAAGATTTTACAGCACTACGTGTGCAAAGTGACTTTGGTGAAAAGGGTTGAGATAAACGTCACTAAATATTAAGACAGTGTCAAACAAGGATCCTTACCGTATCCCGAATTTATTCAGAGTCAAGGTTACAATCAATTATAAAACAATATATATATATAATTTTTTGCCAAAAAATCTAAAAAATATATAACAAGATCAATATTCAAGTCTTATACCTACTCAAAAAATTTCAATTCCCTATCCTCACTACTTCCATCAGAAGAACTGCTGTAGTTTGGAGAATATGTATTTTAAAATAATTAACAATTTTTCTTTAACAATTAATTAACAGTTTTGATATATGATTTCTCCTTCAAACATATTTGAACAGCGTGTTTTTCTCACCAACAATATTTTTGTATAAATTACGAACACTCGAAGCATGGCGATTGGTGTGCTGGCTTCATGGGATAGAGCTGTGTTATGGCCTTCAATTTCGACATTCAAGTTAGACTAAAATTGGATAACTGGTAAAGACTTTTACACTTGTGTGCTTCAGATGTATCTAGATGAACACACACACACACACACACACACACACACACACACATATATATATATATATATATACATATTCTTTTTCGATCTTCTTTTGCGTGCTCTTGGAGATAACACTTTCTCATTATGGGGGTAAAACGCCTTTCAGCTTCATTATATAATTATTTAAATTTCACAATAAACCAACCTTAACTTATTGACGTCTCTTCTACCGGTTTCGAAGATGGAGCTTCTTCGTGCAAGTGTTATGGTACACCTTTGTTCATATCTGGTAAACAAGATATTCAACTGTCAACCTGGCCCTTGAACCGCCTTCTATTATTCGATGATTTTGGAAGCAGCGTTTAATTTGGCTTCTCTCAGCAGATGTTCCAGTTCCTTTGTCAAGCTCCTGGAATTTCAGTGAAATATCGGCAGAAAAAAAATAGTGCCGTCAGCCAGTCACTAAGATCCTCACAGAAAATTATTCATACATTAAAGCAGTCCATATCCACGCACGTAACCATATAACACTGTTCCTATATGGTAGAAAAATATCACTAGAGCGACGGTCTATGTTCTTTGTTTCCTTCAGCCTGCTGAGTGTATATTGAGGAAATGGAATTTATGACGTTATTTCCACTAGAAAATGATACTGGGGTGAAAGATAGAAGAAAATATAAAACGAGAAACGGAATCAACAGGTGTACCAAAGACAATAGAGAATAAGTAATATATAGGAATATAAATATACACAATGTTGGGCATACAAGAATATAAGTTCATCACAGAGAACCAATTGAATGTCGAACTTGTTGTTCCAAGTTTGATAACACATCACTGCTCCATCCCATGAAGCCAGCATATCTATCGCCATGGTGATTTATGCGAAATACAGACGGTGCGAATAGGCCAACTGTAAACGTCCGTCTGAAAGAGACAGACTGTATTAAAAAGATTTAATTATAACTAAAAAAAATATTGAATATTAAAGTTGTAATGAAATATATTACATTGTTGGGAAATTGCCTGGAGGAAACGAAAGAAATAATGTGCCGAGTGGCGGCACCAACGGGCTGCTCCGTAAGCTCTAGGCCACCCAACCAACGGCGAGTACCCGTCGCCTGCTTAGTATTCCCGGAACCTCAAACGAGTTTTCTGTCAAGTATTTCCTAGGAAACGACTCCCCTCACTCTATTTTCTATAATGGGGACTTCCGAGAATTGTGCAGCTGCGTTAATCGACGACCTGTTTTTGTAATACACTTTTTACCTTTTTTTGATGTTGTATCTGCAACACGTTAAACTCGCATTTCTATTGTAGGCAGCAAGGTATTTTAAAGCAGATATATCTCACCGAGGGCAACTAACGAAAAGGCGACGGAGGCCGAAGCGTTCAACAATGTCGGATAAATATATACATACAGATTTTTCATCTTTACTTAGATATAAATACAACGGTCAATTGCGGGGACACGACAATATTATCTCTCATCGACCACGAAAACTAATTATTCGACGCTAAAACGGCCGGTTTTACAGGGTTTTAAATTTTATCCCCGTTAACTACATGGGAGTTGTCTAACGCTTCGAAAGACCGACAGAAACTTTTGCGGGTGTGCGCATAACTACTCACCAAAGTGTCATCGCAATCGGATGAATGGTTTAAGAACGCCTAGGGGACGCACAGACATTCATTTATATATTTATATATATATATATATATATATATATATATATAAAGATTATATACATATAAAAATTTTATATATATAAAGACTTGCCCAGATTGTCATAATGTAACACAACGACATCCATAAACCCAGATCTGACTCAAATCCCGGTTGTTTTGCGTTATATTCTTTATCTAATCCATCTTTTTTTTCTACAATGCAGCTCATATGCCATAAATTAAATCCTTTATACACTATCAACACAATTTTCTCAATGTTCTCTGCACTGTATTTTGCTTACGAAATAGTTCATGTCACCGTTTTATTATAGCTATCTCGAGCAGGTCTATTATTGTATCGTAGGTTGCAGTTCAGAACCATTTTCCCAACAGTAGTCCTTTCATCTATATAACAAAAAAAGGATGTATATTTGTATGTACGTATGTATGTATGTATTTATGTTAATTTCTACACAAATTTAAACGCGTGGACAGGTTGCAACAAAAACACATATTTTTCAAAACTCGAGAAACGGTACTGTGGGGGTGTGAAACCCCTATCACAAATGTGGAAAGAATTATAATTGAATAACGTGATAATTTTGTGTTAAATTACTGCGCGCCAAGAGACCGTGACGTCACGCGCGCGAGAGAGCGAGAAAGAGCGAGAGACGTTACTACGCCACGAACAAACGGAATAGTTCCTTTTTCCGTAATGAAATGAAACAGAAATATTTTCATTGCTAAAAGAATATAATTTTATCCAGCAATACTCCATCGAATGATAATAAAAAACAATACGAAATACTTGCCGAAAATGTAAGTGAATTTAGTCGCCATATTAGTTAAGTCCAATATGGTGACCATTGTGAATCTAGCTAACAAATGTCATCAACTTAATCTTTCGTAATGTCTAAGACTGAGGGACAATACTCAAGGAGAATATTTAAGTATTCAATTTGTACAGAAATTCGGTAGTATGTTTGTTGGGATTGATACAATAAAATTCAATGTATTTTATAGCTGTTCAATTATTACACTTATTAGTCGAAAGTATGTAAGGAACTAGGAACAATTAGATGTAGGTTAAATCACTTATTGACTAAAGATTAATATAGAATTAAATACTTTTGCGGGTTTATATTTTAGTACATGTGGAAAATCGGGCAACCCGACTAGTTTATAGTAATGAAAAAATATCTGACATTTATAAAAATATAAATAAACAAACTAACGACCTTGAAACGGAAAATTTTTACCGGTAAAAAGTTAAATATACCGACGTTTTGTCCTTTTTTAGGGTCTCTAAAAGTTAAATCTGCAATTATGAAATTAATAAGATGAGTAAATAAAGTTTCTCAAGAATAATTACAAAATATTTTACTCACAATCATGTGAAAAACGTTGAGGCAAGGTTTTTCTGCCTTGTTTGTAGATTCAACCTGAAGAGGTCCTGAAAAAGGAGAAATTTTGGTATCATTAACGTTTTGTCAATAAAATTTTCTGATTCCATGGCGTTTGTTTATTTATATCCAATTTATGTTTTCTGATACGTTATATCCTCAATATTCCATAGTTCATCAACGTTCGTCACAATTCAACAGGTATATTATTCCAACCGAGATTGTTGTTTTAAGGATACTGTCAGATCTTTTACATAGGTACACATACTTATCTTTCTATGTTTTTCCGGTCGACTCATGAAGATACATAAATACATAATTATCACCCACTTCAACCCATATTTCAAACAATATACTCCATATGTAATAGCTTCAAGCTTGTTAGCCCCTAAAATAACCCTAATTTCTCTGGCAACACTGTCGTTATTTTCGCTAACTAGGTTTTTTCCAGTAAGCGTTGCACATTAAGTTTTTAATGTCACGCTTTAAACACGGCTGTTGTCGAAGTCAACATATCCGTATTAGTTCTCACACTCACTTCTCTGCAATTATTTAACTTTAAATTAGTGAAAATATATTCTCAAATTATTATTCGACTGCATTTATACTAATGAAAAGTGGAGACTTGGTCGCCATATTACCATGGCCATCGTGGGCTAACAGATTTAAAATTATTTGGCCAACTAATTCAATTACTTCACTGATTTGAGCTTTTAATATTCATTTAGTATATATTTTATTAAGTATAATTAATAATTAGTTAGAGAAATGGCCAATTGACAGAGCTGTAAAATCAATATCACACAATTTTCCTGCAATATTTGTAGCTTTAGTCAGGTGCTTTTGAGTTCGTTACCTTGTTTTGTGCAAGGTGTCGTTCTTGCCATTTTTAATCACCTGACGGCAGCAACAAGGTTTGCAGGAATGTTGTGTGATATTTTTCACTTAAATTTGTCACTTTATTGTCTATTTCTTTATATAATTAGCCTACATCTAACACAGGCACCTAGTCGTATTATTAGCATCTTTATAATTATTAATTTAATTTACTGTTCTGATTTTCCTAAATTTCATTTTGGTCAATTTCGGCTTTTATTTCTTCAATAATAAGTAATATTCAGTGATATTAGATTTTTCATCCTACTCGTGAATCCACATCCGTTTTGAAAGTATTTATATTCGTACATGTAAAAAAGCAGCTCTGGCTTGTAAATAATTTCCAATTGGAAATGTTTACAATGTATTTTTGTAACGCTACAAAAGGACGTAATTTTTTTTTGTAACACTTGTTCAATGTTAAATGAGGTTTGTAATTGACAATTCGTGTGAAGTAAGTCGGGAATATTAATTTTTAGCTTAGTATTCACCACCAGCAGTGCATTATTTATTCCTCACCAGTTTCGCATTCCGCCTGCTTGCTAGTAAATGTCAGGATTTATAAAATAGCGTTTATGTTCCTGACTTAAAAATTATACTGAAAAAAGAAAAAAATTACCAACTGATATTATCAGGAATCAGATCCAATTTGTGATCCCGAAATATATTACACCGCATATTCCGAACATGCAGAAATGTCTGAGCGTGTAGTTCCACGAATCGTTTATAGCTTAAGATAATCACGAGTCTGTTTAAATTATCTCACCTACCGATTAATTAATACACTGAGCAAGGAGCGTAACGACGTCGCCTTGAACGCCAGGATATCGACTTTTTGCTACCAGGAACGCAAGTTCTCAGCCTTGGCCTCTCCTTCTAACCACGAAAAAATATTAATGTTCGAAAGTAGTCTTTAATATCCTCAAAAAAAATTTAAAAGAGAGTAACAAAATCCAGTGGTACGGAAGAGTATTAAAACAGTTTTATTTTAAATAAATACTGAATTGAGATGGTTACATTCGTCAAAATCATTCTCGTATGTTATTCAGGACAAGTGGATTTGACCGAAACATAATAATTGAATTCAATTATTAGAATTATTGAATATTAAATGTATTAAATCACTATAAATTGTCTTTGTTTGTTTATCTTTCCTATTTCGTATTTCATGGGTAATTAGGACATTTCTGAGTTCGTATTTCCACTATAAGCTCACATTTCACATAAAAATGAGATCTCTTACAAATAAAACAACATGGTTGTGAACTCTAATATGACTATAAGGATGGCATTATTCTCCATTCTGGAGGACAATGTACAGATGTCGCACACGGTGCTTGTTAACTGTAGTATGGAGTAATCTTTGAAACTACAACTCCCCCAATTAAAATAAATCCGCTACAAAAATTTGGTGACTCAGTCCTGAAATAAAGCCCAAAAAAGAGCAATATCATTCTCTTAAAATTTAACTCTAATGTTTTTCACGCTACGAACGTTATATATTAGAAAAAGACCAAATGAAAGGTTGATGTATTTAATAAATTGTAACATTAATATTCCTCGAACAAATGAGTACATGAAATTTGCCATTATTTAACATTGATGCTTGTAGAAAACCACATGTTCTAATGTAACTCTTAATCGTATTGATAATGAACCTTCACTAAACAATAATAAGATAGTAAACGGAGATAATATTTTTTAAAAAATGTGGGAAACATTTTTAAGATTTTCTTTCATTATCAGAAAATTTAGACGAAACTCATTATTTTTTTAGAAAACATGAATTACGTATAAAGTACGTATGGTTATATTGTAACGCGCGTAGGTTTGTGTGTTTAATTTTTTTTTCGTTAACACTGTAATGTATGAAGCTTGTGGATTTGTGACAGAGCGCTAGACGAACCGAATTACCAGGTACATACATAAACGCCAGTTCGTCGGATTGTTTCGGGATGTAGTTTTTTTGGCGGAACATTTATGTGGCAATTCGGAAGTAGACTCAAGTAAAATATTCTTAAACAGAGGAAGGAACTTAGAATGCACTCTCGTAAAACTGTGAAAGTAGTTATGTCACTACATCGACAACCCGGAAAATAATTATGACTTCATTCTGTAAATATATACAATGTGGTAAACAGGATTAATAAGGAAAACACATAACACATTGATTACATGTAGTAACCGCACGATACGAGGAAAATCAGGGTAATTCATAAAACTTGTAAAATTAGCATTCCAGAGTAGCAGTTTCTTCAACTAAATTTTATTCAACCTTTAAATCGATATTGAAACAGGTCTTAGATCACAGAGGACAAATACAGTAATTATAAAAAGATTTTTTGAATTCTTTAAACTTCAGTTCAATACCATTGGAACCATAAGCTACCTGTTTATCACGTTCGTAAAAAGTAAACCAACAAAAGCAGCTTCTCTCAATATTATGCAAATAGGGAAACTAGAAAATGTCAACGTATGCTTCAGATTTTCCTTAAGCACTTTTAAAGATGAATGCCAGCTGAAACTAGACGTAATACTTGTACTGCAGAACGGTATTTCACAAAAGTAAATTATCGTAAACACATTACATTCTATGATTGAGTAAATAGGAAGAAACAATATTCTGCCTTGCATTTATAAGAAAATCTAATGAAATTCAAAACTGCTTTATTGGCATCTTTCCCTTCACTCATCGCATGAATTATATCCATCTTAAAATATTATTATTCAAATATGTGTACTAGCTTTACTCTAAATCCTCTCATGTCCTGAAATTCCCACGGGGCGAATTATTCCATCCCGTTGGCTGTCGCGAAACACAGTTTGGCTTTCCTGTCCTTGGGTTCAACAGAAATCCAATGCGTCTTCCGGGGGGACCAACCTCGAATCTATCAAGGTGTATTACCATCATTCAATTTCGAGGATAATCCGACAAAAAAAATGTAAGCTATAAAGTTCATAATATCAAATTTTAGTTTCTGTGAAATAATTTCATAAATCGTCGTTAAATGCATTATTTATTTAGAAAGCTTTCAGAAAATCTCGACCCCACAATAAACTGATCAAAATTATGGCTCATAAATGTAATAATAAATTTAAAACCAAAAAAATATAATATTTTGGTAAATTTATGCGATGAAAACCTAAAAGCTTTGCAAACTCTACTGGAGCCCAGCAAAGTCATGTAAGATGTTATTTTAATTTTATCTTAATAAATATGTCTGTTTGTGAACTGTATTAAAGTTTGAGTGATTTGAAACATTAAATTTGTGATCCCACATTTCACGCGAAATCAGCTGATTGTGTTCGGTGCATAAATGTCTGAGAGGCGTAACAGTTCACGGGGAACTTTAACTTAACATTGAACTTTCTCCTCCATATTCTTTTCACAAATTAAGTTTAAGCTTAGCTTTTAATTGTAATTTTATTTATTACACGTTGATATTTAAAGACTGCAAAAAGCGAAAATTAATTAACCCCTCGCCCCGCCCCCCACACTATGACATGAGATTTACGGGTCCTGAGGAGAAAGAGATTTTTATTTAATTCAAGACACGCGTTTCCAGAACATGGCAAATATTTGCGCAGAAAATTCCCGCAAGACCTGCGATATCAGTTTCTGCTTGCACAGGATGTATTCACGTAAAAGCAGACAAACAGGCGCCTCGAAGACGCCGGAGGAAAAATTTTATTGCTGCCCATCAAAAAACCAAACTGATAAGAGTTTTCTCGTATTATGCAACATAAATCTTACATTACTCTTAACAGTACTGAAAAGGTATGTATACGAGTGGAGAAGCGAAAATCTATATTTTAGTGTTTCGTGACATTGAAAAATAAAGTTATTAGTTATAATATATAAGTCAATAGGTTTCTCAAATTCTTGCTGACTAGTTTTGTTTATTTTTGTCACTTTTTTGGTTATGGAACTATAATAATTCTCATAAATTTTTTTACTACGACTATTTGTTATTTTAACAAACACTAAATATTTGGTTTAACCATTTGCCATGAAATAAAGAAACAAATTCTGAAAATAAAATTAATTCAGAAATTAAGCTGGGGGAAAGAAAAATTAATTATCATTCTTCGAAAGTGCAAATGAATTAGTAAACAATCTTTGAAATCCATCAGCAAGTTGCCACGCGTTAATTTTACTTCCAGAAATGAAACGTGAATTTCAAATATTACTTAAAGCAACGAAATAAATTAGTCGTGATTAAAAAGGAACAGAATAGGTGGACTGAAATCTGCGTTAATCGCAGCTACGTTCGAATTATAAGCTCTCAGAATATTTTTCTGGAACCGGAACTGTACACTTTTGGTAAATAAAATAAATAGATGGCAGCACTGGATTCTTCTAATTACAGCAGGGAAACCTAAGGTTTTTCACTAATCGAAAATATTCAGTAGTTTAGTGTTCAAATCGTCTTGGTAAAACTCACGTCTACGAAATTCTTCATGAATTTGGTTAGAAATTCCGTGATAGTTTTACGGGCGTGATATATATGCGTAGCCAATTCTACTAATTTTTCCCCATTTTCACATTTAACAAAAAAAGCACGTCAGATTTCAATTTTAAAGGCGATCTTGCATGGCATACGCGTTAAATATTTTCGGAACTACCGTAGGTTTTTTTTGCTCAGAACTTCCCTTAACAATTTAGAAACACGTTACAAATTGTGAATATACGAGGTATGACAAAATTGTCTAGACTGATGTTGTAACAGAAGAACTATTTTCTGTGTTGTGTAGCATTGTGACTGTGAACGACCTTTAAATGTATTTTTAGGAATTGTCAAGTTGCAACTAGATTTAACGGATCATTTGCTGTGGGTGCGGTGTTTATTGGAGTTTTTTAATCCATTCCGGATACTAACTAAATGTTATAGGAAGATTATGGCAATAAATTCCTACTTCTCGAAAATCTATACCAATAGCTGCGGAAATTCTGGCTAGACTCAGGGGGGAAAGCGAAATAGAGAAGTAAGTTGAGTAGTGGAAGGAACGTTTATAGATGTGTGTCGACTCAATGGCGTTCTACTTTAAAGGCTACCAGCACATTTCATGTGAATAAACAAAATTAGAGCATTAGTTTCGTTACTTCTTAAGTTCTCAGTAAATTGGTATTTCGTTAGTTCAGGTCTCTTAATATATATATGGTCGAGTATGTGGAGCACTTAAACCCGATAAGCGCCAACTTAATAGAAGCAGTTTTGAGGACGACGGAAGTTGACGTCTGCAGAAAGGTCGCCAACCTGTAGTTCGTGGTCCGGATATGGTCCCGCAACATCCGGTCTGTCCTGGTAATCAACCTCCTGTACGCGAGTTGCTTTGATAAACGTCGTACAATGACTTCTGTTACTGTGCTATAGCTTCAGGACACATCTATTATTACTTTCCTCCAGCCATTGCTATCAACCATTATTATAAATTTACTTCTGGGGAAAATTTCACTTCCCTTTTCAGGGTTTGAGTGTAGGCCTATTAAATAATGACAAATTTAATTAAAACAAAAGTATAATTAGTTAAAAGGATTACAATATTTTTATTATCATTATTAATTCAGGTTTGAGTTTATTTTCTCAGATTGGAGAACACTGACGATTATTTCTAAGACAACCAAAATAAGCATTCGAGGGAAAAATTGCAAAATCGGGAAATCCGTGGAACTCGATGAATGATTAACGTGCTGAATCTGAGTTGTTGCCTGACGCCAGGCGATGTCTTCCAGTGAGGATCTGATTTTGGCTGTGGAACCAAGGAAAGCTTGAGTCTCCTCCAGTATTAACAGATTGTTTCAAACGATTAATAATGTCCTCACTGCACTCCTGCCTCTCCCAATATTAACAGAATGTAACCAACTTGCTTAAGATATAATATATTTCTCCCCACACGACGAAACGTTTCCCAAAATAGCAATAATTTTAGCACTGTCGAGGAAAAAAATCTGGTCGTCGTACTCAAGCTCCGCCTGCACGTCCACCAAGACTCCACGTCATGTCAATGACACTCCCAAAGCCATTAGTTCTCGATGACTGGAAAACACGCCGTCTCAGAGTTTGTGTTCGCAAATACCAAAAACATTTATTCATTTAAATAAAGAACTTTAACCTTACCGTTTCATTTTTCGCAGTGCTAGTCATTCAGTAAACCAGAAGGCTAAACTACCTCAATTATCGATTAGTATAGTTTGAAAATGTGTAGAGGCGTCATCAAATTTGTCCACGACAGTCAAAATCTATTTACGTTCTTAAAAACTTACTAAGTATACAAAGTAAAAAAATACATTTATTTTTTCCAGCGACAAGGACTGATTAACAATGTTGTGTTCGACAAATATTTGAATTAAGCTGAAGCAGCTGCTTGGAGACCTTTTCAAAAATGTCGTAAAAACGTTCCTGGAAACCGTATAACAGATCACTACGTAGAACTTGTTAGTAAACTTCTCGACGACTACACTTGGATGAAAAATATCTTTTAAATGATCTTCTTGGATTCAAATTAAGGACTCCGAACGTTACGAGTTATCCTTTTAAAAAAAAAGCGGACAGAAAGTTTTAATTTTTATAACAATTGTAAAAAGGACCTTCCTTGTGATTCCCGTCTTCTCCTCTTTTGGCCTCCGCCCATTACTTTCACAAAAGACGTTGAAGCTTGATATAACGTAAGATTAATAATGAGGAGGAGCAGTGACGTGACATTAATGAACCAGTCCAGGGTAATAACTTTTAAAGAAAGTATAAACCGTGCCAATCATTTAATAATGGTTTACCTATATTATACCCAATTGTAAAAGACAGCCTGATTTTTTTATTTCATTGGTATGATTCGTAATATCTTAATAAACTATCTATACATATTTCATCATACGAAACTGTTTGATTCGCAACATTTCTTCGGACGCTTCATGAGAAAGAATATTTTAACTCAATTCTTAAAAGATTTTTTTAATAACTTCAACATACATCTCTTAAGCATTTCGTCGTTTAAACTCATTCCGTTGTTTCGCGTTACATTCTCAATATACAAATTTGCCCGTAAATTATTCTCACCATTAAACAGGCCGTAAACTGCTGTGTTCCGTGTCTCCAGGGAAAGGAGGGGGAAGGGGGTAACTGTGCGCGGGACACGGACCTACTTAGTTCAGCGTGGGGACCCTGGAGAACCTGAGGCCCTCACGCTGCCTCCCGCGCCTCATTTATAAATATATATATATATATATATACAAAACACAAAATTGAGTAAAATTGAGATACAAATAATTTCACACACTGCCAACGAACCGACTCTAATTTTTCCAATTAAGATAGGTTTGTCCTCAGCAGAACGACAGAACATAATTCTTCTTTAGAAACCTTAAGAAGACAAAATACTGTGTAAAGCATAAAAGTCTCTATTTCACTGCTAATTTTTAAGTATGAGAGGCCATTCCACTTGAAGCTTGTGCTTAGTGAAAGTGAACAAGTAATGGGATGATTTCCCTTGTACTTGTGACAAGTTCAGGTTTTATTTGCGTTCCATTGAGCCTGTTAATTTGTAAAATATTTGAGGAAGAACAGGGAAATGAATAAATGAAAAATATATACAGGTAAATAATTTTATTAATAAACGTGTGTGATTGTCGATTCCCGGCGACTAACGGACTATGAACCTGAAGGCCGCTCGTGGTAGGTTATCAGACAGGGTTTTAGCATAGGTAGGGATTTGAAAGGGAGGATGCTGAAGGTTAGAGAAAGGTGGCCAAGGTTTAACTAGGGCCTCGGGCTATAATTTAAAGATCCTACCCGGGATTCGCCTAAAAGTGAAACAGGACAAACCCTAGAAAACCTGCATCAGGTAGGTCGGGCATTGGGTACGTGTGCCACGCCCTTCCGATGGCGGGAGAGGGGTTTGCTGTGGAGACGCAGAATTCACTTCACTGTGCCTCGACCAGTTTAGGAGGCAGCTGGCCGACTATTCCATTGGGAAGAGCGGACAACTCTTACCGTATGACTGAGATCTGTCACCCCAGAACATACGTCTCTGAAAACAGGCCGAGGTGCCTCGGCTTGTGGGAACCTTAGTTCAAAAGCAGGACAGGAGAAGGCATCCCCATAGGTAGCCCTCTCCTAAAAGGAGCTCTCACAGGCTTCCGCTGATGCCCGATCATAAATCTAGTTAATCGCAGAAATTTTATTTAGACAAATAATTTCAAAATACCTGATTTTCTAATTTAAAATTCTGGAAATTTATAAATAATTTAACAACCATAAATATTTTCGTAAATTTTGTTGACTACGGTTTTGAAGATTTGTTTGGATTTTCCCTTCTTCTGATGGTTAAAAGAACGAATTTACAGAGATATAGGAGATTATAGAATTAGGATCCAAAATTGAACCAAAGAAACATTCAATATCGTGGAAGAAGCTGAATAAAAATTTTTTATTTGAATAAAAATGTAGACAGTAACCCTGTGCATTTGCTATACTCATTTAAAACGTATTAATATCTTCACACGTTTACAAGTATGAAAAAAATAAAGGTGATAAGACATGATACAAGGGTGATTTTTCTTAAAATTTATACCAATAAAGTATATATTTACCCATACAAAATTTCTTGTATCCAGCTTATTTCTTGCTACGATGATTTCTGAGTCTCAAGAGCTGAATCTGAATCCCTCCCAAATCCCGAATGTTGGTTTACCCTTGTAAAATTCGATTTATTGCTTTGTAACAAACATGATACAACCTTCCTCAGCAAAAACAGATTATTCAGTTTCTCATCGTGACTGTAATAATTGATTATCAACATCCTATACTTAAAATATTTAAGGATACGAATATTGATGTTGTAATGTGTAATTCAATATTATAGACTGTATAGACTTTTGGTTCCGGCTTCAAATTTGTTCCACTCGAATTCCAGAATCAATTTCATGAGTTGTCGGTTATAATTTTATTCATAGCTCAGCAGAGGGCGATTAGAGTTAATTAAAATATAGCATTTGTAATTAGAATTTAATGTAGAAGTCTTTTATATTTATAGTTCGAGTCGGATTACTCGAAGCCCGACCACGCGGCTGACATTTCTCGCCACGGACCCCGATATTTCTAGCTGTTAAAATGTCATCGTATTTTCAAACTAATTACCGGAAAAGTAGTTATTAATATGATAACATTCTTCACCGCGCAATCGGATTCTAACAGTAAAATATTATGGTGATGAGGCAGAGATAACTGCGTCAGCAGAGAGAGAGAGCCTGTATTCTTCGACTTCCTGGAATTCGTTCCATCGCAGTAATGAATTCGTGATCGCCTTATGGATGGAACACAATGTGCGTCCGGAGGCATCCGACATTCAGAGACAAACGGGTGGGCCCAACCGCCACGAAATAGACGAAATGAGGAACGTATTACAGCAGCGTTTCAGCTAACCAAGTGTAAAAGGTCAACGAAGTGCTCGAGGCGTGTCAAAACACCTCGCTCGTTGGAGCGTCCGAGTGTGATGAACCCTCCAGTTCGTAGAAAAGCCTTCCCACGACTCACTTGCACATTCAGGGAGCAGAAGCTAATGAGGAATGATTACTGAAATGCTGGTGTGTCCAGTTTCATCCCACAGTCTTCATTTCTTAATAAAGCGACTACAATCTCCTTATCTCTCATGAAGACTGGCATAAATAAATTATTTAAATGATCCAAACAAACGTAAATACTTTCCATTACTATATATTTTTATTTACTATAAATAGTCTTATTTTATCAGTATTTATTCATGACTACGTTGCTGAATAATTACTGTTCAAGATTTTTAATTAAAATTCTTTTCAGTGAGAAAAACCACGTACAGTTGTTAAAAAAACTTAAGAGGCAGAATCAATCTGGTTATTTTCAACCTGTTCAAGAAGAAATACGAGCGTGGTCAACACAAATCTCAAGTGATGAAGTTAAAATTTAAATAAGTGTGGAATTTTTATTAATTTACCATCTAACACGTCGGTAGGCGCCTTCCCATGTGTTAGGGTGTTTTCTTAAAAGGAGTAACCTCAACATTAAAATGATGTATGTTTCATAATTATCAGCCGAATATAGAAATGTGTGCTGTTGAATTCCACTTGTCTTTCAAAATTTTGTTAAAAAATGTAAATATGGATTTGTATACACTCTGAATTATGATGAATAATGTATCATCTAAAGTTAGTGCTCTTTAAACTATGACCGTTTTATAAATTATAGCACGATTCAGGGAGGATGGCGGTTGGCGGAGATTAAGTTATGCGAGGCAACTCTGACGTTACCACGATGCGCGCGGAATAAACATACACGATTTAACGAGGTCAAGCTCTAGATGCTAAGTGAAGATATTTGGCTGCGCACGGGAAGGAGTAGTAACTACAAAGAAGGACTCTAAACTGTTCCGTCATCATTCATGCTGCTGACAATAGTAATAATGGCACAGTTATTTAATTTTTTTAACATGATCACTGGTGTGATACATGGCCGTGCTGTTTTTCTTCGTGAAAATGACCATATATGCCGGAATATTCCGCCTATTAAAAAATGTTATCACAATATACGAGACTGTGTGCGGTTTTCACCCCCATAATATTAATATTTAGCAATCAAATGTTCAAATAATGATACTAAGAATTCTGTAAACAAACAAACTGATCTCGAGTAAGTCCGGATTATGGACTCATATTCCCCACTAGAAGCTCACGTTTCCCGTAGACAAACAGCATCAAACGAGGACCCAGACAGGCAGACTAACAAGCATCTCAATGAAACAGTATCGTGGCTAACATTGGAACGTAACACCGTTGTGATGTCTTCTTCAGGTTTCCAGTAAAACTCTCTCCAGCATCCTCTCGACGTTCCGGAGATACTTTGCTAAATTTAGCTCTGTATTATTTCTCATGCGTCTCTATATAACGGGTCTCAGTCTTCCGATTCCCATGTGGTTC
Organism: Zhengitettix transpicula; assembly: GCA_037074705.1. Classification (NCBI taxonomy): domain Eukaryota; kingdom Metazoa; phylum Arthropoda; class Insecta; order Orthoptera; family Tetrigidae; genus Zhengitettix; species Zhengitettix transpicula. The sequence goes on along the minus strand of CM073593.1, from coordinate 67,087,235 downwards.
CCCATAATTTTTCTGAATAATCCGGCATCGTCTTCTATCCAGGCAGATTTTGGCAACAAAGTGTCGAGGTTTTTCCCCTAATGCAACCTTTTTTTTTGTTATAATTCCCGTACAGAAATAATGCGAATTATAATTTAATTTACAAAAAAATAATAAGGGATGTGATACAGTCTAAATTTTTATGCAATGATAACGTATTTATATTTGAGAAACAATTACTTGTTCTGAAGTTTTTATGCTGTGGGTTCTTTGTAAATATTGTTTCCAAATGACTATATTTTCTCACAAAACTATATTGACGTTAAGTAGTTAATAATAATAATACGACGTCTTCATTATCAAGTGTTGGTAACCTATAAATGTATTTCACGATAAGTAATTAATAATAATAATAATACGTCCGCTTCATTATCAAGTGTTGGTCTCCTATAAATATATTTAATGAAAAATAAATATAATTCAATTAAGGCGAAATATGTGCCTATACTCGTCATCGTTAACGTGTAAAACGATACGCAATTAGTTTCCTCCTGGTAATGCACGACCACGATATTAATCACCATCCCCCGTCGATCTATGAGGTAAATAACTGCATTCCATTGATTTTATTTCAAGGAAATTTTAATAAGCGTTCTATTTACCTGTTTAATGATAATTATCACTTTTAACTCTCAATGCAGACTCTTATATTTAAAATTAACATGCTAACAAATTTTGAATTAAATAAACCCGTGGTTATCATTGGAAACTCTACGAAATATTGTTTCCCAGAAAAGCGAACCATTAACTGAATTGTAAATTTACACGCCATGAGTGGAATTAACAGAAGTTTAATTGTTGAAAATGTAATGTGTCAATATTAACCGCTTTTGTGCTCGAATAATCTTGTTGACTGTGAAGCCACGTGAAATCAAATCAAATAGATAGAGATTAATACAGAGAGAACGAAGATTCGACGTAAAAAGGTTGACAACAAAGGGAAAATTCCAGGATGCGCGTAAATTAAACTAGCTCGCTTTGTCATACACCAATCGACTAGAGCAAGTAAAGCGCTGATCACATCACAAAGCAAATGCGCCATCCACGCATTCAGTACGCTTGAACCCCCCTCAAACACCAGCTCTCTCTACATGGAAATTAAGGCGTTAAGTATCGATTGAATGCACCACCACATTTGCGCGAATGGACAATTCTCGTCACAAAAAATGAGCGTCCCGTTGCTGAATGCATCACGACAAACATCTGTGGTTTGGAATGGTTATTCGACTCTCATTAGCTGCTTTCGAAAGTTATTCACTGGCCTCTCTTATTTTAAAAAAATATTTATCATATATACTCGGAATCGTTTAATTTACTTTCGAATTAAAATACGTTTTAACAAGACTTTTTCGTTGTATAACAACAAAGGCAAATATAGAAATTCTTTGGCTGCTTATAATGTCTAATGTCTAATGTTGACAATAAAATTTCATTTTCACTTCTCTAGCTGGAAACCCTTCAGAGTAATTTAACCCTCGAAATTCGCCAACTACAGCGTTCGAAAAATTATTTGTGCCAATCAAAAACATATCAATTTTAATAGAAATCCTCCACATTAATTATTCAAAAATCCTCACATTTACTGGTTTTTAATGTCTATTTTTATGAAGAATACCTTCTGTCTGACTAGTGTTCACGTCTTCCCTGTGTTTATCTTTATTAATCCGATTCCTGATATAGTAAAAAATATGTCACCTTCCAAATCATCGGTTAATATTGATATTTTGGTAAACTATATACCTCAATTTATGAGTTATCCCTCCTCACTCCAAATAAACAAAATATTTCAAAATAAGATTAAGGATTTGAGCAATAAATAGCACATAGGTTCATTAAAGTTACTAATATTATTAATTATTGAAGTGATCTTCCAAATTATTTATATTCGTGTTTCTTGAAACATTTTTAATGTTAATTGGGAATAATGTGAAAAATTCATCTTTATTGACCAGTATAAACTTTAGGAAAGAAGTGCTATATTTTCTGTAACACCTCATTACCAGATATTTAGCCGAATTTCAAAGTATTACGAAGCAAAATTACATGAGATTATTGAGAATCTACTTTAATTCCGCGTTCTAGTGAAAATAAAATGATTTTATATTAATAATAATAAATTTTGATTTATCTAAGTTGTTAAATATTTGGATCGAAAGTACATGCTTTATTCTCCTCACACTTATACTTGTGGTATTTTAAACTTATGAGGCACGGCTAACAGCATACATGAAACGTTTGAAGTGGTCTGGAAGCCTGGATGAGGCGCATCTTCTGCGTGGGTGAACTTCCGAATCTCCTATTTTCCACACATCAACACCGATCAAAAAATAACTTCCTGCTCACATAAATAATACACACAGATCAAATTATTTATACTCATGAAACCTGTATATAATGTCCACTAAAAACTGTTTAAATATTTTTTAGAACTGTCCATAATTCCGTGCAGCCCTAATGAAAAACTTCTTCAGATCCGCGACAAGCCTCAAATTTTCACTCATTTTACTTTCCGCTCCAAATTCAATTTGGCTAAAAACTACCGTCATCCAACTTCTCCAAAAAGGTCCGACCAATCGTTGTACTAAATTATCTCGACTCGGTTATGTTTGTTCGAATTCGGTGCCTGCTATTTCTCTGACGGCGCCTGGCGGTCTGGATTTTAACCTCCCTGTCACGTCATTGTTTACGTCCGGAGAATCTGGCCCGACGGAAATTCCGGTCGGTCATTGCCCCGTCAAAAAGCGAATTGCACAAACTGCAATTTAAGAAGCAGGGAAATTACCGAGGTAAAGTGATGGAGGAATAAAATATGTAGAAGAAAGAAAACTGCTCATACGCGGTTATATGGGAATTTATTGGATCACCTGTGAATATAAACTTTAGTTAAATATAATTAAAAACGAGAATTAAATGTATCTCATTTGAACACATACGACAATAAATATTTAGAAAGATATATTATGATGCACTGGAAAAAAGTTGGCAGGAAGTTACAGTAAATTTACCTGTCTTTCTTTTGTATGTCCATATATTTAATTTAGAATGCATTTCTATATAATTTCTCTAAATAAATAAAATCTTCAGAATTATTTGCGGTATTTATGTATGTTTTTCACTTGCTTCATTTATTTTCTGCCGTGTAAGGTATGGCGGTCGATGACATCAGGTCCCGTTTGGGTTTGGGGGGTAACAGGCTACATGAGGGTAATCCACGTGGTGGAAACTCCCCTTTAACAGCATAGGAAGGGATTTTAAAGGGAGCTGCGAGGTAGCCAAGTGTTAACTAGGGGTCCCTGGCTATGGATTAAGGATCCTACATCGCTTAAACGTTATGCAGGGAAAACCCTAGAAAAACATGCATCAGGAAGGTCGGGCACTTGGTACTTGTCCCACGCCCTTCCGATGGCGGGAGAGAGGTTTGCTGTGGGGACGCAGCAGTCCCTTCTTCGTGCCTCGACCAGTTTAGGAGGCAGCTGGCCGACTATGCCAATAGAAATAATGGACAACTCTTACCGTATGCCCGAGGTCTGCGAGCCCGGAAGATCATCAAATCAGGCCGAGGTGCCTCGGCTTGTGGGAACCTTAGTTCAAAAACCCAGAAATAGGGGATGGCATCCCCAAAGGTAGCCTCCTCCAGAGCTCTCTGGGAAGGTTCATCTACGAGGGAATTTCCCTCGCGGGCTTCCTTTCATCCTCAGAGGTCTCGAGCTCAAATCTCGTATTGGTCATGTAAAATTGGGTTTAAGACTAAAGGAGATTCGTCACGCTGACTACATAAAACTAAAAAAAAAATCGGATATGTGTCATGGAAGACAACAGTCTGGCAGTCGTCCTGGTAGACCAAGGTCCTAAATGAGTTGTAGAGCCAAGGACTGGGCAACCATACAATTTGATACCAACGATTGCCATCCGTTCTTATTGTGATTAACATTAACCATTTAAAATTCCATTTCGCCTCATATCGTCCAGGTAATTCTATCGTTTATTGAACTATAGTTTTTTTGGTATTCGATACTGCATCAAAGAAATATTTATGGGAAAGCAATAAAGACGTGACGTGACAATAATAGAAATCTCACTCTAGCTGAACCATCAGTAACTAGAAACTCAGGTCCATTTTTTTTCCCTGCGTGTAGAACGCGTTCAAGCGTTTTGCATGGCGTACGTGTAGATGTAGCGCCAGTGTTTTCCTGCGAGTGCGCATGCTCCGGAGTCTGTAATATATCTCTGTCCCGTGCCAAGCCGTCCGAGGGCGCGAACTTGCCACTTCTAGGAACTGCAGTTTATTTGCGGCCAACGAAGGCTGCCCCTCAGCTATAAATCCACATTCCGCCCCTGTTAAAACAGGCTCGGCTTCCGAGAAGAGCGATTTCGTCCGCGTTCGCAAGACAGCGCGTTTCAAAATGGCGCTGCTTCGCAGAGTTTCAAACGTAAACAAAACCTGTTTACGGGTGCTCAAGCTAAGAGAATTGCGTTAAAATAGAAGCATGCAGAAATATCCCTCGCTTAATGACTTGGTAGTACTACGATTCCTACGAGCGCTCGCTCAAGCAGCTGTCCAACGCGTAGATTACAGACGCACAGCTATGGAACTGGAAATACTACACGGTATCCATTGTCCATTGTTAGATTATAATTTAAAAATAATATGGCAATATTGTAGTTGTGAGAACCACTAAATGTATTTTTCTGGATCACCTGTCTCTCTTTATACAATCGGAATTGTACAGCGTTATTGAAAATAAAAAACAATACTAATATGTTCCCTTATATTATACGCCAATTAATCAACTTGATTTTCCTATTCTCCACTTTCGACAGTATTTTTTACTACCAATGTTGATCCTGTGCTACTAACAAACATAAAACATTTGAAATATCCTCAATATTTTTTTTAAAAAAAAACTGTATACGTTCTCTTTATTCGAGTTCTCAATGCTTTCCTCTGAAAGGAACAGTTTCAATACTCGACTGGAAACTTACTTTTTCCTTTACCCTTGTTTTCTGGATCATCACTTTCACCTTAATATTTTTGTAATTCTTTTCCCCGTCAAACAATGATAGACATTTCATTCCCATCTGCAATTCTTTATCATTTAAAATAATATTTCGTTGTGGTAATACATTATAGCAGCAGTTTAAAGATCTAATTTCTGTGATTCCACTCATTATTTCTCTGACACCTTTCATCTTCTGGGTTTTCCCGTATCAACCACAGAATCCTGCTTCTTCTTTCGACCGACTAGGAGGCTTCATGTATAACTTCAGATAGTTTTTGAGTGCGTTAATTACTGTCGACTTACGATCTATATTTTTAGTTGAAAACCATATTTGTTTATAATTCTATTTATTATTCAGTATTCATTTATTATTTACTGTTTTATATAATAAATCGCTATTTAGTCCTATAATTAAAACAAAATTGTACAGACGCTTTCAAAGAATAAATTAACTGGTATTTTTTTTTTACAAATAATAGAAATGGAGAGTGAATTTAAAGTAAGAGTATTGAGACGAGAACCATATTATATACATACCTTCGGAGAACTTTCCTAGCCCAGCAACCACGCGCCGCGCCGAATTCTAGGAAATTGCCTGCAGGTCGACTTCCGACAATTAAACGAAAACATGAATAAACAAGGCCAAACACAAATAATTAAATTGTAATTTAATTAATTTAGCTTCATGTTTGAAGGCCCTCACCAGGAATGTAAATAAGGATATTAAATTGTTGATATACAAGTGCAGGTATATATGAATTTTTTTGTATTTTTACATCTAAAATTTAATATATTTGTCTACAAGTCTGATGAGGGTCCACATTAGGACAGAAATGTGTACTTACATTAATTAAATTACAAATTAATTGTTTTCTTTCAGCTTTGGTTAATTATTTAAAGTATTCGGATGTAAATAATTACTATAAACGAAAACATTGTTCAAATTTATATTAAATCGTACCTTAGCACTTTGGAACCAAAGGAAAATACGTTCTTAAATTAAATATTAAGTTTGTACATCTTGTGTCTATGAATATAAAATATTGGAAGACACCACTGAAGTTAAAATAAATAAATTCCTAATAAATGCCAGTAAGTTGGCTCATATTGAGATTGTTTAATTTTTATTTCGGGTATGATTATGAATAAACTTTTACCGTTCGCTTTCGTTGAATTTAATTGCTTTCAGATTTTATTGTCATGTATATAGTCAATTTGGGTGTGATTTGTTTCCAATGTCATGTAAATTACTAACTACAATAAATTGGTACAGATTTTATTGGGTATTCCAAAGTCCACGTAAGGAAACAAGGTGAATGAAAATGGCTCGAGGGTTAATGATAGGAATCAGTGTTACAGCAAGAGAGTCCTTACACTCGTACTAAAATTGAGTCTATCCAAAAGAGTCTACTAGCTCAGCTTTCGCGCCAGAGCACAAAATCCCGGGATTTAGCGAGGGAATATTTATTGTAGACCGGGGTGAAAGTTGGCATGGGAGTCAGCGTTAACGCCCCGGCCATCTGGAAGTCATCATTCCTCCTGCCAAGTTCAGATTCCCTTTGCAACTGACCAAAGAATCGCGAACCAGAAGTATGACTGCCACTCGGCATGTTGATGCTCAAATGTGGCAGCAGTAAAAACGTATTTTTGAGTAACCTTTTCATATTCTTATTCGAGAAACGGTAGTACGAAAGCTCTTTTCGAACGTAGACAACGTTTGAATCGTACCTCGAAATATTTTAAGCGGGGAAATATTGTGATCAATCATTTTGAATTATAAGACAAATTTACAACCGGCTACGACGTTTCTGTGGCAAACTCCCACACTTCATTCTTGAATATGAAGAATCTTTCTTACGATAACGGAATATAAATTATTATTAGAAAATTCAATAAATAAATGATAAAAATACGTAAAGGATGTAATTATAAAACGCGGCAAAGGAATTTAAAATATTTAATTATCTAATTTATATATTAATTGTAAATTTTCTCGGTTTCACATTTTTCGCAAATATTAACATGTATTATCTTATTAAATATTTATTCATGTGACGTATTGATTTGTTCTACTTCTTCACTGAAGTACTAACTAAATCATTACATTTAAATATAGTTGAAAATATGTTGTAGACTTCACCAATGTGTAATTAATATTTGTATTGTCGGCGTAATATTGACCATTTCATTGTAAATAACAGTCATTGTGGCGCAAGAATGCGGAGATTGGAATTTTTCCAGTCTCTATTGTTGTCGGCAGCGTATGTAATGCGCAGAGTTTAGGCTAAACAGCAGCCTCGTTTGGGAGGACGACCCATGATGGTCATAGTAAGTCGACGCCGGGGAGTGAACCGATGATGGTCATAGGAGTCTGGTTTTGGAGGTCGACCGATGATAATCACAGAAAATCTCTATTGTTGTCGCCAGCGTGTGTAATGCGCAGAGTTTAGGCGAAACAGCAGTCTGGTAAGGGAGGACGACCCATGGTGGTCATAGTAAGTCGACGCCGGGGAGTGAACCGATGATGGTCATAGGAGTCTGGTTTTGGAGGTCGACCGATGATAATCACAGAAAATCTGTGCACGCGAGTAAACCAGGTAGCGGCCGAGAAAAGTTGTTGCTGGATGACGACTGATAATATCGTATTCAGCCTACGACAGTAAATAAATTTTAAAGTAAAGTCGGTAGATATTAGTAGGACGAATGAAAGTTCTTGAACAATTGTTGGAGAAGTGCTCGGTGGTCAGTTGGCCGGAATTTAGGGAAGTGAACCAAAGTTGTGAGCAGTGAATGGCATGTTAAAATAAATTTTCTTTAAAAGAAAAATAGTGAAGTGCATAAGTACTGTGGTACAAGAGCAGCTCTAATAAACTGATATGTAAAAATCTTCTATATTCTTCAGATTTATTTAGATTTTTTTATATTAATTGTTACTGAAAATTTAATTTTAATTGTTTTGTAACTCTTTTGATTTCATATTATTTGGTGATAATTGCAAATTATTGTAACTATTAGAGGCCCAATAAGCGGCCCTGAAGAATTGAGAGTCTCATTAAAAGCTGTAACATTTAAAATATGTACAGAACCCAAATTAAATAGAAATTTGTGTTAAATTCTTTTATAAGTTGTTATAATCCTAGTAATTATCATTTCCTTTAAATTTGTTTTCCACATTAATTGACGTCACAACGTTGTTTTTATCATTTCATGAATTTGTTTATTACCATAATTAGTTTCAACGTGGTGGCTTTTATTTTGTTTTCTTAAATTTTATTCTGTAATATAATGCATACGTTGACGCATTTCAGACAAATTGATTTAATCGAATTAAAAAACAACGTTTCGGTACGTATTTATACCTTCTTCAGATCCTTTCTGCGAAGAATAATAGACACTTTTTTTATCATAAAAGAAATAATTTTCCACATTGTGGTTTGAACAAGATATACTATACAAATAACATTATTCAACTGAGAAACACGTAGTTATCAAGGAACTGTAACAGCTATTTGACACCACAATTAAAATTTCACTCGTGAAAAAACTGAATAAGAACAAAACCATCAATGTTTTGACGTGTTCCTCGGAAATTTACAAACTGTCCCTGTAACCTCGGGACGCATCTCTATACCCTGAAGACAGTACAAATACGTACCGAAACGGTTTTTTTTAAAACTATTTAAACAAATTTGTCTGAAATTTATATTCAACATTTTACTGTTCATATAAAAAAGGTGGGAAAATAAAACCTTTAAAATACAGTTTAAAGTATTTGCAAATCGCAAAATTGCGACAACAGACTCTAACTGAATTTAATTAGACGCGTGGCAACGTTGCAGTTTATATTATTATGTTTTGTTATACATGGCTGTATTTTATATTTCTCTTTACTCTATTGATAGTTTCAGTTATAATGGTATTTTATTTTCTATATAATTTTTTTTTGTAAGAGTTGCATCTACGTTTGACACGTCACGACTAGAATTGGACTGAGGTTCACAAGCCTACCTTCAGAGATAATTCTGAAATTCTTGGGTGTATGGAAACAGAAAATAATCAAGGAATCGAAGGACCAATATGATCCTGAAAGTCTGCGGCGGTAAGTTTAAATCAAGAAGGGCTAATGGTGAATAAATCGATCTATCTATCTATCTAAGATAAAGTCTAGAAGCCGATTGTCATCATTTTACGCATCACCGTCGGTAAACCAGAATTTAGCTACTCAGCAGATAGAAGACCAAAACGGATAACCCCACAACAAAATCCGTAAGATGTGTTGAGTTTTTCCACAATACTTACCAGATTAAAAATTCACTACCCCATGAAACCCAACGACAATTGTTAGCTTGTCTGCTATAGACTATTAGAGCCTTTGTACTTCGGTTATGGAACATGATTGTGGTGCATTTACTTTCGAGGTGCTAGTTTCCGTGAATTCCATTAACCTAGAGAGGTTTCGGGTCCTAGAGCTAATGTTCGCAATTAGCGTACTTCCGATCTGACAGACAACGGCGTTTCAACAGCTCTGAAACATCGGTTAATATTTTTTTCTTCCAAGCTGAACTAGACAAAATATAAATCCGCTCCATAATATTTTCATAATAATCCAATCGAAATGTTGCTTTTATATGTAAAGTTTCTCACAAAAAATTAACGACTCGTATAACAGAAGTTAATTTTGAATAATAAAATTTAAAACTGAGTAGACGTTGTGACTCTTGCCAATACTATACTAAAGTTATATAGAAAAAGTTACAAAGCATTATGAGTAAAAAGATATAAATGATCAAATATTATTTAATAAACCAACACAAATACCGTTTAAAGAAAAATTGTTGGACACTTCTCACTAGCACACATCTTATTTAAAAAGGCTCAATGTAACCCATTGGGGATATTTTGAAAAATGAACTCTTTGTTATTCTATAGCAATATGTTTCGCTTGATTTTAAAAGTTATAATACATAATGGTTGTAAGAAAGTATATTTTCTATTTTTTATGTGTATTGTCAGTACTTATAGTTGTAAAAATGGTTTAAACGAATATTTAGTAACAGATAATTGAACAAGCCACACATATACTTACATTGTCACACGAACGTACCAAAGATGTGTATTTCATTAAAGACTAGAAAGATGGCTTCCCTTTCTCGACTCTGTCTCCTTAAATTACAACGAGGTCGGCGTGTGACCTGCCCGTGAAATCCAACAGATTATCGTCTCGCATTAAATAAATCAGAACAACTTTAATATTAAATGATTATTTCAATAGTTACATTGACATTGAATTGAATTGAAAAACAGTACTCTTCGTTTCATCAGGTGAATATAATATTTCAAAAATATAAGAAATTAATGGGTATTTTTTTGAAAATCAAAATTTTTCTGGGATGTTGAATTTTTGAATACAAGAATTTGGAAAATAAAATATTATAACATGCGCGGAGAAAACTTATTACATTAAATTATATAAAACAAATTCAAACTTACAAATCGACTTTATAATTTTCCCAGAACTTCAGTTATCATATTCCGAAAAAATTTATTTAGGTGCAAAGAATTTTGAATAGAATTTAAAATGCTCTGTCATTTATACCCGAAATATATATGTGATATAGCAATTAATTTTAAGAGAATTTAAGAGATTGTTAAAATTTATAATTCAGACTAATAATTATTTTAACATATTGGATACATTGTTACAAATTAATATTATTAATCATTTGCATAAAATTTTAATTTGTATCGATAAATAGTGAGGATTCAAATACCATAAGAAACTATTTATAAAAAGAAGGCTTTATTATTTGTGAGCCCATGTGAGCCTTCATGTATAAAAATATTGAAAAAAATTTTAAAATTATGAAGTTTATTAAGCCTCGAAAATTAAGAAAAATATGTCAAAAACTTTGGAAATTTCTTACTTTTATACAAATTTCATTTTTCCACATGGGATCGTATAGTAGTATTGATTCTCTTCTCCACTAAGCTAGGATTAAGGTGATTACGTTCCGAATTTCCTTCAATATTACCCTTGCCTGTCAACGATTTGGAAACGTTATGAGTAAAAATCATTTTTAAAAATCAGACGGTATGCAGAAAATATCAAATCAAAAGTGCTGAAAAAATATGGCAGAAACTTACTTATCGTCTACTAAACTCCTAATCCCTAGAAAATGCTTCATATCCATCAAAAATAACTAATAATATTCATATTTTAACAAATATTATATGTCCCTCTCAATTTTGTCTGTTATTTTAGTATAACGTATTAAATTTTATATATTATATTGTATCAAACATAATGCTGTTATGTAACAATAACACATATTTATTGCATTTAAACATTGTAACAGATGCATGGTATGAGCAAACGTCTGTGTAGTACTTACAAATAAGTAAATAAACATCACATCAACAAGATTTCAGCCTTATCACAGTTTTTTTAAAAAGAAAGGAGAGGTTAAAAATAATTTCGAAAATTTCCAGAGTTCTTGAGAACAGTTCTGTATCCCTTTCTTCGAATACTGATAAACGTGAACTATTTATAGTTGGCACGAGGAATTGTTTTGGTTTTAATTCCTGGAAAATATTGCCTAAGTGGGGTTATCGCGTTCGAGGGACAACGGTGGCGTATTTTAGGAAGCCTTTTATCTGCCGCCTTCGACAGTTCTTGGAGATGTAATTTCGTAAAGAGCCGGTCGTCACCCCGCCTTGACAGAGACGCTGTTCTAAGAAAGCAGTATATTACTCTGGCCGAGATCAATACAGACAAGGGGCACAGCCAACTGTGTCCGAAACAACGCGAGCTGCACCTCCCGTTCACGTCAGACACTCCTCCTACCTCAGCTTCGTCACTTCAACATCTGCTTGCCTCTCTCCACAATAACTTACACATATAAATTCAGCCCTCCGTTAAACATTAATTATTAATATATTTTTATTTCATTCCCGATGTATGGATTTCCGTCTCGATTCTGGATCCACGCCTCATCAGCCATGTATCATCATACTCTTTGAAAAAACTTTTCACGGTAAACCTGATGTGAACATTATCATCTCTCTTCGTGTCCGATATTTTCCGGCAAAACATAAAAAAAATTGTATTTACTGCTCACCCACTGCAACTGAGCAGACAATCAAATTGTAACAGTTAACTTCGGCTTGACACAGAAACCGGGCATCACGCGATGATAAAAAAAATAGTTCTCATGTCTATGACGTTATTCTTTTATCAATATGTGTATTAAACCGCTAATCCACGGTATATAATAAATGAAAGAGGGAAAGGGATAAGGGAAATTCTGCTGTTCGAATAGTATAAAAGACTGAATATAGCAGATTTAATCTTTTTGCCACAGCTTCCTTTTCACCTTGTTACGAAACATTTTACGACCCAAAACGTTAAAATTTTCGCCGTCTTGAATATATTTCTTTATTATAATCAGTAGAATGACCGAAAATACCGTTACAAACCCTTTAAAAATATGGACACGTTATCGCATTCGAATGACTCTAAATACGGAATATATTTTTTTTAATATTTAAAAAGTTTAATTTTATTAAGACTGATTTGTATTCTTTTAATTCATTCAAAGCCCAAGTTTTATTTAAATAAAATCTTGAAGAAAGAATTTTGTGACTAATTTAAACCTGTTTGTTTAATTAACAGAAGATATTTATTTCTTTGACAGTCTTTGTGTAAACCAATTTGATCTATATGTAAAAATAAAAATAATGATTTTTAAATCGTACATTATAGCCAATCCAATAAATAGAGTCGAGTGTCCTAATTAATACTCAAATATCATTATTATTATGCTCATACACAAACGCCTCTTAAATTATACATAAATAAAGCAAGTAATATATCAATCAGGATTAAAACTAATTAAAGTTTAATAACCATAGCTAATTTCGTAATATATTACGTTTAAAATTTAATTCCAAAACTTGAGCAAAATTAATTTTAATAATCATATTTTTCGCAATGTAACAAAATTATTTGGTATATATATATAACGTGTTGATGTATAAAAAATTGACTGAATTTATTTCCGATTATAACAGCGTATATAATTTATTAAAAGTAATTCAATAAGACAGTCAAAAAAATGAATAAGTACAATGAATTATTTAAATAAAAAATTTTTGGGAAATAATAAAAAACCGAAATTTATAGATCTCATACATAAATAATTACTGAAAATAAAATAATATTTAGACTTTGTATATCTACGTAATGTAACGACCTGAAGGCAACATTGTCTTGAATTTTATCCAGAAAAATATTTACCAAAATACCGTTGTTCGGCTTCTTTCATTTTAAAATTTACACCGTGATTGTTAATTATGCAACAAATTTACAACCCCTTCAATTTTAAAATCACAGCCTCAGTAAATAATTGTACAGTTCAAGTAAACAATTAAATGGACCACAGTATTTACAATTAAAAATTCTTCTTACACCAGAAGGAATGATTTTTCCGTAGTAAAAGTTCTTCATAAAAGAGAATTATTTTGATTAAAAATATATTTTTGTATTCCTAAAAGTATTCGCTCTATATATTTTGAAAACTTTATAATAATTTACCTATTTTTACAAACGTTTTAAGATTCGTTTTTTTATTTAGATTTTGATTAGTTTATTTCATTTATATTTTATGAGGAAATACAATAAATAAAAATAAATCGTTATATACCTAAAGAGAGAAAAAATATGCTGTGATTAAACGACAAAAATAAGAAATTATATTACTGAAGTAATTCGTAAAAAGAAAAACGTTAAGAAGCAAATACATAACTGGAAAAAAATTGAGAACATTGAAAAGAGAAAAAATATAATAAATATTATTAGAAAAACTTTAAACTGTTGAGAAAATTTTTTGATTTAATGTAAGTAACAAACAAATCATTTGTACACTATACAACATAAATCATTAATATAATGAATAGCATAAATTATTATTTTGATTTTGGCTAATATTAAAAAAAATTTAATGCGTTATTCTCACAAATATGACATGTAGAAACGTAAACGTACTACATTTGAGTTAAGTGTAACTTATTGCCTTAATCGATTGTGGTCATGAATATGTTTTCAGTCTTTTAGATCCGACGCAACGTCTTTGGAGGAGTCGTCGACAGATGCCTCGTCGAGAGCGTAACGGTATGCTGTGAGGTGACGTTCGATTCCGATTGAAGACAAGCAAAAAATATGTTCATATTAAAAATAAGCGTGTTACAAAATAATTAAGTTGTTCTTACCGCAATCGCAAAAGATACAGAAGTGTGAATGGTGTTTGACCATTTGCTTACGGTAAGGAAATTAAAGTTAAGCGTTGTAAATTTAAACAGATTCAGTAATTTAAAGTTTAATATATACAATTTTCCGTCTGTATTTGTGTATCATTGGGCGTTATCTTTGTTTTATGTACGGTTCGAACATTCATATGCTATCGATGAATATATTCTCATCATTGCAATAGCAATAAATTGTACGTTTAATTGAAATATACACCACTGCACAGGTTTGTTTGACACGGAATTATTTTTTCGCTTATAGTTTTAATTTATTATACGATTGTTCTGGATACTGCCGATGGCATAATATTGAATAAAATATTTATTTAAACGCCCTCAGGATTCGATTGGTACTGTACTGGAGGGCGGGGGGGGGGGGGGAGGAATTAACCGCCCTTCCTGTGTGCTGGATCCGAATACCAAAGCACTATCTGCCAAAAGAGTAAATGACATAATGACCAAACAGCTCCTCCAGCGCAGTAGCTAATTACAACACGTTGTCAATTGGTGTCAGCAACATCAAAGGAGTTACACAACGCTCCCTGGAACACTGTTGTCCGTTCCTCTCTTTTCATAAGCATATCTAATTAAACTTGCGGCAATATTATTTATTTCCCGGAAACGATTTAACGTGGAAACGTACCTCTGCCGCGATTCCTGGAATGTCTTTGCTTTGTGACGTGAAATAAAAAAATATTCGTCCCGTTTGCAACATTGTCATGAAAAAGGGGAGTAGCTCAAAAGTATCATTTATTCCGGGAAAAAGTAAAGGCCAATTATTTTACTAGGCCACGGTTTTAAGTCCTTTGATAAGAAACGAAAATGAGGATAGCATGATACGTTTGCCACCGTCACATCATCAATAAATCCGAAAGCGTCCGTTTTAATTCGACGACATTTCGTCACCAACATTCGTGGGAGTTCACCAAATTAAGTACTACATCACATTTTCTCCTAAATAGCAGATTTCTTTGTTCCGTTTTAGAAATAATTGAAAATACGGTTTTAAAGGAACATTAACGCATTTTTTAAATACGCGCTAAGTAACTCATTCAGAGAGTTAAGCGACACTTAAAATTTAATTAATTAAAGCAAAAGTTTGCTACTAAGCTCTACTTTCTTAAATAAATTAATGAAAGTTAACCGAACCGAGCTTGTTCGTAATTCCAGGAACTCTTTGTTCTGAACTTTACTCTAAAGACGGGGAAATTCATAACCAACGTAGCGGTTTCTTCTCTGAAATAATCCGTGGACCACAAAAAAAAAGTTTTCTTAACGAGTGCTTGTGTTCTGAGAAAATAATAGGAATTTTTTGAAATGAAGATGTCTATGATCAACTTCAAACACTCGTCCTACGTTAATCCCTACAAATAACTGAAGTTACTGCATCCTTAATATTTATTTATCTGCAATTTATAGCATTCATTTCGTTAAATGAACTTTAACGACAAAGCATTGTCATTCCTTATAATTTGCATGTCAATGGCACCAAAATACCTATCCAACAAACTACGCCATACATAGACGTTATCCTTGATTCCAAATTATCATGGAAACCTCACATAGCCCACATTACCTCCAGAATCAGCAACAAAATAAAACAACTCTTCCCTCTTATAAACAGAAAATCTCCCATATCCCTTAGCACCAAAAGACTCCTCTATCTATCCGTAATCCGCCCCATATGGTCGTACTCATGTGCCATATGGGGATGCACTGCCTATTCCCACTCCAACAAAATACAAACCAAACAAATCAAAATTCTCCGTTTAATATCAAATTCCCCTTGGTATCTTCGTAACTCAGTTATCCACAAAGGCCTTGAAATTCCCCTAATCCTTGTCATAATTCAGAAATCTACCAAGTCCTTAATAAATAGCTCTATCAACCATCCAAATCCCACCATTGAGCTATTCTACAGTAACCCACCCCCTCCTTCACAAAATCGCAGACTAAAACGTAAACTCCCAATTGACATCATCCTCCCCCTAAATCACTCTGGAATTACCTAACTCTAGCCCTCCTACCAACTGGCACTACATACTCCCTATAATATCAGCTCTTCCCATCTGCCCCATAACATCCTTAACGCTTCAAACATGTAGTTTCCACAATGACCAGATTGATCGCTAACATCATGCCGGTTATATTATAATATGCGGTAAACAAGTTAATCTGCTTCTCTCGTCTCTAACTTGGAATGACAAGGGTCACATCCAAGACCACAAGTTTACATGTGAAATAATTATAAATTGTAAATACCTTGTTATTTGTTAATTTTTACAATTGTACATACTGTTATTATTATTATTATCACAACTGTAAAGCCTCCGGACTAAAAGTTAACTTTAATAAAAATAATAATAATAAAAAATAACTCATAACTTGATGTTTAATATTTTAATCAGGTCACTGTTAGAGATGTATCTACAAATTCTTTCAACTGTGCTATGCAATGCATTGTTTTTAATGTTAGAAAAATTAATTCCGTAAGCAGCTACCAAAAAATACCCTGATCATCACCTTAAAAAAATGGTTACGAGTTGCCCTAAAATACGTTCCTCGTTCTTATATTATACTCAGTGCTTCTATCATTAGCAACTCCACTTCTGAAATAGCCAGAGCTATTTCTGTTCTTCTACTGTATGCTCAGATGATCAATATGAGTATCCTCGTGGTTGCTGGTGGAGGTGTAGTTCAAATAAAGTTTACTTACACCTCGTTTTATATACTCCAATACATCGTATGAAAGTCCCTACACCTGCAGTGAAGAATTGTTATCCAGTCACTGCATCGTTGATGTTCGTTTCTAAGAAGACGCACCGTTCATCATCAAGACAGGATGTGAGGAACTTTTGCGGTCTTTGTAACGAGCAATGCTGCACTATAAATGGGTTCAAATAGGTTCCTGGAAAAGGCTATATATTTTAAAAGACAGTCCATTTTCGTAATAGTATAAAACGTTGAGAGTCCTGGTGGTCCCGATCGTTGTTCATCAGTTTCTTGAGTTGATCATCTTAACCTTTACAACATTAGTATTCATAGATCGAAAGCTTTCCCGGTGTAGTTGTAGAAAATGTTTTCGGGTTTAC
This sequence comes from Zhengitettix transpicula, assembly GCA_037074705.1. Classification (NCBI taxonomy): domain Eukaryota; kingdom Metazoa; phylum Arthropoda; class Insecta; order Orthoptera; family Tetrigidae; genus Zhengitettix; species Zhengitettix transpicula. The sequence goes on along the minus strand of CM073593.1, from coordinate 67,069,801 downwards.
ACACGGCACTTCGTCTATAAGATGACGACAGAGCTGTTGGTCGTCGAAACGTCACGTTTTAAACAATGTTGTACCCGAGAACTTTTCCTGAAACATTACCATTCATGATATCTGAATATTATTTTTTTAGGGAAACAGCCTACATGAAGGTAATCCACGTTGGGCAACTCCCCTTGAATAGCATAGGAAGGGATTTGAAAGGGGGGATGCGGAAGGGTAGAGGAAGTTAGCCAAGGGTTAACTAGGGCCCCCGGGCTATATTTTAAGGATCCTACCCGGCATTCGCCTAAAGAAATGCAGGGAAAACCCTAGAAAAACCTGCATCAGGTAGGTCGGGCATTTGGTACTTGTCCCACGCCCTTCCGATAGCGGGAGAGGAGTTTGATGTGGGGACGCCGCATTCCCTTCTCCGTGCCTCGACCAGTTTAGGAGGCAGCTGGCCCACTATTCCAATGGGAATAGCGAACAACTCTTACCGTATGCCCAAGGTCTGTGACCCCGGAACATACACCTCTCAGAACAGGCCGAGGTGAAAAGTATTAATGAAGGATCTGGGAGTTACTGCCGGTGCATCACACGTAGAGATTTACTTTAAGCATATTGAAGCAGGTTATGCTACCTTATTTAAAAAAAATCATTCCAAACAGAGATTTAATTCCACTCGTTTTCAAAGAGGAAATAATGGTAATTTCAGAACATTTATCAAGGAGAGGAGAATATTTATAAATAAACATATTATATTACAGATAAAAGGAGCGGCGTCAGTCAATGCCTGAAAATAGCCTAAAAACATTCCACAAAACAGGCTAACAATTATAATTGTATTGTCAGCCAATCACATTGTAAAATAGAAACATCACAACCATCAATATAAATATTTCCAACTAATCACTTAATAAGTTACTTTCATCTGTTTCCAGTACAAAGGCGAAGTCAAAACTTAACAGATTTTGTAACATTTATCTCTACAGAACCGGAAAGACTTGATAAAAGGAGGAAAAACGCCTAAATGAGGCCAAAGACTCTGAAGCATAACGAATTCAAGAAAATACCAGTGAGAAGTTATATATTTAAGACGTCGTTATTCGTATGAACGTAATCTTTCAATGAATTATGGTTTTATAATACGTTTTATACACGACATATATTCGTCTAACCTTATCTGTAGGTCAAGCTTTCACAAACTCATTTTTTTATTCCTTGGAATAAATTTAGTCTTATTTGTAACCTCATCGGCAGTTTTAATTTAAATCCAATTTTGTAAATAAACGTGAAAAATATTATGTGCACTTCAAAATAGTGAAGATTTTACGGTATTTATTTTAATTAACTTGGGCTCGGTTTGCAGTGTGAGAACTGCAACGCGCTGCAAAATACGATAAAATAAGGTGGGGCTTTGGCGAGTATTGATCCCAGAAACTGGACTGACTGTCATATGGATTTCTTCGCTACAAAGGGTCAAGAAGGCCACTGTGCTTTATTACTAACATATGGAAGCAGTAAGCAATCAACAATACGTTCATTGAAGCCATTTCTAATAAGCATACAGTTACTGATAAACAATAACCTCAATAAATTATTTAAAAATATTAATTTATTGGTTGTGAACCACTATAAAGTTACAATATTTACAACATATGTTTTTAAAAAATTTTAATAATAGATGTAATATAGCTTTTTAGTGTTAACAAAATTTAATAATCAGTCACTTATTTACTGTTCCAACCCAAATCTCATTTTTGTGTATGAAGTGGATGAGTCGTCTAAATACAGCATTTAGGTCATGACGATAGGGTGCACAATGTGTCCATGGAGAAATTTTAATCTCATCACTTTTCCTTTCCACTGCATATTAAGTTGAGCTGATACTCTTGGGCTTTACCCTTTAACGCCCGGCCATATTGTTTTCCGTAAGACACACCTTTGTCGCATTCTTCAAGTGTGAGTACATGCGAAGTTTACGAATAAATGTATATGCATAGGGGACAACACGACTCACCAGGTTCAACTTAGCAATGGGCTTGTACATGGAAGTTTCCGTACCATCAATCTTTTGATTTAATTTTTGTTCAGATTCGATTAGTAAAGAAAATGAATTATTGGATTATATTGTAAACCATATGCATTGCACCTTGAAGGGAGATTTATTAAAGGAGAGGAATTATTGGATTATATTTTATTACTACAGCGCCATACAAAACGTGCTCAAAACTTGCAAATATTCATTAAAAGTATTTTATATGACACCTTGAAAGGAGTATCAGTATATGTGTAAGTTCAGCTCATGATTGTGGTCTAGTTTTTCCACAAGAAAATTATTCATATTTTATTGGTAATTCATAAATTTATGACGAGCTCAGACAAACCATCTAACCATGTAAATCTCAAGTGTCCACACTCTGATCACGTCAGTGACTGAGGATTGTGGCAGTTACGGAAATATTAAATTGTCTGCCCGTTGGTAATTGTCTCCAGCTTTGCACACGTGTATATCCCTCATCAGCCGAACTGCGAGTCTTGTCTAATTCGACTCCAAGTAACAAATGATACTTCCCCTCTACAAATAATTAGTAAGTAATTTCGCTACCTCCTGTCCTCGCCTGATCCTGGGGCGTAAATTCTCCCAATGTATTCACATGATTGGTAATAATAATTATACCAGCAACGTTAAATTGCTTATTTTCTCCCACCCAAACATGAACCTGGATTCATAACTATTGATTCAAGTTCTCGTCCGTGACTGTTGACAACGTCCGGAGATTAGACACACTACATCCCGGCGCTTACAAAACGGGTGCAAACCTTGCAAATATTCATTAAAAGTAAATTATGTTACTACAACCCCCAATTCAACATAATTCAACATCTACTGCATTCAACTTCGAAATTTAAAATTAAAATAATAGTTTGTTCCAATATGATAAAACCAATACGTTCTAGAATGGATACTTGTTCACTCAATTAGACGACGATACTTTAGAAAATATATATGGAACGTAATTAATAGATCGGAAATATACAAGATACGGAAAGAATGTGTACAATATAAATGGTCATATAAACTGTCATAAATTATAGAGACTTGTATGCTTCACTACAATATTATGGCGGAAGTGATAAAGTGGTACGTAAGAATCCAGAAAAGGCCTAACATTCAATATACTGTATATTTACGTGAATTATGTAATACTTGCAGAAATTGTGGATTAATGAAATTATAATTCTTAACTTTTCAATATTAATAAAGCCGAAAATGGAGATAAAACACAGAAAAAAATATTTTTTCACATATATTTTCGTTAAAACAGATTTTATGCCTCGAAATTACTGCGTCAGAACTAAGGGAATTGTATGTGCATCGCTACATAATTTTCACCGGAATTTTGGAAGTAATATAATGTATTAAAAACATGGTTACTTCCCTGAAAGCGTCATTAAGTGGACTACGTCCTATTTTGAATGGACACTGAGGAAATATACTTCTTTTCGTTTGATGTGAACATAATTGAAAAAAACTGCTTTCATATATGTTTGGGGCTGGTGATAAAGGCCGGGCCCTCATCTCGGGAGTGATCCAGAGGACGAAGGGAGTCAGGTATATTGATCGGGAGTGTCCCGTGAGCCGCATGCAGCTTCCTGTCGCAGATGGACTCACGCTACGCCACATACGAAACGAAATAAAACAATTTGTATTTGATAAATTCACTCATAATGCGAATAATTGTTCTAAATTTGAGGCACACAGTAAGTTAACGGAAATATTAAATATATATTCGTAAACTTCGCATATACTCACACTTGAAGAATGCGACACAGGTGTGTCTTACGGAAAACAATATGGCCGAGCGTTAAAGGGTAAAGCCCAAGAGTATCCGCTCAGCTTAATATGCAATTGAAAGGAAAAGTGATGAGATTAAAATTTCTCCATGAATACATTGTGCACCCCATCGCCATGACCTAAATACTGTATATATATATATATATATATATATATATATATATATATATATATATATATATATATATCTGAAATAGTAATCGGTCAACTTCGTAACAAAAATCCGTAGAAATTAAGTCATGAATATTTATAGTCTTACGCGCGCGACGACTCAAATCCTCAACAAATTGTGAACACTGAAAACAAAACATTTATTCTACATTAGCTGTACGTGCCTGTCAATAAGGTTCCGAACGAAAGCGTTATTAAACCAAGGACGATGCAGTTATTTTATTGACAAAGATGAACAAGTGTTATTCATCCAATGACAATGCAGTTACCCGTAGCCAGTAAATCAAATGATTTTTGACTTTCCTCTAAAACTAATACCTTGACTTCAAATTTAGTAGGTTGTGTTCTATCTTGGGGAAGTATAAATATAAAACAGAAGTTAATCAAACTTCTTATATAACCCGTACAAACCGTAAAAGAAAACACTTTAGTTGTTTAGCATAGACTGACAAGGACGAGGGAATATTGAAGTTAAGTTCTGTAAAAGATTATTTATTTTTGTACATGGGAATGATTTAGACCAACGAAAGCAGAGTTGGAACACTTCTGCAAGTAGAAAGTTGAACTTTAAATATAATTACAATGTGTTATTAGGAAAATTTTCATAATAAATTAATTATAACAAAGTATTTTATTATAATTAAAATTCATGTAAATTTTCTATGTCTTTTGGAATATTCTATTTACTCTTTTACGAAATAATTATGTAAAAAATCTAAATAAAAAACTGTTTTTTGTATATTGGGATGGCTGTAAACATTTATGTTTTACGCCGAAATTATTTTCTCTTATTGAGAAACGAGTAATTACATATTTCCGGTGTGCTGATTGATATACGCCAGCAAATTAATCTGATTCCAAACCGATATTTCATATAAAGTTACTAAGTGGCGTGTTTTTAATAAAAAAAACAATTATAAAACCTCATTCTAGTATCGAATTTGAATGAGTTGAAAAATATTTTAAAAACTCCCGACAGATTAATCAATTTATAACACAAATAATCAATTGTGTCTCAATTTCGTTGTTATTCTTGTTAAAACAAATTATACCAAATTTCTATCTCTATATCTTAAATACGAATTCACACGCTCGTATAGGAAATGATGTGAAACACTTTGTGATGGTAAACGTCACCGGTATTATGAAAATGATTTTTTATAGGTTTCAAACTTCACTGTCAATAAATATCATAAATAAAGCAGTTATAATCTGTGTTCGTTGAACGATCAATAAAATAGCCGGAACAGGCCGGGATTAGGTGTGAATAAATAAGAGACATATTACGTTTCTGAAATCTTCGTTACTTCACTCTGGTGTGGAAGTAAATTTCAAAAATAGGAAAAATAAGTAAAATAGCCAAAACCAGTACCGGATTAGGTAAGAATAAATGAAAACTATAACACGTTTCTGTAACGTTCTTGCTTTTGTCGGGTGTAGCAATTTAATTAGTAAGAGATCTCGAAAAAGATGTCGAACAATTTAAAAGAACATGCTTTATTATTTGAAAAAAGATACATTCGTATATATTGGAGTGAACAGTACAATTTCATTTTATTGAAAAAATAAGAAAACAATTATAAATAGGGAAAGAAAATAAAACTATTTTTATTTTATATTGCTTGAAATAAACACATGTTGTATATCAGCGTCGATTTGAGGACCTTTCGTTGAAAACAAACATATATTTTTCTCACTGTACAAGAAAGGTAAAAATAATCACGGCAGTTATTTATTTCTGAGAAACGTAAAACAAATGGCATGCAACAACCACAAAATTAAAGGTGAACGAAGTCCAGTCTCACTGTCTGCAAATTAGGGTTCCGAACTTGTAATTCCCATATCCAAACGATGATTGCAACTTAAATCTATGAAAGTTAGTCAAATTAAGATTCAAACTGGAACAAATAAAAACACGTAAATGGCTCCCTCAGTCAAATAATATTTCTCCGTTGTTCTCCAAACGACTTAATTTATTGCAGTATAAAAACAACCGTTACAGTCATATTCCTGAAATCCGACTTCAACTCTGAATGCCATGTTTCTTCGTTGCCCTACATACGACATTAAATGCATTGAAACATATACACGGCTCCCTCAGTCAAATAATTTTTCTTCGTTAATCTCCAAACGACAATTAATTTAATTGTCCGTGCGCTGATGACAAGGGAAATCCAAAGGTGACAACGTCGCCTCGGAACAATTATCTTTTTAAACGACACATGACCCAAAATTAATACATATAAAATTTGGAACTTTCTGCGATTTCAATCATTACAATATATTTTCAACATTTTGTTACTTTCACTAAATAAAGAAGTATCCAAATAAAATTAATTGATAAAAAAATACCAACAAATATAATTGAAATCTTGAGTGGTATTCATTTATTTTTTTACTCAATTTTGTCTTTTATTTGGTACTTCTCTATCTAATTAGTATCCTTTTATCACAGACGTTTTATAACTTTCTTATTTTAATCTAATTTACTGAAAATTATAACCTTAATTTCCTTGGTTAAAAAATTAACTACTCAGACCAAACGTCAACAATTCGGAAATCGAAACTAAAGCAACTTATCACAAAATATTTTATCTAGTCTCATCTACCAAAACTTTAACCGCAGTCGATATTCACGACGTCCATGAAGAGACGAAAAAAAATTCTCCGGGAACAAATTTTTAGACAGGTAAAGCTGTTACGGACTGAAGACGAGAGACTTCATTTTGAAAGGAGAAAATTCAATAAGCGGGAGACGAGCTTCTATATAGGCAAGCATTCCAGATACAAACAGCCGATGCGAGACGGAAGAATAAATTTCGTGGTTCGAGAATAAGCAGAGGAAACGCTTGACAGGAAAAATATATTGTATTTTACTCGCAGATAAAGGGGCTTTATGACATTATAGAGATTGATAAGTTATCGAAGTCAGACACAATGATAATGGAAAGAAAATTGTTCAAGATACTTAAGCTTTGCACTTAATTTATTGTGTATATTTAACCCCTAAATGTAATAACCATGCTTCGCTTTCGTAATGGAAAACTGACGTGAAAATATATTATTTTATTGAAAAATGTTAAAAAGTAAAACATTATTATCCAATGCGCATACGTCATTATATTTGTTTTTCTAACATTGTCTTTCCCACTTGCAATGTCTCAAGCATAATTTCCGTCGTCAAGCGTTTTGAACGAAAGTTATCTTGTATAGCGTTATTCTTCCAAAGACAATGCAGTTGTCCGTAGCCAATACTACAAATAACTTTTATCTACGCCCCTTCCCTCAGACTCACATCATGAGCTGAAATTCGCTGAACATATTTCTTGTTCCCTAACGAAATGTAAAAACAAATATTGAAACTCATTGACATATAGACATACCAATGTGAACAAAAAGTAAGGTGAACTTATTTATAAAATACAAATTCTTTATTTATTCTTCCAAATCAATTTCATCCCGTTCAAAGTAATCCCCGTCCGATAAAACGCACTTTTTCCAACGCTTTTTCAGTTGCTCGAAACAGTCGGAATAATCTTTTCCTGGTATAGCCTTAAAGACCTTCGATTCGGTTTTTATCTCCTCAATCGTGTCAAAACGGCGTCCCCGCATTGGTCTTTTGAGCTTGTTGAATAGCCAGAAGTCGCACGGAGCCAAATCAGGCAAATACGGTGGTTGCGGAACGATATGAGTCAAGTTTTTGGCAAAAAAGTCGCGAAGAACCAATGCAGTATGACATGGTGCATTATCGTGATGAAGGAACCAAGAGTTGTTCGCCCATAATTCCGGCCGTTTCAGACGAATAGCTTCACGCAAACGACGCATAAAGCTCAAATAATATTCTTTGTTGACAGTTTGACCCGGCGGAAGGAATTCATAGCGCACCACACCACGATAGTCAAAGAAAACCTTAACATGACCTTGACTTTGCCGTGGTCTTTTCGGTCTTGCTTCACCTTTTGCACGATATTCGCTACGTTGGTCGGTGGTTTCAGGGTCGTATGCGTAAATCCAAGTCTCGTCTCCAGTAATGAGGCATTTCAAGTGGTCCTGATAATCAGACAGCAAAGTTTCACTCACATCAACGTGACGCTTTTTTTCCAATCGATTTTGGCCCCAATCGAGACTTGATGCGTTTGAGACACAAAACATTCTTCAAAATGGTTTCGGCTGAGCCAGATAATATTCCAACACTATCAGCGAGATCTCTAATTGTCCATCGACTATTTTCAAGCACCAAATCTTTGATTTTTTGGACGTGATCCTCGTCGGTAGATGTTGATGGTCATCCAGAGCGCGGTTCGTCTTCAACGCGTTCTCGACCCTCTTTGAACTCGTTGTACCACTTATAAACGTTTGTTTGTGCCATAGTTTGATCACCAAAGGCCTTCCGCAAAATTTTCAACGTGTCCGCACAAGAATATTCGTTCCGCAAACAAAATTTGATGTAAGTTCTTTGCTCAACAAAATCACCCACTACAAAAATCGAACTATTCACTTTTGGTTGTTTACAAAAACACGTGTAACTCGGAGATAATTAAACCTTTTAACAAACAGACGCTTGGAAAATATTATAGCCAGTCCAACCAACCTAGGAGAAAAAAATTTACCTGCCTTCCTAATACCCGGAAGTTTAAAATGACAATTTCACCTTACTTTTTGATCACAGTGGTAAGTCGAGGAATGGTCGTATCCCAACACTTTCTGACGTGCGATTACATTAAAACAAAACTTGATTATATATCGCATAAAAAAAGTAATTTCATCGTAATAATTCCACGTGCTTGCATGTATAATATTAAATTTTTAATCGTAAACAATGCCGCCTTTAAATATAACAACAGCCGCAGAGCGAACGGGCGTCTCATTAATATTTATTTCAGCTGAATGCGGGACGTCGGGCGGGGATCACAAAAATAGAGATTAATTTAGTTTTCGCTGATTCTGCCGTGTTTATAATTGGAAGAGAAACATCACTTTCGGCCGGAACAATGTAATGAATGAGGCGGTGAATATTAATCATTATTTGAAAGCCACGCCGAGGCGTAAATAGTAATTACGGAAGTGCGCATCGATTTCCATATAATGTTTAAATAATAATGGTTTATCAGCTCAATATACATCAGCACAGCAAGAACAACAAAACCGGCAGCGATTCCCAGAAAATAGTCAGCTAGTTTGCGTCATAATAGTTAATTAGGTCAAGCGATTCTTAAAAATAATTCTTCTGTTTTGAGCTGCTTTCTAACTAAAGTTATATAAATGGCGTCGTATATTTAAAGAAATAAGCAAACAACAAAACGGTTATTCATGGAATCAAATCTTCCGTCGCCTCTTACACTAAGGTTAGGAAATATTTCAATCACATCATTATTGATCAGCGAAGAAGTTATTGATATATCTAGTGTAAGATTTTAAACCAGAATTTTTAATAATAATTGTCTGGCATGTTCTAATTTCACAAGACAGAAAAATTATTTGATGAAGGACAACTTTACGGTCTTAATTTTAAAACTTCTCCAGGTGTACTTCGGAATAATTTAGTACTTGGAGTGTTACAAATCTAAAATTTAAATAAAATATTATCTGAAGAATCTCACCTTGCCGAGGATCAATTGTTTTTAATCCACGTGGTGGCAACTCCCCTTTAATAGCATAGGAAGGGATTTGAAAGGGGGGATGCAGAAGGGAAGAGGAAGGTAGTCAATGATTAAACTAGGACCCCCGGGCTATAGTTTAAGGATCCTACCCAGCAATTCGTCTAAAAGTGATACAGGGCAAACTCTGAAAAACCCTGCATCTGGTAGGTCGGGCATTGAGTACTTGTCTCACGCCCTTCCGATGGCGGGTTTGCCGTGCCTCGACCAGTTTAGTAGGCAGCTGGCCGAATATTCCAATTTCGTTGCAGTTGGCGAAAATTAATATGTTTGAGCTGTTACAGCTGCAAGTGACGCAAGGTTTGAGTAATAGTATTTACGACATTAAGCAGGCGGAAATTAAGTTTGACTAAATTATTAAACCATTAAAATATATTTTGGTTCTTATGTGGACGCTCGTCGGTTATATCACTATCAACAAATTAAAAAAGCAAAGATGATAGGTAAAAAACAGTAAAGGGGAAAGAAAGAAATCGGAGCTAAATGTTTTAAATAAATATAATTATCAATTATTTTTACTCTTATCAAAACAATAGACAAATTATTTTCGAATGTCAATCAATCATTTATCTATACTGTATTTTCTTTATTATAAATGCAATTTAAATTGTCTGTATGTTTTTTTGGTTGATAAATTATTTTTCTCAATTTAATGTGAAACGTTTGTTAACTTTACCAATGAACATGTATTAATTAATTAAAATATTTATATAACTTGTTTTTTTACTTAAGTCGCCTTTATAATATTATTATTTCAAATCAATAAAAACTATTCATTACATTTTAAGATATCTTTAAAGAAAAGTCAAAACACTTGTATTATTCCCTGCGGATAACTGAAATGCTTATAGATTAACAACACATTATTAATAATATCGTTTGCGTAAGTTCATGTCCATGGAATAAAATCCACTTTTCTCATATGTTAAGTCAAATTTCAATGCGGACTATCATCAAGGAGGCTGATTAGCTTTGTTTCTCGAAATATTTTAAATTAAAGTGGATAAAATCCAAATATCAAAAAAATATGAAATTACAGTAATTATCACTATTCTGTATTTAAATATTATTAATAAAATAATTATATAATGAAAATACGAATGAAAACAGTTTTATTTCCATAAATATTGAAATAAAACACAAATCGTATCTAAGGGTCTATAGTAGATATTTTGGTAAAAAAAAATATTATAATTGTCAATGTACAAACAAGAACATTTATTACGGCACTTTTATTCATCACCTCTACTTCACAGAAACCTTAAATCGCCTGTCGGAATGGAATAACAGTTGGCGCCCTGAAATGGAAGGCAATAACCACAACACTCAAGCTGATTAGACTCCATCAGTCTGTCCTGAAAATTAGGCTGCCAAGCACCGAAATCGCTCAGACAACTGAAAGCAGTACACAATTCTGAAAATTTTTAACCCATTGTTTCTCCCGTGCTTTTCCCACGCTAATTAAATCCATTTAATTATATAAACGACTCCCTCAGTCAAAACATATTTCGTCGCTTTTCTCCAAATGACAAATCCATTCATTAAAATTGCATAAACTGACCCTGCAGTCATATCATGTTTCTTCGTTGTTCTCTGGTAATTAATATAATTCTCAACTTCATGTCGGGGTAAACGGAAAATAACCGAGGCTTTTTGGAAAAATTATCTCAGACAAAGAGATTTCTATGACTCAAACTCAATACAAACAAAATTTAGAACTTTCGGCATTATTAATCATTAAAATCTATAGACGATGATAGCCAGTACACTGATCACTGCACATATTCACAACTTATATGCTGATATTAAGAAAAATAAAAAATAGAGTCCCAGTAGTAAAAGGATCCACTCCATAAATTTGGTTCTTGGAAAAGCCCCTTCCAAGACAGATTGTGTCGTGTTAGCCGAGTCGAGATTCTGTTGGCAACTTCGTGTCTGCGGCTCACAAAACTTCCAAACTCCATTTTGAGTTGATGCGACCCTCGGTGGCCCCTAAGTGCTCCTCCCTTTCAAACAATTGAGACGAGACCGTGAAATATGCGCCCGATTCCGAGAAGCCGGATAAACAATTACCGGGGAGGCTTAATGAAGGGCCACACAAAGGCCCTGATGTTAATAACGTTTCTTGTGTGCGTCTGTTGGAGAACTGGATGATTGATAATGCCTCTGACTCCTGGCAGGCGCAACAGACTTGGAGGAGGCCTCGTTACAAGTTTCATTAGGGGGCGCTGCGAGAAGGAGCGTCTGTCTCTGTGAGAAATCGTCGGATTCTGGAGACTAATTGCGAGAAATGACTGCTTCACACTCTCTGAGGGACGTCAAGCTCCCAACAGCCGTAGATCCGAGCGCCACTCTCCAATAAAAGGAAACAGTTGACTTTGAAAAACTTTATCTCACACGTTTTTTTTTATTCAACATTTTCACAAAATTTATGGAGTTTTTTATTTCTTAAAAATCATTCATCAACCTCCATTAGTTTTTCACTCTACAAAATAAAAACAATAAACTGCTTTTGAATTGCGTAACACATACTGCAGATTTAGATTTATTATTAACTTAAATGGCAAACGTAATTACATTTACTAATAGTTTTTAGAAACTACATTATGTTAACCATCAATTAACATAATTTAGAAGTTAACAATCACATAACTCTTGAACACAAAAATTTATAAATATAACACAACTGAGAAAAGAATATAATAATTACAATTAATTAATTACGAAAAATGCAATGAAATGAAATTACTACGAGGGGCGATCAAAAACTAAGGTTACAAAGCCTGAAGTGAAGCGTGCACATTTTATTTTATACAACCAATACAGCTATCCAATAGTTTTGACATAGTCTACATAACGGTTTAGGCACTTGTCGCTTCGGGGGATGAGTTTAAAAAATCCTTCCTAGTAAAAAGCTTGTCCTTGTGTGTTGAGCCACGTTGTCGCGAAGTGTCTCACCTCCTCGTCTTAAACGAATTAACGGCCTCCTAGATACTCCTTCAAGTGAGGGAAAAAAAGTATCTCCAGGGAAGTCATATTCCTTCACGACAACGCGCGAACTTTTGAAGTAGTTACGCTGGGACATCATCGACCACCCTCCCTACAGCCAAGACATCTATCCAAGCGACTGTCACCTTTTTCCTTACTTGAAGGAGTACTTAGGAGGCTGAACACACAATGACAGGATTTCTACAAGGATATCCAAACTTATCCCACGAAGCGACAAGTGCTTCTTAAATCGTTACAGAAACTTTGACAAAAATAATCTACTGTACGTACTATCAGGTGGCTGTATTACTTTTATGAAATAAAATGTACACGTTTCACACAGGCTTTGTAACCTTAGTTTCTTATTAACATACAAATATTATAATGCATACAATTCATATTTTAAAATTATTTCTTAAATACCATTAATTTAAAATCCAAAAATTCATAATGGATATATATATATATATTTAAATTTCAAAAAATGCAGAACTACGCAATACAAAAGCCAGTAAAATAATAAGGCAAAATTTCACATGTTCCCTATGAATAGTCAACTGTAGTGATTAACCCTTGGCTACCTTCCTCTACCCTTCCGCATCCCTATGCTATTAAATGGGAGTTGCCACCATGTTACCCTCATGTAGCCTGTTACTCTAAAAAAATCGTATATAATTTTAAAATACAAAGTAAATATAAATTATTGATTGTTTTATTTCTAAACTAGCCGAGGTTCATAAAAGAAAACATAGATGTAAATATTACTAACAACGACAAAGTATGAAAGGTGGAAAAGGAAAATTTTATTCTGATATTTGTTTATTGCCAAACAGTAGTCAGAGAGCTGGTGAAAGGCACAATTTATTGGTCCATACATAAATAATTATTATTAGGAAATATTATTGAATTCAATGATAATAAATTAATTAATTTGACTATATGAGCGCAAGTCGGTGCAATGCCAAAGGCTTGCCTTCTCCATAACCTCAGCACAAGGAATAAAATTATAGGATATATACTCAACTGTTAATTAAATTTTTTTAAAAAAATCGCAAAATTTCGGCAGTCATGGACACGGCCAGTTGGACGCGTTATGATAGTGTGATCGTGTTAGCATATTTTAATTCCAGCATGCAAACAATCTGATGAACATTATTTTTCTAAATTGGTCGGGGTTTGCCAAAGGTAACGAAGTTTTGTACACTCCTAATTTCCAAACTTATTACACGTATGGAAAATAATAAAAAAAACAATAGTCGAGACAGCAACATTAATACATTGTCTCTCCATAGTTACCATATTTTTAAGGTTTAGTTCTCCAGTATGTATATGTAATTTTAAAGCTAACGTAAATTATAAAAAAATCGATTATTCCCAATAATATTTTTATAAAAGTTATCTATTTTAGTTGCATATTTCTAATTAGTTCGTAAACGAATCTGATTCTAGCAATAAAAATTTTACAAGGCATTTTTAAACCAATGGAAGATAATTTTCACTTTACAAACTCTGTAGAATTAAGTAATTAGGACGACGTTTGTAAGTTCACGACTTGATGAAATTATGATTTGGGCGCTGAATTAAATCATATGTATATTTCTGTATAACGTGGTCCGTCCCTACATAAGAGTACGGTTCTATTTACTGGGATCCGAACAGGAAATATCACGTCAAAAAGGTTCGAAACAAATCTGGGTTAATGATATAGACATGTGAAAGCTAACAATTTACGTTGGATGAGTTTAGATAAACGACGGAAGAACGTATGAAAACAAAAGCTCATGAAAGGATTTAAATAAGGTTGAAAGATGTTAATTACCACAAAGTAGATCGAATTTGCTAACTGGGAAAGATACAGTTCTTCAAACGGAGCATGGCACATTTGAACAAACAAATTACGTGCTGGATTTTTTAAGAGACATTTCGTTTCACCAGTAAAACTTTCCAAAGAAGAGTAAGGAAGTGTTTGTAAAAGTGAAAGTGTAAGGGAAAGGAAATAGCGTAGTCACGGAAACTAAATGTTTGCCAGTTTAAACTTCTGTACTCTTACCTCAGTGAGTTTCTTTATCTTTAATTATTTATTATTTCAAAAATGGTTACATTTCCTATGTTTGTTCTTTGTAACTGTCACCGATTTATTATTTCCAAAAAAGTCCAAAGGGGTCGATAGAAGTTTAAAAAGGATCTAATATTAATTCAGAGGTCATTTGTTTTCAGATTGAAGTAAGAATACGTAATATACCTCAATTTTTCGAAATTTTTCTTTTTTTCTTTCAGTCGGTTCTTGAAGCAAAAGAATTTTATTTAACTTTTAAGGAAAGCAATTATTGGATAAAAATTACTCAAAAGAAATATCTTGTTTATTAAGTACGAAGAAAATAAATTACAAAGAAAAAGAGTGAATCTCGTTCAAATTCGAACAACTACATTCTGTTTTCGCTCCAAAATAGATTTATTTATTTCCACTGTAAATGTAAATAATTTTCGATACTTTGAATGTGTGAAGCAACTTCCTGTTGTTGAAGAATATATAAATAATGTTTCTGACATTTAAATCAACAATGACCACTCTCATCAATTAAAAAAATATATCTATGCGCCTTATAAGATTAGAATGTACAGGCTTGAAATATAAAGCCAATTGCAATGAGAATAACCAATATTAAATAATATTTTAACTTCTGTGGTTTATTATAATAAGATATATTTAACAGCCTTCTTACAAATTGGTTCTAAACTATATCTTTTTATACCCAATTATAATTTTTTGCTACAAGAAAAATTGATTGAAATGAAGGAGAATTAGTAAGATAAAATCAGTTTTAAAACCAAAAAATATACCAACTTTTGGATTTTAAAGACATATGTCTAATCAATACATATCAATTAACCATTATTTTTAGATACTGCTATATATTTCTTGGTTCTGGTAGGATTTAGTCGCGTTAAGAAAAACTAGAAATAAATTATATATTAAAGTTCTTATTAACTAATTATACATCAAATACAAAAAAGCATTTTGAAAAACGTCTACCGCAAGCATTGTTTTTAAAAAACGTATATTATTATTACATATAAGCCTGTAAATTTGAAAAATATTTCTTATATTGTACAGATAAACAAGTACCTAATTAATATACAGAATTAATTGATTAAATAAATACCACGGTACGTTCTGTCATTTAATGCTTTCGTCATGTGATTCAAAATCGCAGGAGCCACAACAACAACTAATCAACCACAAGCTCAAGAGCTACTGTTTTGAGTTTTTAAATATTTATTTTGGTTTCTGACTGATTTGTCGTACCGCAAGTATTTCTTAGCGATTTTTAACCACTTGACGATGGCAAAAATAAACGCTGTGTGATATTTATTTTACCACTTTACTTGGTCTGTTAATTTACTTCTTTAATTAGTATGCTTCTAAAAAAGACGTTTTATATTTATTATGTTGGTAAATGGATTTTCCTTAAACTGTAACTTCATATCAACCGTTATTTATACATTATAATATAGAAAATTTGGGGGCCTATTGAGAAATAAATTTTTTAAGGAGGCCGTGGTAGAAAAAATGTTGGGAATCATTGATGATAAATTTTAGTTAAAAAATATGTTTTACATTTATAACAGCTTATATATCTATATAGAAAGATTATGCCGTTCATTCAAAGACATAAACTAAGGTATTAGTTAATTAATTATTCTTTCACGAAATAAGACTATTTGGGACAAGTAATTTATAATCATCATATACACTACAAACAATTATTTTCAATTTTTATTAGATATAAAGTTAGAGATGTGTAAGACTGTAACTGTACCCGTTTTTATTAGTATTGACGTTATATTTTCTTAAGTATTTATTTTGGCGGTTATACATTGAAGCCCTTCCAAGGCGAAGTCAAACATTTACCTTAGCGACTTCTTGTCACTGCAAACACAAAGATGCTCTTCCCACCCCAAGGGAAAGGCCTTTCTCTATTTGCGGTTCCCAGAACGACGTTAGTTAGCCCTTAATATACACCTGTCTCGATGGAGTTTAAGTAAATTTTCTTTCCCACCGCCAAAGCTAAAGAAAATCAACTGAGAAATAAAAATAAGGGACCGAGTTCCACGAATTTCATTTGATTTAGAGCCTTCGAGTTTTGCAGCTCAAGAATTGAACTGAATCCAAGGATTAAAATAAAATTTATGTATCTATTGGTGTTAGGAATATTTTTATGTCTATACATATTAATTGCTTGGATAGATTGTATCAAGAACTACTGCACAGTAAATATGATTAAATTCCCGAAATAAATAAGTTGGAAACCAGTGGAAAATCCAGTTGTATATGTAATTGAAACTTTCATAATTAATCATAGATAAGTAAATTTAATTATGATATACAAAATTTGGACTTTCTTTCAAAACGTACATTGCAGAAAATATACGTCTTTTTTTATTGAATAAATTATAATTTTCTGACTAAATTGGCCAAGAATTATTACATCAATTTATAAATTGTCAGGTAACTTCTAATTTGCAGTATTTCATCCTTTTCATGGTACATGGTTTGCCAAATTTCAAGCCACGAGTATGTGAGTTTAAAGGAAAGTCCTGCCAGTACGTCACCTCCCGTCACGACACCGACCGAGCAAGCACCAATCAAAAACCGAACGACATCTGTTTATTCAATGTTCTACCAAACTGTTATTAAAAGAATTAAACACCTCTTAAGACTAAACACTAGCACCGTAACGTGTCTTTTCAAAGGTCTGTTTCAGTGAGCTAAAAATAAGAAATGGTTGTTCGGATTTCAATTAATTTTCATATTTATATGTATACATTCTCAGGACATAACATGGGTTAATTATTTTGCCGAATTTGAAGAGAAGAGTGAAGAGTGCGTGGGGGGAAACATATTTGTGCCACTGGCTACGGTTAGCTGAATTAATTTCATTACGAATATCATTGGTGTTTATTTACAAACTAGATATGTAACTAAATAAAATAGTACTGAACCATACCTAATAATCTTCTTCTGAGAATCATTCATTAAATCAATACACCGGAATAGCACAATTTCATTGAATAAATATGACTTGTTATACACAATTCATCAAAGAAACTAATTATTAAAATATTTAAAAGCAAAAATAGAACTGGAAACATAATAAGCTTCAAAAGAAAAAGAAAATGAAATTATTTTTAAAATGGATATTTTATCCGACGTCCAATAACAAGATAAATAGATAGAACGACCAATAACTTCGAAAATGTTTATTCAAATATTTACTTCAATGGTTAATTTTACAATTAAATTAATAAAAATGGAAAAATATAAAAACACTACGCTTTGTCCTTAAGTTGGGACTTCATCAGGTGAACATAAATGAGACTTTAATAATTCAAATTTTGTGATAAAAATTTATCCAATGTCGTTGAATTTCTAAAGTTTGAAGAAAATCTATTTTAATATGTGTCGATAAAATTTGTTATATTGAATTATATAAAATAAATTCAAATTTACAATTTTATTGTATAAATGGCAAAGATTTTCAATTAATATTTTTGTCGTTTATATTAATAATTAATTTAAAGACATAGATCATTCTTCTTATTTACACTTCTGTTTAAGAACCATGTGACTTTTCTGGACCAAAGTTTGAGAATTTTGATACAACAAAATGAAACATATTAGTCATGTATAAATCCACTTCTATTATTATACAGAAATAATTCGAAGTACTTTACAGGCATATTTGACTTTTTGATTTCCCATAATTAAAGAGAGAGCATAGGAGAAGGTAAGGTCGTGTATATCGAAACTTGAGCGCCCAGCGACTGGATGTTGTGACGTGTGACGAGATGCTGACGTCACTAGACGGCGACGCGTGCATATTTGTGTCACAAGACCTTGAGACGAACAGCTGACCGCGGTCACAGCGTCTGTTTATATTTAGCAAGGTGTTTTGCCAGGTAAACTACGCGGCGCTAACTTGTCCAAGAAATTAAATTAGATCAGTCTACCCAGTAAAATTAACTTCTCCCTGACACACTTTGAATTCAATTGTAGCTGTCATTTTAATTATAATTGAATCATTTACTTTTATACACTTTTATTTAGTAACCATCAGAAACGCGCAATAAGAACTTCCGGTTCGTAATTGTGTTTCTAAGTGCAGCTATAACTCGACTAATTCTCGTGTTGGGGATGTGAGTTGACTGCAGAAAATTGCCTTGATCCCTCACACAATTATTCATTTAAGAAATAAATCACAGGTAAATTATAAAAAATTGACTATACTAAAACCAAAGAATCTCCTCGATTCGACTTGTAGAGTGGATCCCAGAATAGTTTCCTCCGTTTCGTGGACAGGGGTGTGGTCTGCTTTTGTGAAGGGAGACATTACGCTTCGTTAGGTATCGTTAGGTAGAATTAAGAAATTATATTTTTTATTCTTTGTTATCTGTATGTCATTAAGAGAAGTAACGCATTAATGACGTGGAAAGTTTTGAATTGATTCTTGGTTCTTAATTTCTTCGTAACAAACATGAAAGAGTAACTCATTTCAAGCATATTAAATCTTTTTAATTTACAGTAAATAAAATATTATATGAGTAGGTAAACATATACGTTCAAATATGTGTACCACGTCGTCGTAATTTCAGTTTCCTTGACCGCCGATAATTCATCGACGTCTTCTTGCGACAATCATCCTTTAATTTAAATTTTTAACCTTCGATTTCTGGGTCTTCAACACGTATAATGTAAAACGCAGTATTGTCATTTAACGTTTACTTAATACTTCCAACAATAAATTAAATATCCAACATCCTCCTGTCAATCGTTCGAAAACACCTCAAGCCAAAATTTTTTCTCGTACAGCCTTATTACAAATTTGTCCAAATATTCAAAGAATGTCAAATATCCATCATTTACAAATCTTCTAATACTCTTTCCTTCTTGATTAAAAACCATAAGGACCCACTTGACACCTACAGCAAACATTGTGTTGTTTAGAAAATCACTTGCTCTAATTGTAATTCCTGCTACATAGGGCAAACAAAACCTTCCCGAAATTCACATATATCTAATATCAAACTTCCTATTGATAAACAATCTGTAGTGTCCAAACATATAATCAATTCTAAACGTACATTTGATTAGCAAAATGCTAACATTTTAGATATTGACTCCAGGTACAATTCCAGACTCATTTCAGAGATGCTTCACATTAAAGCCAACATCACAGCTATTAATGTACAAACAGACACTATTAAATTCAATAATTGCTATGATCCCTTATTATTACGCTAAACCTTCCGTTTTCCCGTTGTCGTTGCTCCCTTATTGTTACGTTAACCCTTCAGCTCTCCCGTTGTCGTTGCGTTTACGTCGCTTTTGAGTGTTACCAACTTACCAGTGCAGTTGTGTTTCTCTAGGCTCTTCTTAGCACCTGACGAAAGGAACAAGGAATCCAGAAACGTTGTGTGGTATTTATATTACCTTTTTTGCCGGTATTGGCTATCTTTCTTATTCGAATTAAATTTGGATAATATTTCTAGATTATATATTACTTGAATTAGTTTAAATTACACAGACAGAGGTGGACCTATAGAAACCGAGAGTACGTTTTCTCAACAATTAGCCCGTCACGGTTGAAGAGAAGAACGGTCACCACAACTCGGAGAGTCGCCAGTGAAGCTGAGATCATCAGGGCTGAAAGAAGAGACCACGTCTTATGTAAGACACGATAAATTTAGCATAGTTGTTCTCTTTTCCTTTCTAGGTCAATGACTCTTCTATTTCGCCCACATTACGAACAGCAAGAAAATGTTCCAAAATAATTGAAAAGCTGTTCTACAATTATATTAATCTGACTTCAATTTTAATTTAATATTTAAAACAATTTTTTATAATTCTATTTCAAACATAATATATAATACACAACGTTTCGCCCCTGATTGGGAACTCTTCTAGTGTACAGTTACATTAAATAATATAAAAAATTAATTGAAGAAACAAAGTCTTACTCAAATAATAATTTTAATGCTATTATATGTATTTTCAGATTATTAATATAACTATAAACATGTAGAGATCTTAATCAGGGACGAAACGTGTCTAATATATTATGTTTTAAATAGAATAATAAATCATTTTTACATATAGCCTGTTGTTTTTATTGTCTTTTATAATACATTTTACACTAAAATGGATGTCTGCCAAATGGGACAAGAGTTATAGAGTTAAGAGGAACAGTGATAGAGGATCAAGCACTTACTTTTTTTGGGGGGGGCAACAGGCTACATGAGGGTAATCCACGTTGGGAAACTCCCCTTTAATAGCATATGAAGGGATTTGAAAGGGGGGATGAGGAAGGGTAGAGGAAGGTATCCAAGGGTTAACTAGGACCCCCGGGCTATATTTTAATGATCCTACCCGGCATTCGCCTAAAGAAATGTAGGGAAACCCCTAGAAAAACCTGCATCAGGTAGGTCGGGCATTGGGTACTTGTCCCACGCCCTTCCGATAGCGGGAGAGGAGTTTTCTGTGCGGACGCAGCATTCCCTTCTCCGTGCCTCGATCAGTTTAGGAGGCAGCTGGCCAACTATTCCAATGGGAATGGCTTGTGGGAACCTTAGTTCAAAAACGGAGAGGAAAAGGCATCCCCAAAGGTAGCCCCCCTTTTTTTTAGGGCAACAGGCTACACATTGGGCAACTCCCCTTTAATAGCATAAGAAGGGATTTGAAAGGGGGGATGCGGAAGGGTAGAGGAAGGTAGCCAAGGGTTACTAGGGCCGATCTATTATAACGCCTCCGACGGCAGTTTCGGTCACAGTGTGACCATCTCGACACGATACTAATTATTTACTTGAGAATAAATAGGATGTCTATTGTTTTATAAATAAATTTGATTAGAAATATTAAATACATATTTAGTATTTCAGCCTGCTTGGAAAAACTGTCCCTTTCAACGTATGATATTTTGACGACATATTGGCATCAGAAATAATTCAGAGATGAACTAAATAGAACATGGAAAAACAAGTGAAAAATCGACCAGGGTGGACGAGAGTGTAACAACAAGCAATTTGGTTTGGTAAGGTTCTGAGTAAAAATAATGGAGAGAGGCAAGTGATAAGGTTGATGGGCATAGCGTGCGAAAGACGTATATTCCGAATGTAATCAGAACTTATGTACGCATTTGCATAAGCAGCAGATTTTAGCCCTTCGGGGAAAGAATAGTACGTAGTGTAACGCTACCAAGAATTTTGCTTCGAAATGGCGTGTTTCCGTGACCGAACACAATATCGACGTCATCTGATTGTGGCGCGTCATAATTGCGCTTCTCAGAAAGCCGGTTCCACTAATAACGCGCCCCTTTGAAAAGTGTCACTGAACCTAACGACAAACAAGGCGACTATTTAAATGAGGCCTGTTCTGTGAAACGATAAGACTCCAGCCGGGGTCACGAGCCGACTGTCACTGGGGTAAGAGTCGTAATCCATACTGACTTTGTAAACAAGTGCCTCGGGCTCGGTTCCCATGAAAATCATGACATCAAGCATTACAAAAAAAAAAAAAAAACAGGCACATCCGCAACGAACTTTAGTACCACTCGCAATCTACAATAATAAAAACTACATCGTACCAGCAAAAGCTGATATAAATATCTACAGTGCGGATTGATGAGTATCTTAATTGGAAACAAAGAGTGATATTGAAGGATATAAATTTGTGGTGACATTTTTCCATCCGATTCCGTACAAATAAAGATGGACAATTCCACAAGGTTCTACTTTGGGATGATTACTATTATTAATATATCTACCAAAAACTATTAATGTTTTATGACAAATACTCTTTCCTATTAGTAAAAAATAAATATATCAGAGAGTAAGTAAAAAAATTAATACAATTAAATCAGAGAACCACATCTCACTAAAATATAATAAAAGGGTACAACGTTTCGACCCAACTTTGGGACTTAATCAGGTAATAAATTATGTCTATTGTAGAATGTAATGGAAGAAGGGTCTATATTTAATTTCTAGTATAAATTAAAATAATAGGGACTCATAACTAACATAAACACTGTATATACCATCTAAGTTAACATTTATTATATGAAAAACTTCTCTACTGCACAATACGGCGTTCATAAAAGACAATAATTTGAGGTGAATACTAAGTTTGGCCAAAGAATTTATTTTATCATATGAATACAATTATGGGAGCTATCAGAATCAGATGCTGGATTAAAATAATTTTTCGAGAAATGTTGATACGATGAGGGTCGCAACTCTCATCAGAAAGTTTAAGCTACTCTGGGTCGCGACTGATACCAAAATGTCCTCCACCTTCTTTCCTTTACCGCCGTTCTCGGCTCTTGCAAAATCCAACCTTCCTCCTGCATTTCAAAAATACCCAATCGGAGTGAATTTTGAACAAATTTCATTGGTCGGCCTCATCCAAATTGAAAAAGAATAAAATTACCCTCCATTGGCTTTCTGAGACATGTTCCAGAATTCTCAGGCTAGTCTGATTTCCGAATACCCTTAATTACACTATGATTTTTTTTTATTATTATTAAAGTTAACTTTTAGTCCGGAGACTTTACAGTTGTGATAATAATAATAATAATAACAGTATTTACAATTATAAAAATTAAAAAAATAGCAAGGCATTTACAATTTATAAATATTTCACATGTAAACTTGTGGTCTTGGATGTGATCCTTGTCATTCCAAATTAGAGACGAGAGAAGCAGATTAACTTGTTTACCGCATATTATAATATAACCGGCATGATGTTAGCGATCAATCTGGTCATTGGGGAAACTACATGTTTGAAGCGTTAAGGATGTTATGGGGCAGATGGGAAGAGCGGATATTATAGGGAATATGGGTAGTGCCAGTTGGTAGAAGGGCTACAGTTAGGTAATTTCAGAGTGATTTAGGGGGAGGATGATGTCAATTGGGAGTTTACGTTTTAGTCTGCGATTTTGTGAAGGAGGGGGTGGGTTACTGTAGAATAGCTCAATGGTGGGATTTGGATGGTTGATAGAGCTATTTATTAAGGACTTGGTAGATTTCTGAATTATGGCAAGGATTAGGGGAATTTCAAGGTCTTTGTGGATAACTGAGTTGCGAAGGTACCAAGGGGAATTTTATATTAAACGGAGAATTTTGTTTTGTTTGGTTTGTATTTTGTTGGAGTGGGAATAGGCAGTGCATCCCCATATGGCACATGAGTACGACCATATGGGGCGGATTACGGATAGATAGAGGAGTCTTTTGGTGCTAAGGGATATGGGAGATTTTCTGTTTATAAGAGGGAAGAGTTGTTTTATTTTGTTGCTGATTCTGGAGGTAATGTGGGCTATGTGAGGTTTCCATGATAATTTGGAATCAAGGATAACGCCTAGGTATGGTGTAGTTTGTTGGATAGGTATTTTGGTGCCATTGAGAAAGAAGTAGTGGTTGAGGGAATGTTTGGTTTTAAGGGTGAAGGGAATGATTGTGGATTTCGTAGGGTTTATTTTGGTTCTCCGTTTTTTAGCCCAGCTTTCAATATCATTGAGGGCGATTTGTAGTTTTTTGGAGCCCGAGTCTAGAGAGGCTGTTTGAAGGAGTATGGCAAGGTCATCTGCAAAAAGTACTGTTTTAATAGATAGGTTTTGAGGTATGTCGAGAAAATAGAGGTTGAAGAGGAAATGGCTTAGGATGCTGCCTTGGGGGACGCAGGAGGAAATAGGGTAGGAATTTGAAATGGTATTGTTAAATTTGAGAGAGAAGGAGCGGTTAGTAAGATAATTAGTAAGGATTCTGAAGAGGGAATCATTAAGTGGGTCTTTGATTTTGGAAAGTAGAGATTAGTGGTGTACTTTATCAAAAGCTTTTTCTGCATCTAGAAAGGCACCAATGCACGAGTTATTGGTGTCGAAGGAATTGTTGATGTAGGATGTCACTGAGTAGAGTTGATGGGTGCAAGAGTGTTTGGGCCTAAAGCCGTATTGGACAGAAGGAATGAGGTCGGTTAATTCTTTCCTAAGGAGGGGAAGAAGTAGTTTTTCGAACAGTTTCGAGAGGTGAGGAGACTGATAGGTCTATAACTATTGGGACAGGATTTGGGTTTGTTTGGCTTTGGGATCATTATTATATGTGCGTGCTTCCAGGCTATTGGGTAATATGTTGTACGGGTGATTGCATTGAAAATGATTGTTTTTAAGGTTGAAGCTTTTTAGGGAGGTTTTTCAGGTGGAGGGGAGTGATAAGGTCGTGACCGGCGGAGTGTTTATTTTTTAATTGGTTTATGGTTGGGCGGACTAGGGGAGGACTAAATAGTTTCGGTAGAGGTGACAGTGAAGAGGTTGGAGGAGAGATTACACTATGAAATGCAACAAAAACAGTTCATTACCTTGTTGAATCCGTCATCACCGGTGACGTCAGGTAGACTGCAGGTAAACAATCCCAGGCAAGCACAATACGAAATGGTTGAAATCAGCTACACCACTGAGAGTGGCCGATATAAATAGAGCCGAAATGTCTGCGTGCACCAGTGATAGTCGCGGAAACGGATTCTGGCAAAAATTTAACCCGGTTGATAAACCGAGATTCCTTTATTACATTACAAATATTAATTGTAATATTTCTTGAACACTAGGGAATTTCGTAAAGCAGTTGTTGTGAATTTAATTATTACAGTAGGTTTGCACAATATAATCATTTACAATTTTTTTGTATGTACGTTACGGACTGCCACTCAACATTTTCCATAACAGTATTACGGTTTTACTAGAAGAGTTTGCTATTTGATTGACGCAATAAAACAGGCTCTGACTACCCGAGAGTGGAATCCCCAAGGTCGAAACCCTTGGGCTATTAGATAAATTGAACCCAACGGTGCTTTTACTACGCACGCGAACCAGTTAAAATGTCTGCACCAGCAGTAGACCAGAAGCAATAAACTCAACTTGCGTTTTAATCAAGCAACGGTGCCCTGGGCTGGTCGTCCAATATGGCTTATGCAGCCACATTGCCGGTTGCTATTTATAACAAGTATGTGGCTATCGTTGAGTGTCTTTCTTTTTTAAAAAAAATATATCTGCAGCAGCCTATTAGATGGAGCGAAATCAATCAGAAGTCAGAGAGCTGAACGAAGTGACAGTTGCTTTCGGCGAAGACAAGTTTTGAAGTTGATATATAATTTCATATTCCGGGGTTGCGTTACATAAATAAGGAAGAGAACTTACCACTTCCGTATAACATCTCCAGTTGGGAATTCGACTTTCACCAGAAGATGACGGCAGATACGTTTGTCGCCGAAACTTTGCGTACCATAAATACACTCTGAACGGTTATCTTTGAGATAACATTTGTTTTAAAAAAAACGCAGAGAAGGCAGTTCAACTGGAATCAGACCTCACAATGTTCAACTCTATACAGGGAAGGTTTTGAACTTCAGAAACGCCAGTTTGTATAAATTGTTGGACCATGAACGATTCACGACAAATGAAACAAACTGTACTTCTAATACTGATATACGTAAATGATTAAGGTTTCAAGCATTAATACGTCCTGATTTTTTTATCAATTAGGCCCTGGATCGTTTCGTGGTTGCTGGAAGGTGTTGACAGACAAGTTGTCCGGTCACATCCGACAACGCGTTTTCTGGAAAACCTGACAGGTCTTGAAAGAAGCCATCACGAACCTCTGGTCATACTCCACTACAACCCAAAAATAACACAAAACTCCCGTCCACCCACGCATTTTACGCCGTAGAAAATTAAAATAATCCCACAGAAGGAGAGAGAAGTTGACTCCAACAAACCTGTCAAATCATCGATCGAAACTCCCATATTCATAATCCACTTCGTAATTCCTCTAGTCTTGCAGATGTGTCGTAATCCAAATCCATGTATATCCCACGAGGGCGTTATTACCTGTCATTATTGGGCTTATTAAAATCATAATATCTCCAACACCTTTCATGATACATACAGCATGCTTCAACCAAATTTTCTAAAAACCAATTTGAAACAATAATCGTGTGTGATATGAAATACTGGACAAAATTACCTTTCTTTTGAAGATACGCCTTGAGGCATAAAATGTACCTGTTACAGGTATGAGATACGTTCAAGGTGAGATAAAGATGTGAGAAATAGAATTTTTGACTAGATGCAAGAATTTGAAACATGACTTGATATACAATAAATAACACAAACCTAATATCATATCTTATACCTCAACCGAATAAAAATAAATATGAGAATGATCATGAGACATGTTTAATATCTCCTAGCGTACAAGACTGTTTCAGAATGTTCAATGCATGGCAATTCATATTAAGATTTTTTAAGTCCAGTCGGGTAATCAAGATATCTTTCTGTATTTATTACTTGTAACAATGGTGATAGACATGTCTCAGATGCAGACCGCTGCAATGCGTCACCTGATAACACTAATTGTGTTGAGTCGTTGATGAGAGAAATGGTGAGGGGATCTGACTGAGCTTCGTTATCATCGCTATTGTTCCGCCCAAGCCTGGCATATTACATAATGGATTTTTTGAACGTGTTAATGTGTTTCCTCGAAAACCGAAGGCCTTTTTTAAAACATCGTTTCCCAGAAGTTCAGCACGTGTGTCGCGTGTTGTCAACTTCAGCTGGTCGTTTCCGCCGAGGAAGTTTCTAAAACTAAACACAATAAATTAGGAAACATGCGCTCCAGAAAATTAAGTTCACATGTAGTTTTTTTGTAATTAATGTGCATAATTTTATTTATTCTACTATAACATGAATACTGTGATCTATTCCGCAGTTCTTCTTCGTAACTCGTCCTTTCGCATATTTTCTCTCTTGGTACCAACAAATTTCCATCTAATTTCGGTCTCGGTGAAAAGGAATCGTTGCGGGTTTTTCCATTAAATTATACTTCAAGCTCAATTTTAAAACAAGAATTTTGATTCATTTTCCTTTGAACATTACACTAAATTTAATATTTACATATAAAGTCCATACAGTCGGATTTCGGTTAAAACAGAAGTAAGACCCTGCTATTAAAATCATTTTATATCTTATTAAAATAATTTTGGAACGTATTAATTGAAAATCTTAGTAGTGTAGAAAATCTTAGTTATCAGAATATTTAAGATATTTGAAGAAATTATAGATTACGATGATTATTAATGAATAAGGTCTCATCTTCGTTCATTGTTCGCCTTATGAAGGATAGAAAAATTAGGAACGAAACGTTGTTCCATATTCTGTTAATCGCATTGTTAATTAATAAAACCTTTCCGACGGATTGACCTTCATATTATTTATAGTTTTTTTTTGGGTGTAGACAGGCTATGTATAGGGTTATCCACATAGTGGCAACTCCCCTCTTATAGCTTAGGAAAGGGATTTTAAAGGGTAGAGGAAGGTAGCCAAGGGTTAACTATGGTCCCCGGGCTATGGTTTAAGGATCCTACCCGGCAATTCGCCTAAAAAGGATGCAGGGAAAAGCCTAGAAAAACCTCCATCAGGTAGATCGGGCATTGGGTACTTGTCCCACGCCCTTCCGATGGCGGGAGAGGGGTTTGCTGTGGGGTCACAGCAATGCCCTCGCCGTGCCTTGACCGGTTTAGGAGGCAGCTGGCCGACTATTCCAATAGGAATACGGGAGACAACTCTTACCGTATGCCCAAGGTCTGCGACCCCGGAACATACACCTCACAAAACAGGCCGAAGTGCCTCGGCATGTGGGAACCTTAGTTCAAAAAACCAGAGATATGAGAAAGCATCCCCAAAGGTAGCCTCCTCCAGAGCTCTCTGGGAATGTTCACCTATTTATAGTCATATAAGTTATTAATATATGGAGCAAGAAATTAGTCATACATACGAGTTTAGATGGAACCAACATTTTTAGTTTAATAACAAATCTATTGCACGATCAATTTTGGGGTCTTAAAATCTTACGTTTTATGCACTCTCATAATTTTCTACTTTCAGTGGCATTCGATTGAAGTTTGTCTAAGATCCATATAATACCAGACCCACTCAATTAATGAAAGCTCTTTTGGTTTTCTTCCGTAGGCAACAACGTTTCGATGGCTTGCTCCGTCATCAACTTCTGGTTAAGTTTCGATTCCGGTGTATGTTTCATTTATAAGGATGGAACAAAATCCAACTTCGTCCTTGACAACCTCTCGTAAACCCAGGTTACCGCATTAACAGAGAAGAGGTTGGATCCACCGCTTTCCACATACCGGAATGGACACTTAGCCAGAAGATGATGTCGGTGTAAGTCATCGAAACGTTGTTATTACAATTCTGAAACCGCTGTGAGCTGCTTATTTTGTTCAGTAATAATATTTCATTAACTGTATCAACTTAAAATAATATATTTGAGCTAAGGCCAAATTCGAAGTTGAATAATTTGTTTAAAACGTGCAGCGTTCCTTTAAAATAACTTTATAAATTCAAACTCTTTACAACGCCGTTTTCTCCAAGCTCCTCTTTTTAACAAATACCATAATCCATAGATATTCTCCGCACCAAAGTAAAAACATTATTTCTTTTACATAAAAAGATAATATACCATTTTTGTAAAAAATACTTCGTAGATAACATTTATCAGCCGACCAAAGTCATCATATCTCTCAGTATCAGTATCCCGCTGACAACTGAAAACACTAATTTTGGGGACCGAAAAATATTTGTTTCGGTTCAATATATGGTCAATGTTACGTCCATGAAGCATTTATAAACAACAAAAAGTCACCATAAAGAAGAAGAAATTTAGAAAATTAAGAAATGAGGAATTATATACTGTGATAAACTCCTTGTTGCAGGTGTGCACAAAACAATGTAACGCCTGTAATGTGATGGAATTACTATGAATGAGCACTTCCAATTTCCTTACAAGCGTCAGACAGGGAACAAGTTAGAAATATTAATCTCCACGCAGATGCTTTCTGCCTTGGGAAGTAATTTTGTTTGGCCAAGTTCGTTGCCTCCAGGTCGATCTCATTTACGAGCTCGCGAGATTGTTCCAGGAAATAGCGCCAGAGCTATATTCGCCAAAGGAGGCTAGCACCTATAGGAACTGACAAAAACAGCGCAGGTTGTTGAAAAGGCGGACAAAAGAAAACCTAAATTTAATTTTATTAAACGAACCATGGCCAGCCTGATTGTGTAACTGGTAGTGGAGGAAGAAAAATTTTAATCAGAAAGAAAGCAGTACCGTAGAGCTAAATTGATCTTGAGATTCACAATCACCTTCATCATAAATTATAAATATCACGCAAATAAGTCAAGTTCAACGCACAGCAAAGGAAATATAATTTTTTCTTCAGATTTAAAGTTTGTGTACTGTTTTCGTTATGCTACGAAAGTTCTGAATGGGTCTCGGATTTCACGATAATTTTTAATATGTTTAGTTTCTGTATCTTCCAACAACAGAAGAAGTATGAAACTGAAAATTCAAATACCGGCAGTAAATTTCTTTCTGAAAAAAAAAAAACAGCGCAGTAGGACGAAGAATACGTCGGGTAACATCCAAAATTGTTGAGTAACGGTAGACGATGCCCGTTATTCGATGATCTTCTAATCAGGGCTAAAGTGTAACGTCAATGAAGTTATGAGCTATCATCATGAAGTTAAATAATTGAATAACGAGGTTCAATGGAGTAGTTTGTCCATTGAGAATGTTACTAGAGTGGGAGATAGAAGATGTATAAGAAGAGATGAAGCCTCGGCGAACGTATAAGTATATCTAAATTCAAAGAGGTCACTTAGGTAAAATATATGAAATATACGAATATAAATTAATAAATATGCGTACTTTAATTTATCATGTTTATCGATTAATATCAATCATCCGACATAAATCGAACTTGTACGTCCATGTCTGAAAAAAATCACTTCTATTCATTTTGACTTCATTCCTGCATACAGAGAAGCCAGACTAACGATCGCCATGACACGACTGTACAAATATAGCATGAGACTCAAAAATGATATTATCCTTTACTTTTAAGCTAAATTCTTTGCTTTCATATTAATTTCATCACTTGTGTTCATTGTTATAAGCTCTTAATAACTTTATTTCCATTAAAACCCAGAAGATGGCAACAAAAATTGTCGAAACGCACTGTAATATATTTTCGATTTTTCATATTTACTGGCTTGTTTGTGACTATTTTATTATTAATTTCACAAATACCTAGTCATGTATTAGAAACCATTTATAGTCACAAATATAAAATAATTTTATTGCGAATTGGTCAACATTTAAAAACAGTAGCTTTCAATAATTTCTGTCACAGTCATCCGTTAATTATAAATTAATTAATTAAATAATGACCAAAATGTCTGAAATTTAAATTATTTTATAATTGAGACTGTATAAAGAGTTTTTAGTAGATAATTATTTTATTATTTAAATGTGAACAAATATACTATGGCATAACATTGGTCTACGATATTTTGCAGGTTTTTTTAGTGTTATTAATAGAAGCTGTTATGATTCTGTAACTCTGAGCGTCTAAAGTAAAATTTATTAGCTTATTTCTTTATTTAAATTGTGTCAATTTGATATTTTAAAATTCTTAAATTCTGTAAATTGGTTAAATAATTTTATATTGGAAGAAATAAAATGTTATACGGTCGTTATAATATTTTATTATTATTTTACCTATTAAAACACACCTCGAAACCAAATTAGTGATGCACTTATTTTCCAGAAGTGACCAAAAATAATCAGCAGTCCATCTTTATTTTCTGACATCCACCACTTCTCATAAATCTCTCACTGACAAACCTTATTATTTGTAAGTTGAAAATTATCTGACATTCTTGAAAGAGACAAATGTTTATTATTAAGAATAATATAAAGGTTATTATTTATTGGTTTTAAATCTCGAATGATGAAACAGTAATTGCACATAAGTTTTGTATTTTAAATGTATGTTAATTAAATAATACATGAAGTGGTTCTAATAATAGCACGAAACGTTGAGTATATGTAACAAATTAGTAATTCGATTATTAAACTTTTTATTCCATTTTATTTCGACATTTATATAATAACTTCTTATTTGCGTTGCTTCTGTTTGTGTTCTGCACACTTCTGCTACTGAAATGGATTATGTACATCCATAAATTACGTCTACGATCTATTCTATCTGGCATATAGAATGGTAAATATGAAGCGTCTAGAAATATTTATTTTTTAGGTAATCTCGGCGGATCTCGATTATGACTGCAGAAAATCAGTTTTGATGGGGAAATATTGAAATTAACTAAGTAAAAGTATTAATTCAACCGTTATTTGTGAACTTAAATTAAAATTATTTTTGAAGTAGACATAAATGTCTACCAAATTTGATTAGCATTTCAATCTTTTTTAAAATAAAAAAAGTGTGTATGTTAAATTTGGTCCGCCTTAAAAGCTTTCGTGATTTGTTTCTCCGATGGCGTCGCAGCATCCTTGGCATCGGCGCCTCTGGAACCGACTCGTTGTTTGTAAACATCAGAAACACACCGCGGCGTTCTGCCTTCCAGGAAATTCTATCTGACGGCATCGATATAAGCTCCCCGCCAGCTGCGTAATTTTGCCTTTCGCGAAGCATGATAGGAATATTCCTCCCAATAAATAGTTTACGCCGTTAATCTGCAAACACACGCATGACGTGACATGTTAATCGGACGCGCCCACAAAATACCTGCGGCGCTACTTCAGATAAACAAAATACAGCTTGCCTGCAGCTGGTACTAGTGCAACGTACACATACAAGATTAAAATAAAAGGTTGAGTTTCAATATGCTGAAAAAAGTAGCATTCTTACAGATATTGTGAAACGTAAAATATTTTTAATATCCATTCGAATTTAACTAGGTTGTTATATTATTTTCATTATGAAGCCTAAACTTATATAACTTTAAATAGAAGAGCTTTACTTAACTGTAAATTAGAAGAAGTAAATATATCCCCATTATGGCGACGTAATAAATGACGTCTTAAAATCTAAGCATTGGAATTGAACAATTAATACGAAATATGCCGCCATTATTAAATCGGAATGTTGAAAGATACACTCGAGCAACAATATGAAATTTAGATATATCGATCATACATCGTAATTGAAATGCCACTTGACCGTCAGCCAAGTTTTGTGAACTCATAAAATATATTTTAAATTCAGTTTATATGCATTAAACTTATTTACTGGGTCGCACCATCGATCAAAATTAGATCGTTTATGTATGACGTTTAAACGAGAGTACAGACTGACACTAAATTCTATACTGGACGACGTGTTCCAAACGTGAGGTCAATTTTGTAAATTAACGCAGTACTTAGTTGAACAACACAACTTTTTAGAGTATTTTTTAGTAAAAATAACGAGAAGAACGGCCGATTTTTCAGAAAACAAACATCAGTCCATGAAACATCTAGTTTTAACACATACAAATAAGCATACATTCAAAACTGTAAGTTTTTATAATTTATATTTTAACGGAATTACGTCAAATCTGAAAATTTTAATTATTTATTTAACAACTTAATTGTCAATTTTACATTTCTAACTCATTCTATAAATTTTTACGTTTTAGACCCATTTACCTGAAGAAGTTCCAAAATTTTGGACAAAACGCCTTAATATTGTCATATTATTTTAGGATTTAGTTGAACAATAAATTAACTTAAATATTTTAGTATGCATTTGAATCTTTTATTAATAATACTTACGTAAAAATATCAAATATATTATTTTAAAATGAATATAGGAAAATATTTGTTTTTATTAATGAATTAAATATGGAATTGATGAATATGGCCAACCGAAGGCTGGAAAAAACAAAATATTTTACGTACCAATGGTTATTTTCCATAAAACTTAGTTTTTATTTCCAATTGACTTTTTAGGTAAATATAAGAGAACTAAATCCATATGAAACTGTACGTATATAAAAATAAATAGACTATTCGTTATTTTTTATGATATAAAGAAGCGTTAGTAGCTTGGTAATCACTTCGATGTATAAATACGTTATCCAGAAATAGGGAAGATACATAGTGGTTTTGTATTTGTTTATGTGTATTAATTTAACGTCACTGTAACCACTGATGTAAATATTTAATATTAAACGTGTTCTGACTGGCCATTATCTTTATTTAATATTAGTTTTTAAAACATTTCCTGCGTATATTTAAGAATCAATAAACACTACGATCATGTTCATTCGACTCTGTATAAGTTGATGCAAACCTAATATATATATATATATACAACTTTGTAAATAGACAGAACTATTAGTGCTCTTAAATATACATTTATTTAAAGACATTGCCAAACAAAGAAAAAAAACAGATAATAAAAATATATACAATCAAATGTTTCTGCATACTTTTGTTGCTTTCTTCACGTATACTTGTTAAGAGTTATTTACTGAATTAAGCCACGCAAATTTTAAAAAGCTGGGTCTCAACTCTAAACCTAAATAAAGAAACTAAATTTGATTACACGTCTTGTGGGATTCATTTTTATCAAAAAGAATTCTGATTTTCGTTATATCTTTATATAATGTTTTAAATACAAAATGCGTTTTTATATTTTTGACTACTAGTAATCTTTCACGATTAATATATTTCATAAATTGTATTTAAAATATACTTCATTTGTTACGATTTTCGCTTAATTTCGTAACACGAAAATGTTAGTTATTCTTGTTGAAATATCTTTCACAGTAGAGGGAACATAATCCTATATAAATGTAGTATGCGTTTCCGTACAGGCGGATATAAACTTATTTCAGTCATTAGCCATAAAGACCAAAATATAAGCGTTGCTGGAAAATCAATTTACCAGAACCGTAATCGTTATCCTTTAACCGAACTACGTTAAACGTTTATGTGTTCGAGTGTAATGACTTCTTGCTGCAGTTTAAACTTCTTCTTTTCTCCTTTTAGAGCTCCGGCTTTAACGAAGTACTGCAATTACCCGGTCCACTAAAGCAATCTGTTTTGCGACTGACCAGGTCCGTCTGGATTCGTTTGATCTAAAATAACAATATTGCAGTCCTATTATAATTACTTACCTTAATTTACAAGGGGTCAGAAATTGTTTCTTTATTTTATCGGTTATGTCGTGTGAGTCAGTTGTTATAATTACTATTTTAAAACACGTAGTTTTATTATGTACTGTTATAGAAACGTGCTTGAAATAATTTGTCGTAGATATTCATATAAGAACTTTGAGTAAGAATTTAAGATCATAGTGCATATTTTGTTGCTATTAATTTATGATAGCACTATGTGAATTCAATCATATGAATTGAAATAAAATGTACATTCTCAACCATTTTTATTGAAAACGAAATAGAAAAAAAATCATTCAAATATTTTAGGAGAATAACTTTACCCACCAAATCAGATGGAAGCATGAAAACTCTGAGGTGATTAAATTTTTTATTCCATTTCATTTTTAAAGAGAGTTACAATGTCTCACATTTGAAACGTATCTACAGATATTACAGTATTTTATTAGAATAAAGTCAATACGCTATATTGCAGGGTTTTTGGTGCGTGGTGAATCGGAACAGTTTCCATTAATATTTATGTTAATCAATAAACAACATATTAAACGATCAGTAAATTGTAAATAAATTCTGATTAAATAGATAATCAAACGGCCAGAACAGAGACCTGTTTTATGTGGCATAACTGTGTATAATTGACCAAGCATGGTGATTGTTAAGCTGGCCTCTTGGAATGCAACGATGAACGGCGGTGATATATCCCCGAACCTGAACCTTCGTGTTCGACTTCAGTAGGCTGACTGATAACAATTTATGAATCAAATTACGAACCTCTTACTGTCATCTTATTTTCCTGTACCATTTTAGACTCCAGACCTTAAACATATAAATATTCTTTTGAGTTTAGCTGCCTCCTAAACAGGTCAAGGCATGGCGAGGGGTAAGCTGCGTCCCCACAGCAAACTCCTCTCCCGCTATCGGAAGGGCGTGGGACAAGTACCCAATGCCCGACCTACCCGATGCAGGTTTTTCTAGGGTTTTCCCTGCATTTCTTTAGGCGAATGCCGGGTAGGATCCTTAAACCATAGCCCGGGGGCCCTAGTTAACCCTTGGCTACCTTCCTCCACCCTTCCGCATCCCCCCTTTCAAATCCCTTCCTATGCTTTAAAGGGGAGTTGCCTCATGTAGCCTGTTGCCCTAAAAAAATCTATATTTCGTCTTCCTTTTTACACTGTCACATAACCAGTCCATACCTTTTTAATATCACACTTTTCCACTTTTTTTGTTCGGTCACTAACCTGCTGATCTTCAAGAGCATTCCATCTACTTCGCTCTATTTTGGTCGATTATCCAGTATTTATTCGAAGATGATTATCGTAGTACTTGGTTTTCCTTTCTCTTCCACTCGTGCCGTACGAATGTGGTTGCCAAAATTAACTTTCTATCTAATTGAACATATACCATAGAATTATCCTAATATAGTCGCGTGTAGTTTTTTTGTATATTACTGTACGATTAGTCAACCATTTATTGTTTATCCTCCTCATAGTTCATGACGTCATAAACAGTGCCCTATATACATCCACCCCTTTAAGAATTACACAACAACATAAAATACAAGTCAAACCTAAATAAGACTATCGGATTCACAGTGCCTCCTTCTTGCTTTGTCTGAGTTCGCTTTTTAAAATAAGAGAAATCTAGATTTTAATGTACTCTATAACAATGTTTAAAATCGTTGGGTGGGAAATAAATATGACGATAGAAATTGATATGGAAACAAGTGTAATGGTTTCCGCGTTATCTTTCACTGTAGGGAGGGCAAACAATTGCTGTTCAACTCGTTGCACGGTGAGAACAAGGAGAGCTTTCAAACATATCGCACGTACTGGCGCACGCCATCTCGGTTTCCAAGTCAACTTTCGCTGTTTCTATTCTGATTTGCTTCACATAGTGGTCCATTCATTCGCTACCGCGCAAAATCATCACATCGCCAGTAGTGTTTAGATAACTCCGAATGTTTGCACTGGTTAAAAATGACTAACGTAAACTGAAAGTGAACAAGACTGACGTCAGGGTGAGAAAAGATTTCGACGAGATTTCTGATGAAAATTGGAAATTAATTTAAGAATTATTACGAAATTAAAAAACTAATCACCTAGTAATAATTAAATGTCTTCAAAATTACTCTTGCAATCATTATTGTCATAATTAAATCTTCCATGACTATCATCGAGACGAAATCCATCCTCCAACGCTTCAGACCACCATCGCAGACAAAAAACAATATGACGGCAACATTATAACCACAATTAGCTTATCCTAATTTAGAAATTTTCTTAGTTTCACGAAATCGCTGTCACAAATTCTTGGATGTTATCATATTAAGGCCTGGTCCATAATCCAATATAATTTTTATACGTTCTACTTATAAATTAACTTTGAGATACTGTATCTATTAATATTTTTATCAAATATAGTGTTAGTATATGAAGATATCACTCATTCTATTAAATCATTGTATCAATTCCAATGGACCGGAAGTATTTACAGCATAATATTAAACACTATGCCCTATGAGTCCATGGATCTTCAAAAACGTGCCACGACCTTTTTGAGTATAAATTCACGGATAAAAATTTCAATTAGAAAAATTCAATATCAATTTTTAGTCAATGTTTATTACGCGACAATATTATTGTTTGGATATATAGTTTGGTCCCCCTTTACAAACAAATGTATCAAGAAAATTGAACCTGTACAACATAATATTTTTATAATTATATCTTATGGAATTAATTTTCCAGGCCTACGTACAAACCACAGTTATCAAAATATGCATTGAAAGTCCCATTTCTGGAATCTCGGCAGATATTCAGATTTAGAACACTAATTTCTTCAATGTTGTCATCAGCAGTTGAAGTGGTTCGACGACAGTGGTGCGATCTACAGGTGAAGGAAGTGGTTGGTTCGTCGTCAATCGAAAACCTTTTTTTCTCACATTGTAATCCAATGGTGACTATATTGAAAAATGACGATACTATAATTTTTAATTTCCATGTGACGATTTAAAAGAATTAAGTGTACTTTTTGACTTACCCTCGTAAGTTACGTAAAGAACCCACGAAGGCTTAAAATAAGACGGCTAGCAGCCGTGGATTTGATCAAGAATCCGATCAGTGTTCCGATTCGTCAGTCTCATCCTCCATTTTCCTTATTGATAAATAGGATGGTCTCTTATGAAGACTTAATCCCTGAGTTATTTGATGGAAGCAGTGAAATTCAAGTAAAGATGACCAAACGAGTCCCATTGCTTGATACATCGATTCATTGATCCTATTTCGTATACTCCAACAAGGTGTTTTACATTATGATCATGATCATCTGTGGTTTCTAACCTTACTTAAGTGGTATTAACGTTTCTGTAGCGCTTTATCGTTTTCTGGTTCCCGTTACACTATCCCTATCTACATCAAAAGACTTCTAAAACAAATTCGTGCGACAACTCGACCTCCGAGATCCGCCATCGTGCGAACAGACGGTGGCTGTCTGCATCACGATCGGGAAACCTTCCTCCGACTGACTAGATCATGTGGCTTCTTCATTGTTGAAGCACACTATCTGATGGCGGAGGTGCGTGTACGTGCCTTTAACACCGCTCGTTGCGACACAGAAGCCTTTCCTTGACAGCGCTCTTGCTGCAACAAATATTTGTCCTTGACAGGAAATGGCTGTAAAAACAGATGGAAATTTAATGAGCACGCGTTATAAACTATTTCTTGGAACCAATTAAATCATGAAATTCTGGAAACAGCGGCAAGCATTTCTAACTCCGCATTTACAACACCGCTCACTTACGCAACCACGTTTTCCTATATCCAGAAAAATCACCGGGACCGGAAATTAACGTTACATAACAAATAGAACTGCTTGTCAAAATAATGCGCTATCCTTCATTTCTGTAAATTTCAGTGGCGTTTTAAATTAAAGTGAATCTACAACTAAATCGATTAACTATATCCCAATTTTAAACCCAAGAATCCTAACACGGTCTTGACACCGATCCATCTCAGAAATAGCTGAATTTTTATTAAATTTTATAAATAAACATTTTGTTGATGCTAGGATTTGGTCATCACATCAGAAATTCCTTTCATAGAAAATTTTACAATATGCTGTTTCTGAATATGGAGTGGATGGTTTTCTGGAAAAACTAATTACTGTCACTGTAAACTTCCTTTTCCTCAACACTGAAGTCTATAGCCGAATAGAATAACTCCGGGCTAAAAACATATTCATTTTAAAATTCATCATCCATTATTTCTTGATATAGCTGAAAATGTTTGATTATACTGACAAAAAAAATTCTCTCTGACGCTACAGTTTTGATTGCACGAATTTTGCTCTTGTACAGTGATTTATTAATTGATTAAATATAAAAAAAGGAACTATACCATACTTTCACTTTCCTTTCGTAAGCCAAGCAAAATCTTATTTAATGATTCAAAACGCAGAAAGTTATAAATTATATTTGTATTCAGTTTGGGCCATTCATATCTCCTTGACAGACACAGTTTTCCGAGATAAGGCATTGGTGTCAAAAATTTACTTCAATTGACTGGTGCCAACTCCCCTTTAATAGAATAGGAAGGGATTTGAAAGGGGGGATGAGGAAGGGTTGAGGAAGGTAGCCAAGGGTTAACTAGGGCCCCCGGGCTATATTTTCAGGATCCTACACGGCATTCGCCTAAAGAAATGCAGGGAAAACCCTAGAAAAACCTGCATCAGGTAGGTCGGGCATTGGGTACTTGTCCCACGCCCTTCCGATAGCGGGAGAGGAGTTTGCTGTGGGGACGCAGCATTCCATTCACCGTGCCTCGACCAGTTTAGGAGGCAGCTGGCCGACTATTCCAATGGGAATAGCGGACAACTCTTACCGAATGCCCAAGGTCTGTGACCCCGGAACATACACCTCTCAAAACAGGCCGAGGTGCCTCGGCTTGTGGGAACCTTAGTTCAAAAACGGAGAGGAAAGGGCATATCCAAAGGTAGCCCCTTCGTATCTCTCCTAAAAGGTTCTGCCTGCGAGAGAACATCCCTCGCAGGTTACCTCTCGCAGGCTTCTTCCTTTTTTGACTGAGGGAGTCGTGTGTACATACTTGTGGCTTTAATTGTGCGAAATGAAAGGGAGAAACACTGGATTCAAAATCTCGGCTATCTGTTATGCTCTTAGTTGTGTGTCTCAGCGGTTTCGATATTCCCCAAGCCCAATATGCAGACAGTCAGGCTGTACTCTGGTCATATTTAGCATTGTGGCTGTTGCATTTCTGCGCACCACCGGTGACCGAAACCCATAGAGTGACTCCCTGGACTGGAGTTTTTACGTTTTTGTTAAGTTTTTGGGAAATGCTTGACCATTGACATTTTTTCTATCACAGAATGGCCCACATTGCTACCCTGATAAACTATTTCTGTTTTATAAAGACATAATCGTTTCTACTCCTGTACGCTTTATATAATTAATAATATATCAATAAAGTGAAGTATAGTGTTCATTACATTACTGGGAAGAAAATTATTTATCAATTCTCTAATTTCAATCGCTGTGTCCTTAGTTAAAAGATACTTCTTATCTGCGTAATAATTAGAATTGTTACACAAAATTTCCCTACGCCTTTTCGTTGCTATCAGAGCAGTATTACGCAATTTATTTTTCCTTTCTGAGCTTCAATATTTTTTTTCCAACGCAGCTAGAGTTCTTCCACAGATCCAATTTTATCTTTATGACATTTTGTGTTTCGTTAAAGTAATGTTTGGTCAACACATACATTTTCTTATCATCTAAAATTCTTGTGTTTTAAATTACCGTCAAGCTGAAAATAATGTTATATTTTACCAGGAAATTGGTTTAAGATCTCTTTAGGCGACAGAAGTGCCTCTTCTACGAGACGTATCACACTAATTAACTTTCCGTAAGAGAATTTGGTGGGGCTGCTTCGTGTTCTGTATTTAATTTCCAGAGGAGTTTCAGGGTACGCTTCTGTACTTTGTTGTGTTGTACTTGGAGAAGTGTTTAATTTGATGCGAGCATGCAAAGCAGCTGCACCCCACAGCCGAGGCAGGCAGGTGGTGCGGAATTAACATAACTGAAGAGCAATTCGGGGAACAGTAAACACCACCCAGACTCTATCATCAATTATCTCTCAGACAGACAATATTAATGCGTGTTCGGGGAACAGCGGCCGGCTTTAGCGTGAAAACAAAAATAGACCAAGATGTTCGTTCTGTATCTGAGAATGGATTTAATGGCTCGTGGCAGAATGATGCATAGCTCGTGTTGTACCAGGGCTTGGACGATCCAGTCGAGATTAATTAATTTCGGCTTTCCCGCATTCCAAACGGGCGCGTAAATGCAGCTTGCACTCCAACATAACTTCAAACTGAGCTCCCAGGGTAAACAGCAGAACCTAAATCACATTCCAGATCTCGATTCTGAAAAGCACTTTCTCTTGTTGACTCATGATTTTCATTAGCCATCAGACGAGAAAATATACCACGTTGTTTCATATCATCATGATAATATGTATAGTAATGTTCACCCTCGGACCTTCTCTTGGCGATTATGCGATCTGAGTATGAAGAATTTATTTATTTATTAATAGATAATCGTCAATAATCATTTAAATAACTCTACCCACGTGATCCCATCATTTTATTCATAAAAGATTTGCCAGGAACTCGTATGAATTTGGGTCGACTAGGTGACTGTCAATTTTCCTGACTTTTATTTAATTCTGGACAGGATTAATAATTATGATGATTTCTTAAAAAACTGAACTAATTTATTAATTTATTAAAACGGCCAAAAAGACAAAAAAATATTAAATTAATTTAACTTAACAGCATTCATTGTTAGCCTGATGTGAGTCCACTATCAGACTGATTCATGTTGTGAAATTAAATTAATTTTTCAATTGTCAGCTTTGGCCTTAGGAATAACATAAACCATACAGACGAAAATCTTAATTTTGTTCTCATTTACAGAAGTTGAAAAACAAACTCATTCTTCAATCATTGAAAACTTCTATTTTAATCACACTCTCCTTTATCCTCACTTAAATCCATTCTAAAAGCTATATATAAAATTTCCTGTTTAATATTGCTATTTGGCCTATATTTTTTATTTCT
Organism: Zhengitettix transpicula; assembly: GCA_037074705.1. Taxonomy (NCBI): domain Eukaryota; kingdom Metazoa; phylum Arthropoda; class Insecta; order Orthoptera; family Tetrigidae; genus Zhengitettix; species Zhengitettix transpicula. The sequence goes on along the minus strand of CM073593.1, from coordinate 67,027,937 downwards.
TTTTAATGTTTGACGGGAATTGAAGTAAGATTTGCTGTCAGAAACTCCGTGGAATGAAAATTAAAGATTAATATATATTTATTTTACTTATTATAACGTTGCTTTATATTATATATTTTTTGTAATCGTAATATTTTATTCTTTTTTGTAATCTTATATTATGACGTATCCTATTTCCTCGACCAAGGACTAATGGAATGAATAATAAATATAAATAAATTTAGCTCGTTCCTTGAAGAGTACTTCCGGGCACGGAGGAAGCAAATTACAAGACGTGAGAATCAACCACACGGGCTCGGATGATCTTAGCGCGTCGTCGATGGTCCCAGGTCCATGAACCAGTCGCGTCTGGCGCCGGCCATTTGTTCCTAGACCCTGGTATGGTGATACCACGTCTTACTAGAATCTCCGTCAAAATCTTAATCTTTTAAAGAAAAAGTCCTCGTTCTCACTTCTCAGACGTCACAAAAGTAACTCCACCTTATGAAAAGTCTATATTGTTCATTTAGAACCGATTTTTTTTTGCCAAATGGTCTCTTAGGCTCAGACATTTACCCTAACCTGTGAATCTCCGAAGGCTACATAAAGTGACCTGGGGTTCTGATTAAGGACAAGGCGAGGCGATCCACAAGCGGACACTAAACAGAATCGACAGACTGTCCCGTCTTGTCACCCCAAAATCCAGAATGCGTCATGAAAGATGACAGCCTGACAACCGTCTCAGCCACGCTCCAGATGTATTGAGAAATAGATAAAAAAAATCCGCAAAAATGTTCCAGAAAATCTTTGAGCCACTGGAGCGATTGGTCCCAAATTTTGCACCAATGATTTTCAGCAACTCACGACAAACACTTTCTTTTATCAAGTTCAGAGTGTACAACGGTGAAATAATAAAATATCCGAAATTATATAGATATGGGTTGATCGTACAATAGTCCCGATGACATTTAAACAGAAGTTTATTCAAATAGAACCTTCTAGAAGGCCGTGTTTAAACTAGACGCTGGAAAATGTAATTGATCATCTCAACTAAAAAGGGTGAGGATGAAAAATAAACCATTTACCTCTTAATTTGAAGAATTTCCACAGAGGTAGTCTGTTAACTACTGCCAAGTATTTACTCTTTCTTATACACCTGAAGCTAAAAATATTCAAGTTTTTATTTAAATTCATATTATACCGTCTTTTGAGGATTTTGTTATTTTCAAACTGATTCCTATTAATTTTGTCTCCTGTCGCCAGGTTTACTCTCCGTCTCAACGAACCTGAGTTCACGAGGAACTGAAATTGCATCCGAGAGCATTGTTATTTCTTTCTGGAAAACCTTAATGGTCCCTATTGACTATCACGTTTTAGTTCCAAGAAAACAACTCGTAACATTTGTGCCTCACGGAAAAATAGATGTGTTATGAGACTGCGATCCTTTATTTTTCTTATCCATTATTCACTAAAGTGTCGCATTGAGAGTGACGTTCTAAGAACATCAATATCCGAGAGCATTATCGTCTTTCATGGGACAATTTGTTTCACTTATGAATTTGGAAAGAAACAACCCAGAGTTCAGACAGTGTAAAGTCTCACCTTATCGATTTGTGGAATAGGTTTTACAGGTACATCTATCTCCAAAACTCTGTTTCCACAAACTAAAATTAACCCCGTGGGCGTGTTTCACCTTTTATTTCGTGATAAGTGGATATCTGAATTTAAACACTATTCGCACTTATCGAATGGGAGGCACGATAGAAACGGAAAACGTCGTTTAGTGTCGTTTCTCTTGATGTGTCCGTAGTGAAACTGTAACTTGGCTTGGTTTCAAACCGCTTTGGCAAACAGTTTGATAAATTAGTAGACACCGAACACGTATGTCTTGTAAAATTAGTATATATCATATTTAAAGTTGACTGACTGGTTTCCCGTCCTACCGACGGGGATGAAAACATTTTACAAGGTTCTTGGCGTTAGTTATTAGTACCAATATTTTTTCTACGGAGTTTTTTTTATTGATATAATACACATGGAATCGATTTTATTTTCTTTAATGTGTTTCGTATAACTCAGTGTTCCAGTATTACGTTTAATTCATACTGTTACCTTTTAAATCTATATAGGCAAAGTATGGGGCAAAATGATCCCCCTAAGGTGTATTTACCAATATTATAATTAAGACTCACAATAGTGTGAAAAAATATTACTCATATGTTTTTTAGAGTTGTTAGCTAGTGCTGTGATTTTTTGGGAGAATTTTTAATCAAACCTTTAAGGCTATACATATTTTTTAATAAATTCCGTACAAAGGATCGTTTTGCTCCGAGGTATGGGATTTTGCCCCAACACGAAAATTGTGTTATAGCCACACAACACCATCTTGTTTCACCGGAAGAAAGCATGGACAAGCAGCTTTAGTTAACCCTTCAAACGTCTGAATACGTGTAAATAAATTAATCATTACTCTTTACGACGTAAAACCAAAAAAAAATCTCCAACTCACCTTAGATCAAGATGACTTGAAATGGTTTTTTTCATAGCAAAGCCGCAAAAACCACAGACACACACGTAACAAGTATCAACCGGGAACTTAATAAATAAATTCTCCACGCGATATCAGAACCAATCACGGAAAAAATTAGGGTGATCGTTTCGCACCTGGGGATCGTAATGCCGTGGCAAATATATTTATTAAACGTAAAGTGCTGATTATATATTAAACGTATATTGAATACATATAAATATATTAAACGTTAAGTGCTGATTATCATATGGATTTAACCGGTTATAATGGGCGGTATATATCTCGAGAGAGGCTGGAGTTAATTACAATACAACCTGATGAAAACCAAAGTCTCATGATCCACTTTGTCTATCGCAATTAGTGTTTCACTTGGCCAACTTAACACACTAAAAGTGTTTTCTTTACTTGAGTTATTTAGTTTCATTAAATTTACATAGTTTCACCAGAATCGGTTACAAATACAGAATCTGACATGGCCATATTTAATTTTAAGTATTGACTTTTTTAAATGGTTGATGATAATTGAAGATAGCCTTAAAATTATTTATCTATTTACAAAAAATCATTTCACCCGATCCCTTGGTAAAACAGTTTGTATCCCAGGGGGGAAGTTCAATCAGAATTTAAACTAATACTTTTCGTGTACAATTTTTAAGAAATTATTTAATGAAAATTGGTGGAAAATGACGATTCTAGAGGGGTTTTGAGCCATCAAGACAATTGGGTATTTAAATCTGGCAGAATAAGATTATTTCAGAATCACGTTGGATTGTAGAAAATAATGAAAAATAAATAACACAACATTTAAATAAGTTAAATAATAGATTAATTTATTAACTTCAACTATGCTTACACTTGATTCCAGCTATAATTAAAGGTAACTTTTTATATTAAACGGAAATATAACTCCAGTGTGTTTAGATTATTTTTCCCTAAAAATTATTCGTTCGCTATATTATTTTGTAACACAATTTTATTTTGTAAGAGACTTCATTCCACTAAGGGAAAGTTACCTTTGTATTACATTTGCCAATAATGAATCTAACACTATTATTCCTCAAATATTTATTATACTGTTAATGTCTACTCTACTTTCTTAAAGCAATTTATCTAACCTTTGTCATCTATGTTTCAGTTGTTTACTATTCTTAATTTGATTCGTTAGTAGTGTACAGGGCATTACGTTCAGTCCCTTATAGTTCTGTTCAGAAACGAGTATTTTTCCCACACCCGTGCGTTGCTCTATCTGTTTGATATTAAAAGAGTAGTCACTCTTACCAATACAATTCGGTGATCTTGTAAGATCGTGTACTCCACTCCAGTCTGGTACCTTAGTAAAAAAATTTAAAAATCCTAATTCTGGCCTTATTACGTTTCCTAATTTTTGTTTCGAATGCTTATAATTTTATGTAATAAGTATTGCAAATTGATGAATGTAACAATAATTTCTTAACGTAATTTCAAGACATTCGGCAATCAGGTTATTGCAAAATTAAAATTTTTCCTGTGTATAAAATTTTGTTTACAAGTAATCAGAACGTCAGCTGTCTAAGTGACTTTGAAATTTATGGGCAGAAAGAATAGGACAATTATGAGCTTGTCACCTCCAGCAATCTGGTTTTATTATACTTCAAAAGCAGAAGCCGGGGGTTTATAAGTCTTAGTGCTTATTAAGTTAAATTTAGTCTTGAAATTAATCTCTAATTTATGTCACATAAATTAATGAAACTGAGAATTATACGGAAATGAAAGTCGTTTGGCGTAATTAAATTTCTCCGACTCTTCATACTTCCGTTTTCACTTTATTGCTTTCATGAATCTCTTTGGGTTTCGAGGTATGAAGGAATTTAATTAAGGATTTATTGTCAGATCAATGTTTGCCGTCCGGTCCCTATTGTCTCTGTAGACTTCAAGCCGAGAGAGATAATCCTGTCCACTAGATTCCGAGAAACTAATTAATTTTCAGGTCCCAAAAGGGTTATGATTTGCGTAGCACGAGAATGTTCCTGAAGTGATTGTTATCCACTACAACATTCCTTGTCGACGAGAATACCGACGTAGTTTGTTTCCATTTCTCGTATTGCATAATGCTTTGATATTATTTGACTAAGTATAACTATTATACACGTGCCAGATGGAATTCTAACTGTTCTGATTAGTCGGTTTGGTAATTGTGTCTCGTATTTGCTGAGGTTGTAATAGAATCCTACGCATATCTCTACGAGAAATAAACAATTTCGTCGTGTATAAATGTTAAAAATTAAGTTGCTTATGATCTCAGTGGTCGTTTAAGTACCATCAGTACCGCAATCCTTAAAATACAATTTTCTTTCAGAGAGGAACAGATTATTTAATTCATTTCTTATTTATAACCGTTTAAAATGAACAGGTATCGTTAATATGAATAATTTAGAAAACTGCCAATTTATTTAGAACCATTCGCATTATAAAATTAATTTTTTGTAAGATTTTATCAAAGTTTTGAAAATTATCGAGTAAGCATTGGTTTTTTTAGCGAAAATTTGAAACACGACCAATAATTGCAATATGGCGTCGTTCATGAATAGGAGCCGCGACTAATTTTTTACGCTGTGTGAAACAGACAACTGTTTTGGTCAATTTTTTCAAATAGCGAAATGTTAGAAATTATCTGTTTGGCATCGGCATCGTCTGGAATGGGAGAGCAGCCATAATCAGTGAATCGACGGATTTTGTTGTGGAAAAAAAAGTTAAAAAATCCGTTATTTAGTCCAAATTATAAAATTAAATTCTGAAATTCTAAAAATCAGTAGGTTGCTCACTGATGGAGTTACAACTACGCAAAAAAAGAGAGTATGCAGCCAGCTCCGCCAATAATTCGTATGGGACGAAATCTCCAGAAATCCAAACACGATCCAGAGGAGCCATACACGAACCACGTGTACGTCAGTCAAAATCCAATCTAAAACTGTAAACTATAAAATTCTAAATCGCAAGTTTTCTTTTCAGAATCTTCGTTATATGCAGTTTTCTTTCGAAAGCTTTCAGTTTTCAAATCAGAAAACGTCAACCCCACGATACCTTGTTGCCGACTACCTGCGGTGTAGGAGTCAGCGTGCCTGCATCACATCACACAGGTAGGGGGTTCGAATCCCGGCGAGTACATGGATATTTGTATGCCTGAGAGAAACTCTCGGCAAATCCGTCCCCCGACCAGAAAAAATTATTTCCCACTTATCTCAAGGTATTTTTTTTTAAATTAATTTTTAAAAAAAATACCTTGAGATAAGTGGAATAAATAACAATAAATTTAAAGCAGGAAAAATTGTAATATTTTAGGGTAATTTTTACAAGGTTAAAAAAAATTATATGAAAAACTTTGCAGTCTGACCGCTCAACAATGTTAATTAAAATTCTTTTTCAAATCTTCAAAGTCCATTTATAAAAGCCGTTAATTTTTGTCTAAAATTGTAATAATCAAATTAAAAACATTTAATTTAATTTAATGAATTTGGATTTATTCGTGCCACACGTTGTGGAAGCCATTATGTGATATACAAAAAGATGTGGCTTAACAAATGAATGAAAGATTGTTAACTTTTTTATCAAACAAACAAATTTATTATCAAAGTTTAAACAATTTCACAAATAATTACAAATAGAATTTATCTCAGGGTCATTACTGGGTTTGATAATGGCTAATCATTTATTTAAAAATCTTATCAACACAAATTTCAATAAAAAGATTTACTCGTCAATTAACAAAGACGAAATTTACTTGTCGACGAAATTATACTAAAAGATGGCTTCTAATTAACAAATTTTATCAAAGGAAGAGAACGAAATCTGACGACTTTCTTTTAATCCGGTTTACATAATTATTTATTTTATATTGGTACTCACGGCAGCATTCCAGGATACTTTTGACTTACGAAGCACTATGGCGGGTTTTTGCACAGCTTCTACTTAAACTCACAGATTCTAGATTTTTAGATCAAAATCAGGAACCTCCTCTTCGTCTCCCTCGGTTGACTTCTGCTCTGCTATGTGCAGCAAAAACTGTTTGTGTTTAGCAGGTTTCGTGATTCTGCGTGTGTGAATGTTTTATCTATGCTTTCCTGCAAGCTCGTTTCGATTCTCGCTCTCGCCTTTCGCTTTCGTTCTCGTCTCTCGGTACGTGTTTCAATCTCCAAGTTGCAAAAGTTCTTTCACGACTACCCGATAGCTACGGATTCGAAATACGGACTGAACTCTACCGTATCTTAATGTGAACTCTCTCCTCAATATTTTAAATGCGACCTGTACTTGAGCAAACCTTCCAGCCAACTGAACTCCCGTCTCGCAATTTTGACAAAGGAAACAATACTCTGCTACATTGTTGTTTTGTGTTCGATTCCGCCGTCAAGAATATGTTTCTCTAACAATTTAGATTATCAAATTTACAATTAATGTGTTAATTAATTGGCATTACAAAATATTTGTGTGTGTGTGTGAACATTTAAAAGCTTGTCTGTCTAAGAACCCAGATTTCTGTGATCCTATATGTTGAGTCGGTTGATTGTGTCCGGCGCGTAAGCATCTCGGTGTGGGGTGTCGCCGGAGAAGTGAAACAAGCTGACGAAGAACTTTTACTCTGAACTTTTTCCTTTATATTTTCATAAGAATTTAACTGTAACTATATCATTTATATAATTGTATTTAAAATGAAAAAAAAATTACGTCTGATTGAAAATAATGAATAAGAAAGATAGCCAATACAGACAAAAATATAAATACCACGTTTCTGGGATCCTTGTCCCTTTCCTCAGATGCTAAGAAGAGCCTAGAGAAACACAACTGCACTGGTCAGTTGACAACACTAAAACAAAATGGACAAGGATCCTAGAAACGTTGTGTGGTATTTATATTACCCTTTTTGTCTGTATTGGCTATCTTTCTTATTCATAATTGTATTTATTATAAGTTCTTTAAAAATAAACCTGAAAAGACAAAATGAAAAAAAAACATCTCCACAAGTCTAACGTCTAAATTTAATACTTAAATCATTAAAATGGCTAACAGAAAAAGTAGAAGCTTATTACAATTTAAGTAGCCAGACTGAAATGAGAACTTTCTCGATGTTTTCAGCCTTTTAGTCTTATTCCAGGTTTCTTCCATGTGACATGACAGGGTTTTTTTCTATATTGACGACTGGTCATAAGCATAATATTGTAATAATAAATTTGTAGATTAAAGTATTCATTCTGGAAGATACATGTGCGTGGGAAGTTGTGGAGAAATGTTAGAATAAAAAATTCGGTCCTAAGATTTTGGATGGAAGTTAAATGTGTGTGTTCATCAATAAATAATTTACGATTCAACTCTTCTAAGAACCACAGAGAAGAATTTCATAAATCTTCAGTTTCGATAATATTGGCTTTAATATTTCAGTGACAGCCAATCATTTGAAAACTACATTCATAAACATTTTAAATAATCATCACATCAGCTTATTATGCTTACCATCATCATATCAGCTGTTTGAATCCATGTTCAACTTGCTTTTTGACCGCACCAACTGTCTACGCATCTCGCAAACTCCTCTTCGGATACGCATTCCTTCGTTTTTCTATTCCAACGGGAAATCTCTGGCATCTTATTCGAAATTCTTCGGACGACGTCCTCTGGAATCTTTCTACCTGCGAATTTATTTATTTTCTGTACGAGGAAGCTCTGTTCTAGCAGAACTCATCCAATTAAAGGTCTCCATTTGATAGTTGGTCTTCTCTTGTAGAACCGAATTTTGTACAAACTAACAATTTCGCAATGCACGAGAATGCTTTATTTCCACGTCTCAGCCCCTAATTCTATAAATGGTATGACAATTTAGTACTTCAGAGTGACATTCAAAATATAATAAATCATAAAACCCAACTAGTACATAATTTTTTTTTATAATTTCATTACTGAGTTATTTTACGATTTGAATTTTGCTAAACTCAACGAAAATATTAGGATAATTATCATGTTGGAAAATGGTCAAAGTTTTACATTGTAATCAATAATTTTACAGACTACGTTGTTGGTACCAAATTTTGTAATGTTATATTGAGAGCTCTACTGTTGAGCGCCAAATTTGTAATGATATTTTTGCTCCAATATATATATATATATATATATATATCAATTTTTGGGCACAGAAAATGTAATAATCATCGTTTCACTTTATTTCTCATGCAATCGAGTCTTTCGCAGGGTCTTGGTGGTCCATCCTCTGGAAATTCGCTAAACTTATTGTGATCTGTAGCGTAAAATATAATCAAACTGATATGAATTAATTAACTTTATTTTCTCTTCTGCAGATATCAAAACAAAGATAAAAAAATCCAACGACTCTCTTTCTCTCTATTTAACATAAAAAAATTACATTTATATTTTAAAACAAATATTAATAATTCGAAAAATTTACTAAGTTCATTACAATATATTTATTAGTATACTTCTCTGTGACTGATTATTTTGCGTATATATTTTTTCCCCGATCAGTCTTACTTTCTACTGTACATTAATCCCTGTTTCCTGGCTCAGGTTGCTTCGGTATAGAGACAGCCTTGTGTCTCGTACCTTAATCGTTTTTATTATTCTGTAGTTCTACATTTCCAAAGCTTACTTCTCGCTTTTCTAGAACTAACATAAAAAATTAGTGAAATTCAACTGTTAAAGAACAACAGATATTATGAAATAACTAAGTGATATATCAGCCTTACTATAGTAAGTGTCATGTTCGATGTCGGACGAGTTTAGAGTCCTTTTTAGAAGATGCTACCCCCGCCCCGTGCGCATCCAATCAGCAAGAAATCGATCTCGTTAGACCGTTGTCGTGAGTGTGTTTCTTCCGCGTGCGTCGTTGCAACGTCGAACTTAACTCCCCTTCCTCAATCTGCGCCACCCGCCTTCCTTGCTGACTCGAGATTTTTGCTCAATATAATACTTGAAGACACGCTGACTTAATTATTTTGATTTCTTGAATCTCAAAAATCAAGAAATGGCAACTTTTACAATCTTAAACACCTTCCGCTATTCTAATTTGCAATTTGCCCATCAACTGCAGTTGTAAGAATTTCGCATTACAAGCCTTCGCTCCTCCAACGCATTCAGGAGCTTATAGTAATGTACGGCTGCCTCTTCTTGGAAGCCATTAACCATCGTGGTAATTTATAAGCTTGTCGTTTCTACTGTCACAAGGTTTTCTTCACTTACCCTGTATTCGTAAAAGTAATTTTATGAAAAGTCTAAGAACTCATATTAAGAGCATGTGCGTCATGCCTAACTTAAGAATTGACGTTCCTCGTAAAATACTTTTCAAACGAATGGGTTCCTAATGAACGAAAATATTGAGTGTGTGCGTTCTAGTTTAAATATTTTTGTTAATTTTATGAGAGCTTTTTCTAAGTTGATTATGTGGGCGGGTGCTTTATTAGCAAGAACTCGGAGTCTCTGTGGCTTAACTGAAACTCATAATGATTAAATTCATCGTCACCGCAACGTTATTACGGTCTCTGGTAGAAAATATTTCATATTTTCAATACAAGTATATTAAAAGTATGTTTTATACCAAATATCAACTTCAATGGCTACATTGGCATTGAAATCAATACAAATTTTTAAAAAAACACTTGATTAAGTCCCAAATTAGAGACTAAATGTGATTTATTATATTTGTATTGATTTCAATGTAAATGTAACCATCGAAGTGTATATTTGGTAGAAATCTTGTTCGGACTTATTGGCCATTGCAGTTTTTTATTTTGAAATTATTCGTCAGATAAAATATTAATTTTAAAAATATATTTTATTGTGTATAAAACTTAAAACGATGTGTGTATATTTTTTTCAACCATAATACTGTCAGCACAAGTGCTTTAATATGCAATATTAGTGGTTATACATGTTTACTGACCAACTACCAATAGGACAATCTCTTACAACGGTCACGGTAACAAATCACACCAAATTACCGTAAAAAAACTATATTCATGTTAACATATAATACTCAAACGATAGCAAGCTATTGCTTCTGATCTTTTACATTCCAAGAATTTTGGAGCTGTAAAATTTCACTATTACTTTAGTATTTTGTTTCCACAAAAGGTACATGGAAACCGTAGGTGTAGATAATACACAATTAAAATTCCATATTTGGATTACACTGAAAAAAATTCATTTAATTAGCAGAAAGGATTTCCAATTACCCACTTTTTAATAGAGATTGTAAAAACATTTAATCCAATGGGCATTCTTTTTTAATATATAAAACAGATCTATTGAGATCGAATGAAACCACTTTTTAGTCTTACATTAGGTGTCACAATGTGATAATTAAATCTGGTGGTATAGTTATGATTGTGGATTGTCAGGGATTTATAAATATACTCATTAATCACAGTAAGTATATTTAATTTAACAAATAATGGTTTACAGTGATCATTATATTTGGAACCGGTGATTATTCGTCTCGCTTTCTCTGTAGAATAAGGATTTTTACAACCTTGCCACCATTCCCTGATAAGTGTATACCGTAAGACAGTGAGTATACTATGAAAAAATGCATGACATGCATGCAGTAGATTATTAGGGGAAACATAGTTTCTCAATTGTCGCAATAGATATAGAGCACGAGATAGTTTAATGCAGATGGAGTCAAAGTGTGAATCCCGCGTGAGTCTTGAATCGACGGTAATGCCAAGAAGCTAACAGGACAATTAGAAACATCAGTAGTTTTCTTTAGTGCAAAAGAAATTCGTAGCATTTTATCAGCATTTAGTTTGAAACCATTAATATTTGGGTTTGTTCTGTTAAAGAATATAAATTATCCTTATCTATATGATAAAAAAGGATGTATATTTGTATGTATGTATATACGTTAATTTCTATAGAAATTTAAACGCATGGACAGATTGCAATAAAAATTGGTGCACATATTCTTCAAAACACGAGAAACGGTACTGTGGGGGTGAGAAACCCCTAGCATACGTGTGGAAAGAATTATAATTAAACAACGTAATCATTAAGTGTTAAATTACTGCGCGCCAAGAGACAATGACGTCACGCGAGAGAAATACGTTACTACACGTCGAACAAAGGAAATAGTTCCTTTTTCCGTAATGAAATAAAGCTGAAATATTTTCACTGAATAAAAAGTATAATTTTATCCAGTAATACACCATGCAATGATAATAAAAAACAATACAAAATACTTTACCATCATTGCGGAAAATGTAAGTTAAATTTTCGCGCCATATTAGTAATTCCAATATGGTGACCATTTGTTTACATTGTGAATCTAGCTATCAATTTCATCTTTAATTTAATTTAATATTTCGTAATGGCTGAAGACTGAGGGACAATTATATTCTGCAATATTGAATGAGTATATTTAAGTATTCTTTTCGTAAACAAATGCGGAGGCAAGTTTGTTGGGATTGATGCAATAAATTTCAATGTATTTTATAGCTGTTTTTAATGCACTATCGGTCGAAAGTATGTACGGAACTAAGAACAGTTAGATCTAGGTTAAATCACTTCTTCACTAAAGATTAATATAGAATTAAATACTTTTTCGGGTTTATATAAATAATTACACGCAACGCCGGGGACCCAGCTAGTTTTAGATAAAAACACTCCATTTTCTCAGACCGCTGTGTCAAAGACTAACATCAAGACAAGAGAGACAATAATTAATTAGAAATATACGTCATACAATCTAATTACTTGCTTGGAGGACTCGAAAGTTGTTAGAAGTCCTTTTAATCGTGTTGTCAGATACGTTACAGTCTGAAAAGCTTTTATACTGGCGTTTTAAATGTATCACCCTCCAGAGTCCTTCCACACCAAACTTGCTCGTTAATCCAATTCAATCCCTCTCTCGCGTTTGTAAAATTTTACTCCTTAAAAGTGGTTTCGTGTATCTCATTAACTGCGAATGGAACCAATTAAGGACACCAAATTACTATTTTCAGAGGTAATCATAAAACATTGAACACTTTCTCGTATACTTGCCCGCTAATTAAGGGAAATATATCATGACTAACGACTATTTAAAGATTAATGCGTGACGTTACACAGAACTGTTTCATCACTAAGTCCAGTTAAATGAGATAAATATTCTTTGTTTTAAACATCTCAAATTATATTTTCAGTAAACATTTCGATAAAGCAATTCATAACAATTAGCTCCGTACATGCATAAATTCGTTTTAGTCGCATGATAATTGAATTCCATGTTATTCATTTCCAATTATCGTAAAATCTTTAAAAAAAGTTACAATGGATTATTTAGTACCTATTACTTAAGGATTCAAAGTTTCAAAAAATAAAAAGATTACTTATTATAATTATCTACTAACAAAATTGAATCACATAAAAATTGAATTATAACCAAAAAATATCACAGTGCAAATAAAATTTAGGAGATTATTTTTAAATTAATTTCTATTACTATTCAACAACAATAACAGGAAACATAATCAACATTATCATACAAAATACGTGTCGGCCATCTTGGTTTTACAAGACTCACGGTGCCATCAGGCAGTGTGTTATTTTTATTGGTTTTAAAATTAAATATAGTTAATTTTTTATTATTCATTAAAAAATTATAGGAAGCCAATTAATTGTGTTTGTGGGTATTAAATATGGTCATTATCTGAAAAGGTATAAAACAAATAAATTACTGTCTATAATTTTAATTTGTAATTATTGATTTAAAAAATTAATTACGGAATACGAAGAAGAAGAATATGGGAACGCCGAAATCATTCCGCAAAAAAAATTGATTTGGAGAAATAAATAAAATTAAACAATAGTTTTTAATTTCATTTTTAATTTAATTAAAAATTAATTAATTAATTTCGAAAAATACTCAATTAAGTACCACATTATTAATTTAATTTAGTGAATTTTTTATGTTAACGATTATTTATGTATTTAAGATAACTCATTCATTCCACTCAGATAGAGGAAAATAGAGAGACCACGTAATCAAGGGCAGGCAGGGTTGTGCCGATGCATTTAAAATTGAGGAGCTACTCCTATAGGGTCGGGGCTTAGACTCGTGGAGGGAGACAATGCTACGACTTGGCGGTGTTTACAACATACATCTAGATGGTCGACATTATATGAATTGTTTTCTTCCTTTTTTGTTGCGTTAATTAGATAAAGGAATAAAATATGTAAACGATATATATTGAAATAATAATTCTGACTGCAGTGAGGTTTTTTAATTACTATATTACATATTATTTATTATCCAGTCTGATATAGAATTATAATTACGAGAGAGATCCCACTGAAAAAAATTCATATTTGTAATGTGCCGTCTGAATGTAAGACTTGTATAATTATAAATGTAATAGCAGAGCGTGTATGAACAATTAAATAATATTGTCATGTCATTATTCAGCCTTATGTCAAAAATCGTTAAATACTACCTGCAAAAATAATTCATAAATTTGATCATAGTGTATAAATATATTACGCTATAGAGGAGTTTTTGTTATGTGAATATTTTATTTTACTCCTTTGTCAACAGGCAACCCGCAAGGTCCAACACGAAACCCGCAGTAAAATCGCAACTTTTCAGAAGTAGGTGGTCATGCCATCTATTAGATTTTGCCGTAACCGTGGTCAAATACATGACCGAACTCGAACATCAGGATAGCAGACGGCGTCAGAAAGTAGCGAACTTGTCCGCACGTCACAACTGCCCCTTCTTCCTCCTCGCATAATAGTAAGAGGCGTTGCTGAGAACTGAGAAAACTGGTGTCGTTGTTCTCTGTATTCCTCAATGCTTTTTTCTTTGACTATTAATTATATTTAGTTAAAGGGAACATTATTTCGTACAATAAATGCCACACTATTATTTATCTTTGCTTTTGACTGTTTATTATACATTTTTTAAAGGTTCAAGACAATAAATTGTTTTTATCGTACAATCAATTTTTTGTTCTGAAATATCTTATTACAGAATTTCGCTGTTTTGGGGTATACAAATACTTGACTATAATAAAATAATTAATAAACCCACACTGCAGTTTCATTTATATATAAATAAATAAATAACTTCGACTGCTGTTCGTATTTTATTATTATTATACATTTTCTACATCCAGATTGACAAAATTCAGATCTGAATTGAGGCGTCATATTGGAACAAATTAGGCCGTTTGTTAGCGAAGATATAAAACCAGGAAATAAAATCATAAATTTAACGACATCGATGCCGTGGCGTTAGTCAATCTTCCGGTCAAATTATTATTTAATCCTCTGTAAGGGCGAGCACAAAAGTGGTGGGACATGACATTGTTCATTGGCTTGACGTTGTAGATGGACCCAGTGCACTGTTCGACATCTTCCGAAATTGTAAAATATTGTCCTTCAGGGCATCAGTCCGAATGATGATGGGAAATGTCTACAATTTGACTAAATTCAAAAAACTAACTTATTTGTGGCAGCATATATTTTTTTTTCTGAAAATATCTTAAAAAAATATGATATAGTCTTCAAGGATTGTAACGTTATCCAAGATTGATTCAGAGCCTGGTGAACATTGGTTTGAATAGAGTTAGTTTAAAAGAATTCATATTCTTAAAGCAATACAAACCGAGGGTCTTTAATACTTCTTCCATCTGTAACAACTTTAAATGGAGGCTTAAAGGATTAAAAATTAACAAAACCTAATAAACCATAAATACGAAATATTTCATGAGTTTTGCTGAAATGGTAACTTCGGAACTTACCACGTAAAATAAATTGCGGAACTCAGGCGGTGATAGATTTATAATCGGTTTGTTGATAATGTTTTGATATTATGTTGATGATTATTATGAAACTTTGGTTATGTGATTCGTGTTTCATCTTGGTTTATTTGGTCAAAGACACTTATTGTCATAAAATTAAAAGTTATGAATAATGACTCGAATTTTTCTTTATCTGTAATTTAATGTGTATACTTTACAAGACTATTGTTTACATATCAGAAATTTTTCTTTTATGTGCTGAAAATCTATCTCAAAATTTAGTTAATTTGATGTAGAGTTGTTAGCTGTCCTCTAGTATAAATTTCATATTTTGATTTAAAGTGTTTTTATATATTGTAATGCCAATTAATTAGGACATTAATTGTTTGGACATAAAATTTAATTGTAGCGGCAGGATTTTCCAAAGCGACAATAGAGCCGAGCTTTGTTACTTTGTCGGAAGGTCAAAAATGGCGTATGCGCGCGAATACTTGGAACTACGATAGCAGTTAGTGGCGGGACATTACAGAGAACGGAACGAATAATACTAGAGCAGAGACTAGCCATCTAATGTATTATTATTAAACAAAGTTGTTAGTTGAAGACAAAGTAAAAACATTAACGGAAGCATTACATCGATACTTGCTAAGTAAAAGCAGTTTTACGTTTGTAGTCAGCCAGGAAAGGAAGTCAGCAGTTTACGTCCATAGCCAGCCAGGAATAGTAAAGTTGCAGTTTTAAGTCCCAAGCGGTCACCAGATAGCTGACAAAAAGGAGGATCATCCCAGTTCCTGGGAGCCTATCAAGGTTGACTTAAAGAGTGTAAAATCTGTGAACCGATACTAGAATCAGTGTAAAAAAAATTGCAATAGTATACTTCCGAAAACAAAAGGGATGCTGGAACCAGCTGGACAGATGTGAGTAACAAATTACAAAATAATGATTTATGTAAACGTAATTAAAAGATAGAAGTCAGATTTCGTTCTATTTTAATTGTAAAGTTAATTTCTTTTCTTTTAATTCACTTCTATCGACGTATTGTTTAGGTAAATGTGATTTGTATGTTAATAAGATTTTAAAATCAATTTGTTGTGTCCATTATCAAACCCAGTGAAGTCCCTGAGAAATTAATATTTTAAATTGTAATTGTTTTTGAGTTATTCCCACAAAATAAATAAATATTTTGTTTGTTAATTTCGATCTTTTCATTTAATAAAAGCCTTCCATTTAATTATTACATAAATGGCGCTTCAACGAGAGGTTAATTTTTTAAATTAATTAAAGCTCATTGTTGTTTATTACATAATGGCGCCCAACGTGCGGCTCGAATTCTTAAAAAATACTGTAAATTAATTAAAAGCCCTTTATTTGACTATTACATTTTTGGCTACCACAACGTGGGGCAAATTTCATTTAATTAACGTCATCTTTTTGATTATTACAATATATACTTATATTCTTCTGTAATTTCCCTTGCATATTTCTTAAAACAATACAAGACATGCCTCAATTATCGTATCCTTCTGCGGTTATAACTTCCGGTTTGCTCTTGCCGTTCAACGTATGAGGAACTGAAGCTTTTCAAACACCCTTCATAAATATTTTTTTGAGATTTCGATTTTTGGTAGAGAACTGGTATTGTATAATCAGCTTAATAGTCAATAATTAGCAATAGTAGATAAGAAGTTATGTTTAACAAATAAAGAAAAATTGATAAAGACTGATGCAATTTATTAGTTCTTTCATTATATTCTATAATTTATTAATGTATTTCCTAGGTTAAATTATAAATAATACCAATACCAAAATTCATGAAACCTTAATAATATGCACAACAATGTCTCCCGTTGTATAATAATAAAGATAAAAAATATGTATTACCTCCGATATTCGAATAATAAATAGGTCTGAACTATTAAATTACCAATTTTCAGATGTGCCATATTATTAGTTGCAGAATGTTCATTTTATTATATTTGTATTTCTTAAATGTTTTTTGTTTGAGAGTTTAGCAGTACCATTGTAATAGATTCCTTCTTTTGGGTGTACACAATCGAAATCTGACGGAACGTTTTCCTGAGAAACAGCCAGGAATGTATATTAAATAGGTTTCGGTTTCCCTAATGCATGAAACGTGAAACCTAAAATCATTCAAGGAAATGAACAAACAAACTTCTAGATTATGTGTTGTTCAAATTAAAGTTAATTTTAAGTAACTATCTTACACCATAGAGATTTAACGATCATTACTCGCGAAGTTTTCTGTCAAAAACAGATCATAAACCAGAAAGTGGTACATGCAGAAAATAATATCACTGAATCGTAACGTTTTAGCTATCGACATCGGCTGACACCACAGTGTCAAAATAACACACTGCATAGTAAATTTAAATATTAGCTACTCCCAGAATGTAACTGTATAAAAGAATGTTTTACGTTAAAACTGAAAAGAAAATACATTTGATTCCAACCGTCCTAAATGTATGCTTCTGTAAGGGTCTTCGATACATAGAGAATGGTACTATGGATGGTAGAAAAATGATATTTTAGATGCACTTCAGAAGTTTCCGCGCTTCTGAGACACCAATAGCAAAAGTTGTTTTAGCGCTTCTTTCCCTTGTTTGGGAGCCACTTCAAGTAGTTCACCTTGTAAACCACAAACAGGACTAACATATTTTTTCTCAGTGAAGCATCAGCTTCCAGACGATTATTTCTCCTATAATTTTATTAAACTATCTCGGAAAATATTTTAATAGCTTCATATTTTTTATTCCACGTCTTAATTTGCCGGTACAGTTGTGTTTTTACGCTGGGAGTCTCAGAATGTCAAAATTATCACTCTACGTAAACAAAACTTATGTATATTTGATCAATTTTATTCCTGTACCCCACCGAGGCCAGATTCTTTGAACTTTTTGGAAGAGCTGATCCTTGGTGCTATCATTTTCCCCCGGCTTTGTTGGTATTTTGGAGACAACAATGCAGACATTTAAATCTTTCGCCGTTTCAATGGAATACAAACTTCATATTTCTTCGAATAAATTTAATCTTTAACGTAGAATTTGCTTGTGTCATTGTCCACGAGCACTTGAGTCTTAGCCCCGTGATGTCCATGGTCCAATACTGGGAGTAGCGGAAAAATACATCAAAATTTCATCATTAGCAATTGGAAACATGTTTTCTCGAAGCGGTTTCACGCCTGCCTGAATTTTCTGAGCCCACTCCAGCGTAATTTCAAGAATACACGGAATCCGCTTTGGCCTGGCCAAAATGTAATATAAAGAGTGGGTTATTGAATGTTGTTGCACAAAATTCACTTCTAAATAAAATTTATTATAGTCATGGGATTTACTTTTCTCAGGGCATTTACAAACATGATTAGGAGCATTTACACGACTCAAAAATTATTCAATTACTTCAAAGCTTGTTATCGTCGTGTAGCAGAAGTTCATCATACTCGTCTCAGTTCCAAAATGCGCACACACCTGTCGGTGTTGTTGCCTGCGTTTGGGACCATCCTCTGGGCGACAGGTAGATGGCGGCAGCGGGATGAATTTCGGGGTATTCAGAAATATTTCTTGTCAAGCTGGTGCTGCCTGCTCAGATCTCGGGGGAGAACTTCATCCCCTGTTAGCGGCACGCAATCTCGGTGTCCAAAGGCCCGGGCGATGAACTCCAGTTCATCTAGTTGAGAGTTTTCTCGGGTTTTCGTGGGGAAAAATGAATTTCCTCCTCCCCAAGAAATTATTTTTAACTCTGATGCTACGTTTTAACATTCCTCTCCAGAACTACACCGAAATTTCCTCTCCAAGATGTTATATCGAACTGCTCGCTCCAAGATCTTACTTAGAAACTGTCTTTTGGAAGGCTCGTCCAGCTACAAACTGGAAGATTTTCTTCTCCACCCAAGGAGTAGAAATCAAGTCGCCTTATCGTTCTCCGCGAATCACTTTTGATTTCACATTTCCGCGGATGCCAAGTATCGGTCGTGGAGGGAGCTAACCTTCGGAAATTCTGTGGGATTGTTGCCCTTCCGTTCCAACTTTCTCAGGGACTCTGTCAATCCAGAACCGCAGTCCTGTCGCACGCCCGCCTCGCATCCCCACGACACAGAGGCGTTTATTTCAAATCCTCGTCTTGGTGTTAGCCGTGCTTCCCTCCATTAAATTTTTCATTAAGTTGGTGGCTTACTTTCGTGCTACAGTATATACTTTTTAAGTTTTAATTTTGCGTTCATCTCGCCGGGTTCTCAACTCGCCAATAACTGCTAATATTGTGGCGCCTATACACAATATTCGAGAAGGCTAGTGAATACTGTAACGAAAAGGTTGAGAATAGATAGGAAGACGAAGACACAATATAGAAATCGGGTGATCATGGATGCAGAACGTAGCCAGCATTGAAATGTGAAGAGGAAGTTGCAGGACAGATACAGAACCGCAACATACCAACCATTTGAATAAACAAAAATATGTAAATGGTGTTAGTCTTTTCCACTTAATTTGAAAATTTGAAATATTTACGATACCGTATTAAATTACATACTCATTTCCAACCGACTGAATCGTTTTCCAAACAACGCAAAGTTTGGCTTTTTATCTCCTTTCCACCAGTCTCCCAATTTACTTCAATGCTCTATAAACAAATCAACTTATGCATCTTGGTGTTCCCTCTGTAGGCAACCTAAAACATTCCATCATTGGTTGGACAATCTGTAAACGATCAGTTCAACCGTCCTCGAGCTTTCCTCCAGTCCTCAAAATATAGTGCTTTCCAACCTTTTCATGCCTTAAAATTTCGGTGCCGTGGCTAAATAGTTTTGACAGCGTAAGTGGAACAGGCACCAGTCAACTGAATGGACGGACTTGGAATTGTCCTTGACGTTGTCACCCGTCATTCCCAGAATTCAGGAACGGGTTCCCGACCCTTCCCAGTACAGGGGACTTCACGGAAAGAAGAACCAAGGCGTGAAACGGCTTTCTCCCCCACATAGGTACAGCTGCATCAGTCTAAATATATACCACACATGGACATCCTTCAGCACAGACATGCTGCTTCTAAAAGAAACCATATAGAGTGAATTTTTTGTCATAAAAAAAGGGCACGAGAATTTATTCATTTAAAATTAACACTTATAACTAATTTCTAATTTTTCATCATCTTCGGATCAATATGAATTTTTAATCTGGTCACACTTGTTGAATACTGTTCTGCTGAACATAGGCTATTTACCACAATTCAAGTTAGTATCATATACACATATGATATTTGATTATCTTAAACAGTTATTCTCAGATACACAAACTTTTCAATATAATAAAATAGCTGAATGACAATACCGTAAATTCATAAAATTTTATTCCAACCTAAAACTTAAGACGTTAAATTGCTAATAATATAGCTACACCAGCCAATGTCCATTTAGCTGGTCTCTCACGAGTTCGCAAATTGAAAGTCCAGACATATGTTGGACCACGACTTCGTGTTTTGTAGACAGGACATGGATACATGTTGCGAAGGTCCTGCTTATCTTGTGTTATAGCCTTTATAAAAACAACAGGCATCATAGGAAACAGTTCTTTGAGTCTTGATTCAACGATCCCACCTACTACGACGTCCCAACGAGCGCCTTCCACGTATAAGCCGTGAATGTAAGCACCCTCTCGGGGCGCAGACCTGTAGGAAATAAATTATATAAACCCATATGTCAGAATTAGTGCACAACAAATTGAAATAATCATCATCCTTATGTGAATAATAATATGGAATTAAGGCTTTTTCACTCACACTGATGTTTATATTCTACAATAATAAAATATTTAGGAAATATAAAATATAAGAATGACAGGAATAATAATCATATTCTAAAATCACACAACTAAATTTAAAGTTAAAGGGAATAATTTACGTCTGATGCAAAAATAATAATACAAAAGATAGCCAAACACAGAAAACTTTAGAGTTTTGACAACTGACATGCGCAGTTGTATTTTCTGCACCCGAAGAAAGGAACAAGGCTTCCAGAAACGTTTTGTGATATTTATATTACCACTTCTATTATTTGTATTTGGCTAGCTTTCTTATTATTAAATTTAAAGTTATTGACACAAAATTTCTAATTCACAGGCGTATCCCTGAAAAATGAAAGTGTAAGAGCAGTTAAGAATACCTATTTCTTTTGTTCTTAATTTCAATACGCTCATGTTATGTATATTGCAATGTATATCGATGTGTTTAATGAAAGGATTTTTATAAATTATTTAAAATTTGTATTGTCAGCGTAATATTATGGCCCAGGTATTGTAGGCAACAGTCAGCGTTGCAAAAGAAAGTGGGATTTTCAGACATTATTGTTGTCGGCGGCGTTTTTGTGGTTGAAAGCTTTGACGATAGTTGAGTTCAGTCTGCGATTCCAGCTGAAATGGAGAAGTTTGTTTAGAGTCTGCGATACGAACTGAACGGAGAGTCGCTAATAAGGGATGTCCGAGGTTGGTCAAAGTCCTCGAAATGGCTCAGAACTGTGGGTCTCTGAGTGTCTCTGTATGTGTATGTGGGTTTTTACTCTGTCTGTGTGTCCTCTATGCATTCCTAAACCAATCGTCCAAGTTGTTTTGCTCCCGCCCGAAAAGGTTTCTGTCGGTCTTTCGAACAAGGGGTGAAATTTAAAAACATGCAAAAACGGCTTTTGCGTAGAATAAAACGTTACCTGGGTCGCTAAATTTGATAGTGTTATTCTGGAATTTTTAAGACCCTAATTTCAATTCCAAAAGGCAACAGAAGGAAGCACCCGCACGATGGAAGTGGTTTACATAAAAAAAAATGGAAAATAGCCAGTTAATTCTTGCATTAACCATGGTGGTTAATATAATTTTATGTTCCTCGTCGTAGAGTTGGACGTGGTTGGAGAAAGTTACACGGAGTAGTTTTGCCCCTCTTAAGGTACCGTATTTGATTTTCTTGTAGTAACAGCTATATTTTAGTCTCTGTGTAGTTAAATGTTATATTTTTTGTACTCCTTTAAGGTACCGGAAGTATATTTAGACTTTATTAAGGAAGCGAGTATTTTTCACTTTTAATACAACGTGATTTTTAAACTCGAATTTTATGCAGTAGTAGTAGAAATCCCGAGTTGTTAAAGTACCGTCAGTCATCATCCTGTTTTCTTTGAAGTTAGATGCCTAGGGATTAGGTTGAGGAGGGAAACGTAAGTAGGTAAATGTTCCAAACACCGACAGTATTGATGCTGGTTTAATGAAATGTTTACCAAGAGGTTATTGTGTCAAATCAATTCCTTCGCCAGGCTAATTTAAATAAATACCCCGACAACGTAATCAGCTATTTGTTAAATAAAATAAAGAACAAAATAAATAGGTATTCTCTTCTTCAAACAGCCTTTGCTATGAATTAACATTTGAGAGAAAATTATAAGACTGACACCTTTAATATGAACAAAACCTTTCACATTTGTAAGTATTAAGAATTAAATGTTCAGGTGTTATGGTAACTTTAAAAATAATAAATAATAATTTAGATACTATGAATCTACATAATGAGTGACATACGTAAACTCTTCCTTCTGCTTTTTTGTTACATCACAATGAAGACACATCTTGTCAAGTGGCCATTCATTTTTCCTTGCAGTAGATTGCATAATAGCTGTCAGGAATGACTGGGGATTAAAAAATCCTGCTAGCCAAACAGCAGAAGGAAGCTAAAACATAGCATATTTATAATAAATGTGGCTGTAAACATTGTTATTATCAAATAGCTTAGTTATAAATACCTACTGATGAAAGTAGTAAATTATTTTGCATGCTACTGACTGAAAGAAACTACAAAGATTGATGAGTGTGATAATATGCACATTACTTTAATAAAATATTGAGGTTTTTTCCTAGAGAATGCAAACATTTTTAAGGATTATGCTATGAAATATTATCTGTCATATTCTATAGTAGTTAAGATTTGTGTTTCTTTCCAATTTTGTGTAATATTATTATCTAAGAGTAGCAAGGATCAGTAAAGGAAAATATCATATATGTAACTAGATTCTATTTATTTTTTCCATTATGCCTACAATTTATGTATTTGTTCATTTCAAACTTTTCTTATACTTTTATTACAGAAGATACTCTTAATTATTGTTTAATTTCAAATTATAAAATTTATAGGTTTAAACTGCTACTAACACCTCCAGAATCACAGTATTAAATATCTTCCCATTATTGATTATTATCACAATGCTAATAATAACATTATTAAATATAGACATATTAATAAAAATAATGAAGACATTACTTGGAAATCTGATGACCAGTTCTCCAGCTCTTTTAGCCGTAATAAGAAATCTGCAAACCATGATCCAAGTGTAAGCATGGAAGGATAGGCTCTTTTCGTCCAGCTTGGAGGTACATTGTCCAGAAACAATGAAGCTTCAAGTTCTTCCATATCTGTTGTAATTGTTAGTTCACCCTGTTTATAAGTTGTAGATAAAAATGTGTGTAAAAATTGAGTACGTGTGTATATTGACATGCTTTATATAATTAATTTACTCACGTACCTTAAGCCCTAGATCAAGCTCCTTCAGTGTTCGTTTCATTTCTGATGTTAATGTATTCATTCTTTCACATTCTTGAAATGCAACAATAACATAAGGAGTCTTTTCTTCCACTTTAGCCATTATTTCAGTCATATTAAAGCCATCGGGTAATTTATCAAATATATCATCAAGTGCTTGTTTCACCTTGGAAAAATAATGGAAATTAGTTTGGATAATGTAAATGTAGAGAGCATAGTTATCAAATCATCACTTTTCTTTAGAGAGCTTTCTTATCAAGAAAATCTACAAATTGTCTTGAATTATTGGATTTGCTAAAGCGAATATTATGTAGCTATTTTATTGAATTAATTATTTTTTGTAATTAAATATTTTATAATTTTACTTTAATTTATAGTTCAGATCTATTATTACATATTCACTGAGAACTTTAATTTTAGTATTTTACGTTGTGCATCAATATTATCCCATAACTTGTTTTGAAAAGTTCCTATGACTATATGAAAAATTATGTTTGTAGGCGTTATTAAACTGGACAACTATAATTTTTTTATCAAAAGTAAATTAAATAATGAATTAATATAAACAATAACAAAGGCTAAGCTTAAAATTCTATTTTTAATTTAAGTACCTTATCCTCTCGTGACATAGTTGCAGCTCCTGATGCTCCCGCATCACGTGGCTGCATTTCAAATATTGTTTTGAATAAAGTTTCTGATGTAGTTGTGAGGAAACCAATCTCTGCATTCGGATGTAGTCCATACAAGTATGGTGATTCAGGAGGAAGATAGTCATCTATATACTTATGAAACCCTATGTAATCTAAATTTGGGGGAGCAGGAAAGCCAGGTGCCAGTGATAGATCACCATCTAGCAATTCAGGCTTCATTAATTCTGACAAATAAGTCCTGCACAAATGGCGGTCCCAATCATCAGTAATGTGTCCTCCATACATAATTTCACCAAACAAATATCGAAGATCTTCCCATGGAACTTTTGTACTGTTTTCCAAATAATTATACAACACATTTACACTGATTGTTAGGTCACCTGAAATTCAACAGTTATCTCATTAAATACCTAACTAATACATATATATATATATATATATAATCCTGAAGAAGGAGGCTGAGAGCATCTGAAAATTTGAAGAACAACCTTTACTTCCTTATGGCGACACCGCACTTCACTATCAGGTAAGCCACAACCTATCTCTCTTTCCTTTCCATACCAATATTGCAATTATTTTTGACAATGTCACATCCTTACTAAAATTATATATATATATATATATATATATATATATATATATATATATATATATATATATATATTGTAATGGTAAGAATGTGACATTGTCAAAAATATTGGTATGGAAAGGATTGCCCTTCCTACGTACCAATCCCTCTTTCACGAGACCATGTGAGTATGTATGAGCATGCTTATGTATGTATAAGTATGCATACATGTGTGTGTGTTTGTGTCTGTGCATGTTCATGTGTATTTGTATATTCAAGCATACATGTATACATGGGATGCTTTGTATGAATGATATGTATCCTAACCTTTCCTATGCCACAACCTTCCCCTGAGAGAGAAAGTTAGTGGCTTGGTGGGGGTGTTGATTGTTTATGGGCTACTGGCCGTACGGTGGTCAAAACTCCGCAGCCGGCCGGTGCACGGAATGGTGTAACACTCCTTCCTGAAGAAGGAGGCTGAGAGACTCCGAAAATTTGAAGAACAACCTTCAGTTCCTCATGGCGACACCGTACATCACTTTCAGGTAAGCCACAACCTATCTCTCTATCCTTTCCATACCAGTATATATATATATATATATATATATATATATATATATAATAATAGAACAATTATCAACTTTATAATCTCCAAGACTAATTGAATGCTAATAACTAGTGGCTCTCACCAGCATCCAAGGTTAATGGTATCGGTCCTTAACGACAGGATGGTTGTTGTTCCAGGTGACTTTCGTTAGATGAAAGGGATGATCAGTGCATGTTCGTTGTAGGTGATAGGGGTGCTGTGCCTGCTATCGAAGTATCCTTAACAATGGATGTTTTAAATTGTGTTAAACAATTGTTATGAGGTAGCGTAAGCCCCTGATATGAATAATGTGGATTAATTACACATTATATATATATATATACTCTGTGCAAAACACCATGACCTCACTATTAACATTCAATCCTAACACTTCAGACAAAACTGCCCCCTCTATATCAATGACATCCCTTAATTTTGCTTTTTCCCACCAATTCTGGCTCTGTTAATAACATGTGCTCAATTTTGTGTTGACCACTGAGACTCTATTGTTAAAACAAAATCTTGGATCTGCCCCAGCCATCGCTTTCACATATTATCGTTATCACCTTGTCCTTTTCCATTCTCGGGGTGAAATTAGCAGAACATATAGCTACCGGAATAGACATTTAATCTTTATAGGATGAAATATATGCTCTAAAAAGTGTAGTAGAAAAAATTTAAAACAAATACTAGGAAACAAAAAGATAATTTTTAAAAAATAAATCTTACCAACATTAAACGGATAGCTTCTGTTCCATCCTTGAGGTCCAAATTTTCTCCTCTCAGCTATCACCGCATGGAAATAACATAAAGAAAATAGAATTGCCTTGAATTCTGTTTCCTTTGTACACATTTCAAGTGTTTCTTGACTAAAATTATCAAGAGCTTTATGTAAATTAGCAAGCATGCCAGTTGGTGGTTCATTAGTTATTTTAATGGATGACTCTAGAATTCCTTGTGGAATAATATGAAAAGCAGGATCTGCAGATGGTTCTGCACTTACAAATAGTCTAAAGTTTGTATCTGCAAATTCACTGCAATATTCCATTTTCTTTTCTAGAGTAGGAAGCCAATTCTTTACCAAATGAATATTCTGAAGAATGACCCAATGTCCTTTTTCTGATGCTATATCAAGAGCTTCTTCAGCAACTACCTCCTGACCCTGACCAAGTGATACATTGTGAAAATTTCTTTTATCAAATGTGTATCCAAGTTTTTTACCAATTTTCTCAACATCTTTCAGTGGATCAACACCTGGAGAAAGTATAAAGAAAATTGGAGTGCTTGAACTCATTTCTCCATATGACTTAGCAAATTCAATACTCCTAGCTTCCGTATATTTACTTCCTAGTTTTTCTTCAATAAAAGTTCTTACTGCATAAGTCATTCGATCAGGTCTTAAAGCCCTCATCATACATAAGCGTTGAAGTGCACTTTTATTTTTCCATTCTCCTGGAAACTTTTCCCTTTCTGGTGTTTCTGATTCCACAAACTTTTTCCATCGCTTAGCAGCACCTTCAATATCTCTATCTAAATTCTTAAATGGATCCATACCTGATAGAGTTTTAATGCCACCCCAGCTCAAATTTGTCAAAAAGTCAACTGGTGTTGTTACATTTGGATTTGCAGGATAGCGAAGAAGAAAGTCAAGCTCAACAGGATCTATTTCCTTGGCCATTAAAAGTATTTGAATAGCCATTTGTGCCATAAATATTAATTTATCACACTCAAATAATCCACGACTTGTGTACATAAATACACAAAATGTTATATTGTCAATAAGATTGAGAACCCTTGTTGGGAGATGATCTGATTTTACAGCAGTAGCTATAGCATTTTGGAAGACTACACTAAATGCTTTCAAAGAAAACTGATAAATTGGATTTATTTTATGTAAGTCATTTAAGATAAAATACAATATAGATGATCTTGTGGCTGCTGACCGATACTGTTCTCGGGCCTCATCAATCTGTACACCTGTAGTTTTGGCTATGGCAACTTTCTCTTCAATGTCTGCTGCTGTCTTTTTAGTTGTTTCAAGATTTACAACCAAGGCTGTATCACTCAAAATGTCATCACCAGCAGCTGCTAAACGTTGCAATAAATCATCTTCTAGTATCTTAAGAGTAATCTTAAAATCATTCTGCTGTTTTGTTAATTCTGATTTAAGGGATTCCAAATCTGGTCTTTCTGCTTTTACTACTTCTGCTAATATCTGTTCTTCCAATCCATCTCTCGTTACAGTGAAATTTATAAGAGTAGTTTGAGCTTGCATTTCAGGTTTATAGTGAGGATTTGCAAGTTTTGTTTGTATTATCAGTTTAAAATTTGGATTATAATCTATTTCTTTGTCACCAATCTTTATTGCCCTTCCTTTTTTAATTAGAGCACGACCTAAGAGTGGATCTAAAACAGCATCAACAGATTCTCCAATGTTTTCTAATAAAACAGTCCAACCTTCTGAAACTGACAATTCAATAGTATCCATGAGACTTTTTGTTCCCAGCCTAACTACTTTTAAATCTTCACCATATTTACTTTTTATCCATTTAATTCCTTGTAATTGAGGGTCAATCATCAATGGCCAACGGCTAGAATTGGTAAGAATTGTAGCATTTTCAGCTGACATTCTGTCACTAGGCAGGCCTTCATTATTCCATTCAGCAATTTGAGCATCATCAGTCAATAATGATAGAGGGTCTGTGCCCTCAGTAATTGGAATTGGAGGATCAAGTTGCAGTAAGAATGGAAACCAATACTTTTCTTGGAGATCAATCCTGTACTGACGTGTGAAACATCCAACATAGGAAATGAATGCTGTTATCATAAGCACATCTCCAGGAAGCATATTGCAAGCTTCTCTAAATCTTGCAACACTCACTTTCCAACGAACATTTTCAGAAGCCAGTCCATTAACTAGTCTATTAGCTAGATCAATAGTAAGAGCAGTAGCATCAGCTTCATCTTGACATTTCTGCTTAGCAGCCAGGGCCATATCAAACTTACTAGTAAGAATAGATAATTCTCCTTCTAATGTAGACAGTCTATCTTTCAAAAAATTGAGCTTCTCACGTGCAGCAGCCAATTCATTGTTAGCCTGAGTTAGAGCTTTACGTTTTGGTTCCACAACTACAAAAACCTCAAAAAATCTCAAAATATTAATAACCCAAGCACATAATCCAGCTGCTGCTTGAGATTTACTAATAATATTTTCTGGTACAAACTCAGGATCCTTTAAGTAAGGTTGGATTGCTTTGATCACATCAGGGTGTATATTTTCCTTATCATAATGAATAAGGCTGTCTAAGAAGCCATCAACTTTTGCCATCATAACTTTACATGCCTTCCAGCTCCTGTCTTTTGGCACCTTTCCTTTCGGAGAAAATAATACCATTACAGCTGCTGTTACATTGACAACAGCTGGGGGAGGACTGCCAAAAGATTTCAATTCTGTCAAATTATTTTTGTTAAGTGTGTTTAGAGCTTCTTGGGCTGCAAGCAAGGCTGGTTCAGCCTTTAGCAGATCTTCTTCACATATTTTTTGTTTCACACTGACATCAGCCTCTATGACACGTACTTTAAGCTCTTCTTCAGCAGCAAATGCTTTTTCTTTAGAAACTTTTTCAGTTTCTGTACTAACCACCTGAATTAATTGATCTGCTGCTTCATTTTTTTCTTTTAACTCCTTTTCTTGAACTGCAAGAATCTCTTTAAGTCCATCAACCTGCTCTGCTGTACTTGCCAATTTTTCTAGACCATTTATTAACCTCTGAATACGACCTTGCAAATCATTAGTTTTTTCAGTTAACAGTTTAGAGTATAAACTTATCTGCTCAAGAAATGATTTAGGAGTTGTGTAATTATAGCGACGTTCAATAAGTAAATATGCCTGTGACATTTCATTAACAACTGTGTGAACATATGCCATAAATAATGAAACAGATTTTCTAATACTCTCTGGCAAAACCTCAATTTCTGATAAGAAACGTTCTGAAACAGATTCCAATGCAGACTGTGGCCACTCATGGAACCAGTTTATAGAAGTGCAATTAACTAAAGCAGGAAATTTTCTAGCCCTGATTCTCAATGTGCTTCCAACAGGAGAAAAGCATAGGACTGTTTTTAACATTCTACGAACTCTGTTGATATAAAATTTCCAACAAATCTCTTTAGTGTCTTGCATGCCAGCAGATTTTACTTCATTACGCATAGCTCCAATGATATTTTCAATTTCATCATCTGCAAATAACTCTGGAATTTCTCCTGATGCCAACATATCATTTATAAGAACCAAGAACCTTTCTTCAGCTACTTGGGAATCTGTCATAAGAAACATTAATCCCACATTCTTAATACCTGCTTTGGTATAGAGTGAAGCTAAGTCAGCCTTCATGTCATTGATAGAATATCCTTTTCTCAGCTGAATTTGGAAGACCTCCAGAGATGATATAAAAGCTGATAAACGTGACAGTGACTGTTTGCCACTCCCACCAACTCCTACTAACAATGCATTTCCCCTAGGAGCTTCCAATATTCTACTAATACGACATACATGCTTCATTGCATCATCAAATAATACTAAATTCATTGCAGCAACTAGATCATTGTACTGAGAAAGAGCTTCATCTAAAAGTTTTGTCAGGTGTGCCCAATTAAGAATTGGCATATATTTGCCTTCCCCAATACCTTCAGCAAAATGGCAAAAAATTAGTGGTTCCTCAAATATTACATCATCATTTAATTCATCAAATCCTTTTTTTACGACGTCAGTAAGGATTTTTTTGAATGTTTCAATATCAGTTTGATTTATAAATTTATCTCCATATACTCGTGAAGCTTCATGCATCCAGAGTCGAATAAAGTCTGATTGTGTAGGAAGACAATCAGGAACACTAAAAAGTAGTGCCTGAAATGCAAAAATGATTTTTTTAAAAAAATAATTTCAACTACTGATTCAAGTTTAATTTTCTGTATTTATATATATATATATATATATATATATATATATATATATATATATATATATATATATTAATAAAGCACTTAAGGGAAATGTGACCAGGTCAAATTAACACATTTGGATATGAAAGAGAGAACCCAGAAAAGTTTAAATTTTAATGTCACCATAATTTAGTTCTAAGGGTAAAAAGCCAGCCATTCATAATATACCCAATTTATACTTCCATATTTCCATCAATTCATTCATTTTTTGAGATGCAAATAAAGGAATATTTTTAAAATATTTTATTAATTTTATTAAATATTTATTATAAATATAAAAATATATACCTGAAATATGTTGGAGAGGTCACGCAAGTTAAACACATAGTGAAATTTCACTGCTGTTGGAAGAAACACAGATCCTAATTTTCCATGTAGGGTAAGAGCAGCTGTCACAACATTGGTTGTTATTTTACCAATAGATGAATTGAACTTCATGGTTGGGTTTGAAATATGCTGACTAAGAATTGTGTAATAAATAGAATTCAGTGACTCTCCTGAAGGAAAGCTTACAGAAAATACACAAAAATGACGCTGAAGTCTAGGATTAATGGTGAAACTTCCAGCTGTTGGATTCATGCATGACACAAATTGGCAATTATGAATATCTTTTAGTGACAGTTTAATTCTGTCATACCAGTGAGAATAATCCAAGTATTGACGAATTAGAGTGTGAGGTTGAACTGTACCATATGTGTCAACTTCAGGCATATTCATATCATCTACAAAATATACCATTAATTTATTGCCAGGAGGCCCATAATTGCGGCCTGCTTTTTTTTCTAATGGTTTCTCCAACACTTTTTGCAACATTTCAGAAGTTGTATAAAAATTAAATGGAACATTTGTTATTTCATAGTTTTCTGTTGAAAGACTGCCAAGCATGTTAGATACAATAACACTTTTTCCAGAGCCTGCTCCTCCAACAAGCATAACTGGTAATCTTTTTTCCATCAATAATTGCATGAAATACCGTAATCGCGTTGTTTCATTAGTATCCACCAAAACGGACTGAAAGAAATTAGACATTTATAATTAGAAAGCCATAAAAATCTATAAATAAAATTCATAAATTATATAAAAAAGGAGTCAATTAATAGAAAAACGTAAGGGATAAAATAAATTCCACACAATGTTTTGCTATCCAGGTTGTTCTTGGAGATCTTACAATTTTGAATCACCTAACAATAGCAAAAAGGATAAATGTTGTGTGGTATTTATTTCAACTCTTACTTTTATCTGCTAATTGGCTATGTGTGTGTATTATTATATTGTCAAAAATAATTGCAAAATTGGTATGAAAAGGAAAGAGAGATAGGTTGTTGCTTACCTGAACGTAAGTGCGGTGTAGCCATAAGGAACTGAAGGTTGTTCTTCAAATGTGCTGTCCACAGCCAGCCAGTGCAATGAATGGTGTAACACTCCTTCATGAAGAAGGAGGCTGAGAGCCTCCGAAAATTTGAAGAACAACCTTCAGTTCCTTATGGCTACACCGCACATCACTTTCAGGTAAGCCACAACCTATCTCTCTTTCCTTTCCATACCAATTTGCAATTATATATATATATGGGTTCAAGTCCCGCCTGGGTCAAATATTTTCAGTCTTTCCTTCTTCTTCCATCCTTCTCTCTGCTTTGAACATATGCTTTTCTATGTGCGTAATTCTTCGCCCGAGCATATGAATTCACATAAAGCGCAATCCTCCTATTTCTCCTATTTATTTCTATCCTTCCTCACTATCCAAGTTTGAATGTGAATTAGTTCCTTAATGGGTTCTCCTAATATTATATATATATTTGAAAATATAAAACATCTGTATTATATATATATATATATATATATATATATATATATATATATATATATATATAATACAGATGTTTTATATTTTCAAAAATTCATAAATGTTATTATATTACCTGCAATGGAATATCGTAATCCAGTTCAAATTTAGTGATCTTTTCTGTCCAAGGTAATAACTTTTTGGTTTCAGTATCTATAAAATAGTTAAAAACAGTTCCCTGAGAAGGAAATTTAACTGTTTTGAACTCATTAACCCACCATTTCGTGAATTCAACTCTGTGATCAACAAGCTGTGAAAAATAGTTTTATCTCAGACTGAAATAAGTACAGACAAATAAAAAGCATAAAAAAATTATTTTACCTGATCTTGAAACAGCGCTGCACCAAATGCCCATACACAAGCAAATACAAAATAGATTTCATACCATTCTTTAGGACAATCAACTGGTGTATTAGCTGGTATTAAGAGACAGTCAAGCAAATGACAAAGCATTTGAATATGAGATATTTCAGCAATCGGAGTAATTTTCTTGAATTTTATTCTTAAAGATTCTAAACATGGAGGGACATATTTGTCAAATAATATTATTAAATTTGCTCTCTCTGATTGCTGCTCTCTTGTATCAATCCAGCTAGTCACAAACCTGAAAAAAAAAAATGAGGCATCAAATTCCATTTTTCTTCCCCGCGATTTCTGAAAACTGCTACACTACTTTGGAATCTGGAATAAAAGAACAAAATATATTATAGAAATAAACAGTGGCAGCTGGTGCATATTTGCTACAGCACATAAATTAATTTAGAAAGAATTAATTTTTCATTGATTTAAAAACCTACATAATAATTGTATTTTAACACTGCAAATCTATGCTTCGATACCAAAGACTTTAAAGTCCCCACCTTGCAGCACACTTGCTCCTGCTAAAGTATCCAGCTGGCCATTCAGTTGTATCATAGTGACAGCAGAGGATTTCTGTCTTGAATGCTAACTGTGCATGCACTGTATACTTCTTCACTCCCCTGTGCCACCTGTAAAGCTTTACAAACTACCTAATTTTTGTGCTGCAAATCAGACAGCTCCAAACAAAGCCATGCCATGCAATGTAATGGAGGTGACTGCATCCGGCAGCAAAATCAATAAAATTGAAATAAGTTTGAACCATTCAGTAATTATAAATCTTTTTTTAAAATAGTTTGTTTTCAAAACAAAACTAATATTAAATTTTAATTAATATTTAAAAATATAAATCAAAGGTTATTTTAAATAAAAAAATTTAAGACACATCATAGTACACAAATCTACCATTGACTCTGCACACAATACTGTATGGCTTGTTCCAAAAATTAACTTTATTTAAAAAATATGCAAATGAAAAATCCTTTCATGTTAGAAATGCATGTCAATTTGGTGCTAAATTATTCTGCTTTTTAAAATTAGACACTATTGGAAATTATAGACAGAATTATAAATTTAGCATGTTACGTGTTGGGTCAGAGTATTGGTAACACTATCACTGATGTAGTATTATTATTTTACATATTTAACCTCTTAAAAATATTTGCTTGGGGTGTTGTAGCACATAACTTCGAAAAGTCATGAGTCGCCAGTGGAAATAAAATAAATATGCAATAAGTATAAATAGTAAAAAATTTTACTTTTTTCCTCCTCACATGTGAACTATCAGAAGATAGTATTTATTGTGACAGTAATTACAAAACCTATCCTGCAGTCTCAACCTGTGCCTACTGAACCCAATGTATCCAACCCTCTTATATCAGAAATTGAAAAGTTTGTCTGTACACATGTCAAACTTCAAAAATTATCATCCATCTCCATTGAAATCCTTATGCCAAAAAACCATAGAACACCCACCTTCTACCTGCTCCCAAACATACATAAGCCTGATGTACTGGGTCACCCAATCGTTGCTGGCTACAGCTCCCCTTCTGCTTTGGTGGATGAATTCATTTTTATATATATGTTGAAATGTACAGCATAAATACTTACGGGTTCCATCCCAAATCTGCAGGATTTATGTATAAAATCCCTGCTCGAGAAACAGTTGCTGGGGTAGCTGTCCTCAGGTTTGAAATCTCAAAAAGAAGTCGCATCATTGGTGTGAGAGCTATTCGTTCATTACTGGCAAGAGTTAACACTTTGTTATCATCCATTACAGTGTTTAGTGATTCTATCCACATAGGATCTATGTCTCCATCAAGAACAATCCACTTCGGACCATCTCCTGTTAAGTTGGCTTGGTCACGCATAAGTACGGAGAACAGACCTATTTTTTCAGATTGCTAAATGTCAACTATTAAACATGCAACAATACATCATAAATAAAAATATCTTTAAATAAAATATCATTAAATACAAACACATATTTTAAGAAAATTAATTATCTATCATGAAACCACGAAAGATTTGTTGTTTCAATGTCACACCAGCCCTCAATTTCAGGTATATACAATACAATGTCAGGAACTTTAATTTGGTGATTAAGTCACTTAGGATCGTGGATAGTGAGGAAAGATAGAAATTTATGTGTGTGTGTCGAAACAAAAAATAAGTACAATTTTAAAGAAACAGTAAAAATCATGATAGTTAAAAATTAAATTAATTATAATCTGCTCTAATAAAAGATTACCATCTTTCCATTCTCTAGTTGCTGGGTTAATAATTCCAAAAAGCTCATCATTTGTAACAGCTTTAGGATTTATGTCATTATAATATGGTTTTCTTTTCATATTTTGATATGTCCTGAAAAGTGAACGCCAAACCATAGTTTTTCCAGTTCCAGCATTTCCAACAATAAACACAGAATGTCTAACTTCTAATAACTCCTCCAATTGCACAATCTATGAAGAAATATAGGGAACAGTAACCTGAAGATCATAGTAAAAATGAAATAGTAATTAATGTTACAAAGTCATCCAATTAAAATAAACTAACCTTCAGAATAAAATTGTCCTCTGGTTGTAACTTTAAACAAATTGCAGCTTCTTTCACATTTTTCTCAAAATCTAAATTACGTTTTCGAGGAACATCAAGTGCAGGGAAAAGATCACCAATAAGTCCCATAAATATTGGAACATCATCTGTCACTATCTTTGGAATGTTGAAGTCACGTAAGGCTCTCATCAGTACTTGATCTTCAGGTCTTTCTCTGTCACTTCGCTACAAAGAAAAATGTATATTATTCTGAATAAAATTTAATAATTTGCTGTAAATTCAAATTACTTTTGACATTTAGTCACATAATTTAATCAGTGTAAATGTGACGTATTTGAAAAGCAATTAATAATTTTTATAGTTGCTTTCCAAATTTCACAATACAGATGAAAGACATTATAATATTTATTATTTCTAAAACTATCTAGTTTCTACCCAAACCATGACTTTCTTGAAGTAACCACAGACTGGACTCAAAATTTATTCAACTTTCACAAACAAGTTGACAACAAAATTAGTGTTACTTCCAATTGCAGTCAAACTGTGATATCTTGTTGTAACATTGTCATAGCCAAGTGGTAAGAGAAATTTGATTAAACAAGAATGAGTTTACTCGTCACAAACAAGTTGTTCATATCCATGGGCTCTGTATTATTAGTATTCTATAAAATCTAATGAATCTGGAGGAATATTAGGTAAAATAAAAACCTTTAAAGAGCCTGCAACAACAAGAACTGATTTTATTGCTCGCAGTCCCCAATCATAATGATCCTGCTTAGATAACAGTTCTTTACACAAAGTATATAAGGTAATAAATTTTCTTGCCAGCAGACGGGCCTCTTGGAAACCCTCAGCAACCAGCATAATTTCACAAATAAGCTCAAAATCAGGAACAACCATAGCACAAGGCCTGAAACATGTTTTTTTTAAAAAAAATTGGAATTGATCTTTTATATAATCAATTATTAAATTAACTTTTCAAAATAATAAACAAGAATTATTTATAATTTAAAAATATTTATTAATTTGTAATTAGTACATTGCTAATGAGGCATTTATTGATATATATTACTATCACAATTTGTATATAAATGATGTGATATACAGATTATAAAATAATTTTGGCAATCTTCCTAAAGCTTAAATATAAGAATTACAAAAATACATTTGATTGGATTTGGATGGACTAAGTGAAATTTGTAAATATATTATGGCCACCATGCCCTAAATATTCCCTAGTTTTGGCTGATAATTTCCACAAAACAGGGTGTGATGATGTTTGCCTCACTTTGTATTACCATGATCATTGTTCAGAAAGTGCTATTGTTTCCCAGATTTTAATATTTTTATATATTAAGTATTTTTGCATTACAACTAACAGAAAATATGGCATATTAAGTAAATATAACATTAATGAAAAACATACTTTTAATCAAAACTATTTATTTTGGAAAATTTGCTAAATGGAAACACTGTCACTTTCTTATTTCTTTTGGTAATAAAAGCATTTTTCAAATTTTAGCCCATTATGGGTGAATGGCTCTTTATTGGAATATGATCAAAGAAGGATAGATATTTATTGGCAAACACTTGCACCTCATTTCAATAGTGGGTGATTAAAACAAAAATATAAAATGTCTGTGCCAAATTTTTGTCTGTTACAAATTTTTGTCTGTTACTTGGCTACTTATCTATCTAAAAAAATAATTTAATAAAGTTTCGTATTAGCACAAAATGTTGCATGTTTAAAATGTAATAAACATACACTGTTTAAAATGTGCACTTGTACACAAATTGCATTAATAAGAGAATAAAGCTTACCTGAACAAAGCTTTTAAATTTTCTGGAAGTTCTGTCCTTCCAGCATATCCTGGGTTCATGGTAATGAACATTCCAACTGAAAGAATTAAAGCTATGGATTCACCCATAAAATTGAACATTGATTTCTTAGCTTTAATGGCATCCAGGACTGATTTAACCTGGACTGAAACAACAGACAGAACTTCTACAGATATTCGATTGAATTCATCAAAGCAACCCCAAGCTCCAGTTTGTGCGAGTCCTTTGTAAATGTTTCCACATGACTGCAGGTAAAATGACATATAAATCAACATTTTCATGTAATATATAAAATCCCAGCAAAATAAATTAATAGTTAGTTTGTTAATAAAAGGCAATATTACTAACTTTTTCAGAAGTAAAAGTAAATGTAGATATAAACAAAATAACACCTTTTAAAAAATTTCCTAGAATTCATCATTTATTACAGTGGTACAATTTGAAATTATTACATAAATATTTATGGAGCATTAACTTTTGTCATACATTCAAGTTATTTAACTTAAAATAAATTTATTTTTAACATCACCACAGAACAAAAAAGTTAGGTTCTGTAGTTTTTATTATCAGATAAATCAATATATAAGGTTTTAAATATATTTTTAGTGAATGCAGTTAGTTATTGAACCATGAGCAGAAATTTCAAATTTTGATTTCATTAATTTGTGTTTCGAAGTGGTGGGCAATATGCTTGTGTAAGTGGCCCTTTTATATTTTGATCTTACAATTATATAAATAAGGGAAATGCCCAGACAGGACATCTGAAGTTTATCTTGGAGCAAGATAGAAGTATCAATAGAAAATAATTTTTATTTCAGAGTTGTATGTCTATGAGAGATTATATTTGTTGAACAGAATGTGTTTGTTGCTGGTCAATAAGAAAGATGTGGGAAATTAGTCCAGTTTCCCTATTGGATGCATAAAGTTAAACATTGATTTGGAGGAATCCAAAGTAGTGTATAATGGAAGAAATTATGATGGCAACTACAACATAAAATGTGGGATGAGGATAATAATAATATATTAATTATTTTTTTACTTGCCATCACTCCAGTGCTTATATAATATAAGAAAAAATAGATTCTAATTAAAGGACTTGGTCTTCCACTTGGTACGTAATTATATGTGCTGAGTCAACTCCCCGTCAATTACAAGATTTCTTTATCTGTATGGACCAAGCACAAGCTCACCTACAATTTACTAAATCACATTCATTTCTGGAGGAAGCTCATACCTGATCTGAGGACAATTTGAATATAAATAAATACCAACTGGAGGTCCCAGGTTTGATTCCCATCCAGATTGAGATTTTTTCATCCTGATCCTTTACTTAAGTTTTATAGTTAACAAGACAGAGCTTCATTTTAAAGCATATATTCTGTTCTTCAATAGATCCTAATTTTCTGTATAGTTTGAGTTCATACATACCTTGTAGTCCATTTGTTCTGAACAATTGAATACATAAACCATTATTCCCATAGCTCTTCCAAGATCTTTTGTAGTTTCAGTCTTACCAGTGCCAGCAGGACCAGCTGGTGCACCTCCCATTATTAAATGTAAAGACTGAAACCATAAATCATAATTGGAAAATTTTATTTTGTGTATATATATATGTGTGTGTGTGTGTGTGTGTATATATAATTGCAATATTGGTATGGTTACACAGGGGGTGGCTTACCTGAAATTGAAGTACAGTGTAGCCACAGGTAACCAAAGGAAGTTCTTCAAAATTTTGGATGTTTCACCATTCTATGCACCGGCCGGCTGCAGACTGAAGAAGGAGGATGAGAACCTTCAAAATATTTAAAGAACTTCCTTCGGTTCCCTGTGGCTACACCATACTTCAATTTCAATATATCCAAATATATTTGGAGCCTTATCTTGAGGTCTGCAGTACATTATTACACAAATTTGTTTTTTTAGTCCCAGAGGCACACAAACTAACAAAGAAAATGTAAAAAAATTGGGAAATATTTTTATAATTCAAGTAGTATCACTTATTTTTATACACTTTTCCCAGTTAGGTTCAATAGCTTTGATACCCTATTTAAAGTGAGAACCACTGAGCTCCTCAAAACAGTACCCTCATATCATTAGCCTGTATATGCAAGACCTATTCTGGAATATCATTTCTTTTTGCAACTACATTTATTTTGATGCACAAAGGTATAACTTACTTTTATATATTGTAGGTTCAAAAAAGTAACAATAAACTGTACATTAGTGATTAACATTAATTTATTTTCTAATTTTGAACATATAAATAAATAAATAACAAATTGATCAAGAATATAGAAAACATGCCTGAGTCAAAGTAATGTAGCAGCGATCAGTAAGAGGTGTTATGACAAGACGAGGAGTACATCCAAGATATTCATGAGCATATCTAAATTGTGCATCACAGATGTTACAGAAACAATCTTTGACTTTTTCATCCCATCTATGAGAATAGAAAAATTATTATTAAAATCCTACAGTAGGCTTAAATCAAAATTCATTCCAGCTAATATATATATATATATATATATAAAGAAATTTACTTATGTATCAATATGACAAGATTTGTGAATAAATAAGGTTTATATGTAGATGAAAGTATAAATTATGAGAATATAATATAATAATATCTATAATAAAAAATATTGAATTATATGTTATTGTTCCTTTCATTAAAACAAATCTGCATATTTGAAGTTAGATAACTTTTAAAAATTTCATTATTAACCCATAATGTGTTTACTTTAAGACTTTAAAATTTTCTATTAAAATACCTGTGTCTTAACTGAGACTGCCATTGAAATGCTGAAGCAGATTCAAGTTTCATTAGTATTAATTTACCAACTACATCTCTTGAGTGGACATCAATAGTACAAATTGTCATTATCTTTTGACGATCACCCTTTGTTAGGTCACCAAGTAATAAGGAAATAAGAACACTTAATTGATAAATCTGGAAAGAATTATTTCTAATCATGAAATATATTTAAGTTACATGTTGTATACTTATAAATACTGCTGATTGGAGAAAGTATACAGTATAAGACTTCAATTAATACTTACTTGTTTCTTTTGATAGTCCTTCAGAGCATTTTCAAAACCTTCCTCTAAACGAGCAAATGCCATGTTTACCTCAGTAGCCCACCATATTTGTGTACCACAAAGAGATGCTTGTGCAGGATAGTCAAATAACCATTGTTCTCTGGGTTTCTCATCATAAGTAACAACAGCTTCACCAAAGGTATAACGACATGTGCGTCGCATTGCATCTGTTAACCTATTTAACCAAATCTCCAC
The DNA here is from genome assembly GCA_037074705.1 of Zhengitettix transpicula. NCBI lineage: Eukaryota > Metazoa > Arthropoda > Insecta > Orthoptera > Tetrigidae > Zhengitettix > Zhengitettix transpicula. The sequence goes on along the minus strand of CM073593.1, from coordinate 66,987,402 downwards.
CTATGGGCATACCAACCAACATTATTAAGCTGGAGAACAACATTATAATCCTATAACAATAGGTTTAAAGAAATCCATCAGATCCAACATCTGTGAGCACTAATATATATTCACCAAGAACTTCAGAACAATAAAGCAACTACAACTGAGTACAGACCCCTAGTTTCACCTCATGCAACATAATTCCCAGAATTATCCATTTTTAGTACTGGCCAATTTAACAGAATACAAATATATTTTTCCAAAAGCAAATCAATAATAAACTTAAGTGTTGTACTGAATCCAATATAATTTAATGCACTAATAATAAATTGCTGCCTTTCAATTGAATCATATTAGACCATTCACATTTGAAATCACATATCTACAAAAATTATTTAATATCTGGTGTTCATTACTAGCTCAATTTTTTATCTTATTTCTAGCTAGTCACCATTCAATCAGTTTTTTACAATTTTGTATGAATATTACTTACTTTTCCAGCACAGTCACACGTTCCATCAAATTTTACATATTCCCCATCTTTAGCAAACATTCCAACAGCAATTTTTGAATTCTTACCACCTTCCTGGGTGAATTTTAATTTAGCCACTGAATCATATAGTTTTGTTAGATGCCTAGCCAACAAATATTTAAATCTCAGTTATTAGTCTTATTTGTGAAAAGTTTTCTTTTTAAATAAATAAAATTTATTTACCTGCATACTAGCTCAGGCTGGTTTCCATTAGACAGAATATCAAGCAAATCAGCAGAAGATACAAAGTAGAAACGAGGGTATGCAAGCCGCTTAGTTTCTAAATATTCTGCTAATGCTTTCTCACAAATAACCAATTGATTTTGTAAGGCCTCTAGCTTTTCATACATGCCAGGCTTATTTGTTCCAATCACAACATTTGGAGTTTTTGATATATCCCTGAGCATTTCCTACATTAACAGTCTCATTTCAAATACATATAATAAAATTTGCCTTGCTCAATATACTGACAATATAATTATCAAAATATTATATAGATTACACATATGACATTGTCAAAATAATCAGTTGATATACACATGAAAAATATACAGCAACTGACTTATCTTAAATTGAGAGTTGGTATTGCCACACTGGATAGGAGCATATCAAATTTAAAGAACCTAAGCCCCCTTCCTCATGAGAGAATAGGACTGAAAAAAATTCAAATTTTATGTGTTCCTTACTGTGCAGCTTCTGAAAACCAACCCATATCTCTTTTCTGCCCATGTATACATACATATATATATATATATATATATATATATATATATATATATATATATATATATTGTAATAGTAAGAATGTTACATTGTCAAAAATATTGGTATAGAAATGATAGAGAGATAGGTTGTGGCTTACCTGAAAGTGAAGTGTGGTGTCACCATGAGGAACTGAAGGTTCTCCAAAAATTTGAAGAACAACCTTCAGTTCCGCATGGCGACACCGCACTTCACTTTCAGGTAAGCCACAACCTATCTCTCTATCCTTTCTATACCAATATATATATATATATATATACTATACTATACGACTATATACAACTACAGGCACGATTCCATATATATATGCCAGCCAGCATTGCTGTTTGTCTCTCTTTCCTATCCAAATGTGTTAATTAATTTGACCTCATCACATCTTTAAGTGCTTTATATATATAACTCATTTAGATACAAAAGAGAGACAGCATAGTCAACTTTCCTGAAATCAATAGTTGGTCCAGTTGGAATGTGCAGAAATAAAAGTTCAAAGTTTTGTGGGCCTAAGGAAAGTAGGTCTGAACTGTATGCTGGCCAGGCACAAATTGAAAAAATCAAACTGTATCATATTAGCCATTATACAGCAACAATAGACACCCAACAAAGCCAACAACTCTATCTCAAGGAAAGGTCACAACAATGGAAAAATAACAATAATACATACATGCATTCAAGCAAGTAAACGAAAAGTACCGGCCGGGCACACAGTTCAGACCTTCTCTCCTGACGAAGGGGGCTGAGGCCCTAAAAAATTTGCTATATATTCACTCCTCAACCTGATTGGACCAAGTGTATGTCAACTTCGCTGTCTCTCTTACCTGTCCAAATGTACTATTTAATTTGACCTCATCAAATTAAATAACACATTTAGATAGGAAAGAGATACAGCAATGCCGACTTACCTGAAATAAATAGTTGGTCCAGTCTGGCAATGGTGAGAGAATACCACATATTTATGAGGACCATATCCCCCTTCGTTAGGAGAGACAGTGAACTGTGTGCTAGCCAGGTACAAAATCAGTAATAAATACAGAAAAAATAATAAAAATAAAATTATTAATGTGGGCTTAATCTGTCTAATGCCTAGTATCTATCTGTGGTATTTAGTTAGATTAAGCATACCTTGAAATCTCTATCTACTCTGTCAAATCTTTGTGAATCCTCAGGCAACTGATTTCTGATATCTTCAGATCCAATAAATATACTTTCTAAATGCATCCATGTTCTCTGAACTTCAAACCATATGGATATGACTTGATCAGCATTTGACAACTTTCTTTGCCAATCTGATACTTCTCCTAGAAAGAAGGCTATGTATTTTGAGCTGATGAGATTTTGCAGTTGCACCTAGTTCAAACATTAAAATCACTGACAAGACAAGTAAATATACCTAATACACAATTTATAATGGATATTAAATAAATTATAGATCAATATTTATTTCACTTCATTACAGAAAATGTTATGAAAAGCTAATAGTTTTATTACTTTCCTATGACAAATCAGACAAATATAAGAATCAACATCAAATAAGAGCACAGAAAAATGAAAATAATAGCATGTACTTTAAAATAATAACCCATTACATTATTAATGTTGTTTAAAGTAAAACTGTAATATTTGCTGAATAGATATACATGGAGCAACATTCAAATAGGTCCTGCAGTAATATGCAGTCAATTCTTTCAAAAAACACATACCAATTTGTTCCATACCTATTTGACTTGAAAATGGTTCAAATTGAACATATTATATTTGAACAATAACTTGGAATAATCTGTCATTAGAATGTTGATAAGAAATTAATTCAGGAGAATCCATTAAGGAATTGGAACTAATTTGGTGACAAAGTCACATTCAAACTTGGATAGTGAGGAAGAATAGAAATAAATAGGAGAAATAGGAGGATTGCGCTTTATGTGAATTCATATGCTCGGGCGAAGAATTACGCACATAGAAAAGCATATGTTCAAAGCAGAGAGAAGGATGCAAGAAGAAGGAAAGACTGAAAATATTTGACCCAGGCAGGACTTGAACCCACGTATTCTGCTCAGTACACAGACGCCTTAACCATCTCGGCCACCGGGTCAAGTTCCTGACCAGGCAAATATAGACAGTCTTATTGTGGACAATTAGTAGTATTTGGTGGAGGAATGGATAGAGTAGAGGGAATGAAGTATATATATAATTGCAATATTGGTATGGAAAGGAAAGAGAGATAGGTTGAGGCTTACATAAAAGTGAAGTGCAGTGTCGCCATAAGGAACTGATGATTGTTCTTCAAGTTTTCGGAGGCTCTCAGCCTCCTTCTTGAGGAAGGAGTGTTACACCATATATACATACACATATGTATGCATACATATACATGCATAAGCATGCTCATACATACTCACATGGTTAATTATTATAGAAAGCCTGAGTGACTGATTTAAGTTTACTTTCACGTTACTTTCTAAATATTTTTTATTTTACTTATATGGTTTGATATTGTTAATATGATTTTATTTTGCAATAATTGATTCATATAGCAGCACTTACTACAATACACATCCCCAATCCCTTACTATCATAGTCTTTTTTCATCTTACACTATATGTATCTCTGAGTTCATAATCCTGGTAGCCATAGTATATATGTGACATGACCTTGCGTATTTTAGTCAGAGTATTCCAAAGTCTACTTCTCTTGCCAATATTGTAAAAAATTTCTCCTTTTTTATCCCACAAAAGACAGATAAACACTTTAATAACTATATTAAAATAACCTATTGATGTATTAATCTCTGAATTATTTATTTCATTTTATTTTATTTTTTTATAGTTGCATGATAATTTTAAAATGTTACTCAACCATATACACAAATTTTCAAATATTACGGCAATCAAAAGTTAACTACTACTGAACTACTATGGAGCAAACTGAATAATATATGTAATTGTACTGTTAAAAATGTGATTACTTGATTTTCTTCAAGTGTTTCTACTAATTCTTCACTTGGTCGTAAGACTAAGCAATTAGTTCGGGTATGAATATCATACTCAAATTCCATAGAAGACCAAGTTATATTTAATTCCTTCAATATTTTTTCCATAGACATTTCTTTAACTGATTTATCCACAATATTTTTGACATCATCTTCATATTTATGTAAATTTAAGGCCAAAAGATCTGACAATGTAGTTGAATCATCCATATGAAATTCAACCTACAAAATACAATAAAATAAAATAAACTGTGGAAAATCATATTTAATAGACAGTTCTGAGAATGGAATTGTTGAATTCAATTGACGACATGCTATGTAATATGTTAATATTTAAAGGTCATAAAAGTATGTCACATAAATTTTATAGAGGACACTCAGTATGTCATACAATCACACATATTGTGCCATCATCACTTTGATATGTTGTCTGAGATAGTAATTACAAACAGGCTACAACACATATAGTTAAAATATGTTGATAAAAAATTCTATGTTACTTTCTGAAGCTTTTAGAGAGATTTTGTATCAAAGCAAATCTTTGCTGTATTTGTATATCTGTGAGTAAAAATAGATATAAATGAATAAGTCATATCAAGAATGGTAATCTATTGCTTTCTATTTAAGCTATCCAATTCAATGGCCTTTTCATAGAATGAATTATTTTTATCTATCGTCAATAAATATGATCTTAGGTCATATTCATTATTGAAATTTTAAATTCTATAAATACCAATTTTCATGATCTCACTGAGAAAGTTTTTCACAATTAAAGATGACTCACCTTTGTTGCTTCCATGAGTTGCTTCCAATGGCGCTCTCTTATAGCAGGATTTTGTAATTCTGTAACAGCTCGTAGTGATGTTAACAAATTTTTAAGTGTTGCTTCTAAATTTACATATGCATCCCACACTCTCATTTCTTTGTCCAAGCCTGTTAGAGTAACAATAATTAATTGGATAGTCATGTTTAATTTTATTGCAGATCCACTATTTAAAATATTTTAAAGCTTTACTTTCACCCAAACTTCAATACTACTGTCAGACTCTGGACTCTACCACCCCATGGCAACTTCTCTCCTTGACAAATGCTGACCAACTAACTATTTTTACTGAACAAATGTACCCCCTCCGCAAGTTTGCCACTGACTCAGTCCAGTCTTTCATGTGACATCAGCTGAACTAGTTGACATTTGTGCTGTTGCTAAACCAAAAGCAAGATAAAAAAAATTACAACAAAAATTCTGGGAATATTATGAAACCACCATTCTCACGGTACTCAGCACTAATTTTCAAACATTCTCACAATTACATGGCCTCAATCTTATGCAACAAACTCTTTAATTGAACAATTCTGAACCTTATATTAATGACAACATTGGTGAACATTACAATATACATAGTCAGCAAATATATATATATACACATTCAAACTTGGATAGTGAGGAAGGATAGAAAATAAATAGGAGAAATAGGAGGATTGCGCTTTATGTGAATTCATATGCTCAGGCGAATATTTACGCACATAGAAAAGCATATGTTCAAAGCAGAGAGAAGCTGTACTAAGCAGAATACGTGGGTTCAAGTCCTGCCTGGGTCAAATATTTTCAGTCTTTCCTTCTTCTTCCATCCTTCTCTCTGCTTTGAACATATGCTTTTCTATGTGCGTAAATATTCGCCCGAGCATATGAATTCACATAAAGCGCAATCCTCCTATTTCTCCTATTTATTTTCTATCCTTCCTCACTATCCAAGTTTGAATGTGAATTAGTTCCTTAATGGATTCTCCTAATATTGTATATATATATATATATATATATATATATATATATATATACTAAAAAATTAAACATACCTCTCAGCTCTTTCCCAAACTTTTTACACTCTTGATCCATATTATCCACATCAATTTTTTTCCATGGTGTAGTTTTCCAGTCATCAATATTAGACCTCACAACAAAAATATAATCCCAAAGTACCTATTCAAAAATTAAACAGATCAAATTTATAAAGTAACAAAACAAATTTTAATTAACTTTACTTTTTATTAATTGTGTTTACTTTCAACAATGATAACTCTTTCCGGCATATCTTAATTTGTTTAAATTCAGGAACATTGACATCAAATAAATCTGCTCTTTCCATGAGTTGATTCATTTCTTCTTCCATTATATCAAGGAAATTATTAGTATTACTCAATAGATCATATACATCAACACAAGAATACCTGAAAAAATTAGTGAGAATAGGAATGTAAACTGGATTTTGAAAAAGGCTATTATATTTTTAAATAATTGATTTATTAATTACACTTTGAATATATAATTGAAGGGTCAGTTTTACTGTGGTTGAATTGAAAAGTTTAGGATCTGCAGTTTATACAATTTACTTGTACACACATGTAAAAAAAATTAATATATAACAAAATATAAATACACTATTCCAAGAAAAGCTTCCAAATGAAGCTGAGGTTAAATTACTCCATATTTATTTTAAGTTAGGCTTCATAACTAAAGACTGTTTTTTTTTAGAATTGCCATCATAATTATGGCAGTTTTTGCTTGCCAGCCTTATTTCAGCTCATTGCAAAACAAATTAATATTTCATTTTCTTTACGTGTTACCACAACACATCAACCATGTATGAGCACTGAGGAAGATCTGTAAAAATACCCACAATAAGCGAGGAATGTACTTAAAATTATCAATGGCTGACCAGTTGTTGGAAAAAATTTTAATCATATAATCATGGTACTAACAATAATATTGTATAATGCTTATGTTGATAACTTCTAGTTGGAATATATATATATATAATATTTATATTTTAAAATTCTATTGTATTTTAAAGCTTTGACTTTACTATTTAATATAGCTGACACACAGCATTAACTAATTCTTAAAAACCACAAGCAATAAACTTTCCACTAACTTGTAGAGTGGCAGCTTACGAAATGTCTCCACATACAAATTCTGTTTCAAGTCAAACAAATTAATCCTCTTTCTTATCAAATTGGCTTCAGCTGTAATTAATGGTGTCACTGCAAGTTTTGTAGTTGCTGATAATTTCTTTGTATTGTTCCATATTTCTGGTAAATCCTGTGTTAACGATGATGGAATATGTGATATATCCTCAATTTCTAATTATCAGTTTTCGTATAATTTTAAAACATTACCTGTAATTGTTGGTGGACTTCTTCAGAAAATTCAACATTATATAACTTCAGTAAATCCATTATTTCTTTTAAAGGCTCAAATAAATTATCATATTTAAATGTTCTCTCCCTTACTTGGTACAAATATCCCATTACTTTAACTAATGCATCATAATCACCCTCAAGAACAGGTGTCATCAAAACTCTGTCAGCTTCTTCAATAAAATCACGCAGTTCTTTTAAGCTGAAACGATGTTGATTTTTTAACTAAGGCTGCTTGAAAGATTAATTTTGGTATTATAATTTATAAAACAAATATTAAACATGTAATTTTACATTACAAACAATTTTTTAACATAGTGAAAATTTATATTCAGGGAAATTATTTTAAAAATTAAAAATACCTTCACTGTTTGGCCATATGGTTACTACAACCTCGAAACCTTTCTACAACATCTAAATGGGATTCACCCCAAAATCAAATTTACTATGGAGGTAAATAAATATGGTATGCTTCCTTTCACTGAAATTTTGATGAGGAGTAACTGCAATGACACACTGAGGCTTGGGGTTTACAGAAAACACACCCATACTGACCTCTAATTAAATGCTATGAGTTGACACCTGCTAGTACACAAGAAGTCTATCCTGAGAAAATTGGTTCACCATGCCCAGTCTATCACTGATGTACAAAGTCTTTCGACCAAATTGAGACACCTTCCAGGCCAATGGCTATTCCCAAAGTCAAATAAAGAAAACCTTTGAGAACAAACTAGAGAAATAATACTTTTGATTCCCAGGAGATAATAACATTTTATCCCATATGCTGGCTACATGAAAGCAAAGATTAACGGGATTCTCTCTAAATATAATTACAAGACATTTTCCCACTCAATATAGGCTTAAAGACACCAGGGATCTGCAAAATTCCTGTGAGTTGGTATTAACTACAATGGATGTATAAGAATAGAGGGGAGAACACAAAACATCAGACTGAAACACTAAAAATTAGTGTTAACTGATTACTAATTACAGGACACAAAAAGAAGTTTCAGAACACAAAGGTTCTTCATAAATCTTCTGTGTATTGGTAAATCATTTTAATGGAAGCTGTAGGACTTAAATTAGAATTTGTGAGCCAATAAACTGAGACAAAGGATTCCGTTTAGCAAAGCTTAGGATTCTATGTTAAATATTCTCATTCTGCCAGATTCTAGTTCTACAGCAAGCCACACTTGGACAGGAGAGGGGCACAGGCAAGGAGCACTATTGTCTGACGCCAGAGCCAATTAGAATGTGACAAATTCCATAGGTATAAAAGCAAATAGCAGTATCCGTGTTTAAAGAAGTAGCAATTTATTTAATATAATACAAAATTTGCTAAATGTCTGTAGACAGATTCTAAAGAAAATAATAAAAAAAGATAGACAGGTAACACTTGGCAGTGATTGCCATTGAAACATAATGGCCTAATCCAGTTCTCACCCAGTTGGAAGCCCAAGAGTTACTCATGCAATAGAATGCTGTTAACTTCAATATACATACCTACAAGTAAAATAACACTAATGCCATGTAAATACCTATTGATAACACGATCATGTAAATAATTCTTTATTAAATGGCTCCATTGATTTACTGAATTTAAAAGTTCTCGTTTAAATGGCCGGAGATCAACTCTAAACCATCCTGAAAATACTTGTTCAGAATCCATTCTCTCAATATTTGCATGAAGTGATTCATACTGATCAATCTGTAAACAAAAATAATTTATATCAACATTATACACTATAAAATTTTGTAAATGTTATTCTTATAAATTGCTGAACTGATCCCAGGTTTTTGACTACGGCCCACCTCGACACTCAGTGAAGAGCACCGCGGAGGGATTTTATCGGGGTCCGCCTCCAGCACACGACGTTAGCCGTGACGGGCACGCACCTTAGGCTCGCCACCACCGGCAGGACGTCCCACAATCATGCCAGTTAACACCGATATATGTATGTATATATATATATATATATATATATATATATATATATATATATATATATATATATTACCTTAGGGTAACACTTCCTCCAACAATCAAAGACGTATATTTCCTATCTTACGTGGTAACATCATTCTTCATTTCATAAACAATTTAATGTGTCTGTTTCCTCTCCATACATTTTTATGTCACATCCAAACTTGCTCTTTACACACACATACACACACACATTATATATATATATATTGGCATGGAAAGGACAGAGAGATAGGTTGTACCTTACCTGAAAGTGAAGTGTGGTGTCACCATAAGGAGCTGCAGGTATTTCTTCAAATTTTCGGAGGCTCTCAGCCTCCTTCTTCAGGAAGCAGTCCACAGTGCACGGTGCAGAAGGAGGCAGAGAGCCTCCGAAAATTTGAAGAAATACCTTCAGTTTCGCATGGCGACACGGCACTTCACTTTCAGATAAGCCACAACCTATTTCTCTGTCCTCTCCATACCAATATTGCAATTATTTTTGACAATGTCACATACTTACTAATATAATATATATATATATATATATATATATATATATATATATATATATATATATATATATATATATATATATATTAGTAAGTATGTGACATTATATATATATATATTAGTAAGTATGTGACATTATATATATATAAGTAAATGTTATGAGGTCAAATTTTATATAGGAAAGAGAGATGGTGAAGTCAACTTACTCTGAAATCAATAGTTGGTCCAGTTGGGCTGAGGAGTGAAAATATTTCAAATTTTTGAGGACCAGGGCTCTTTCATCAGGATGGAAAGTCTGAACTGTGCACCAGCCACGTCTCAAAAATTTGAAATGTTAAACTCCTCAGCCCAACTGGGCGATATATTGATTTTAGGTAAGTCGACTTTGCTGTCTCTCTGTATTATCTAAATGTGTTATATATATATATATATATATATATATATATATATATATATATATTTATATATCACTTTCTGGCAGATGGAAGCTATTTAATTCATGTGACACTTAAAAAAAGGATAACTCATTGATCATGCAAGGCTTGTTTGAGATCCTAATATTTTTCCCAATCCTGTCATCACGAGTTCCTAACATACATTTCGTGCTCTTACCAGAGACTTGTATCCTCACTACAAGCTCTTACATGAGATTTGTCTGCTCACAGTGAGGTCCTACCTGAAACTGAAAAACTAGCATACACTTGCAAGCCCTGTCAATTCTGGTGGGACGGTCTACACTTACGAAACAGTTGTGCCATGAACCAAAACAAAAGGGGCCCACAATCACCCAATTGTTGTCTTACATATATTATGTCCATGATGATTTGAACAGTCAGGGTGGCATTAGAACACTGAAATTAGAGTTTTCCCAGATGCTTTTTTGTTTGTGTCACGGCAACAGCAGGGAACATCAAATGTGACTGGCTGAAATAGTATGAAGGACTAGGAATGTCATGTTTCCAATGTGGGAATGCAGATTGTATTATTGTCTCATCAACAGATAGTGTGAACATAGAGGGAATGAATTTGATTAAGTAAAAAAAGTAGTCATTCGTCAGGAAATTTCGAGAGAGAAAGTCAGAATGCAGAGAAGCCATAATGGAGGAAAATGTCATCTGGAGTCGGACAGTTTTATTGAAACTAAAGTGGTATTGAAGTTATTGCGTGAGTAACGAGATGGAATGTAATGCCATTGCCTGTAGGGCAAAGTTGTCTGGAGTCTTACTAGTAATAATCTAAAATTTGATAAAAGATTTTTAATTTTGTAACTATTTTGTGATCTATGTACTGTTTGATCAATATTGTACTGAACGGTTTCCATTATAGAACATTTTGCATAGTGAAACATCAGATGAGCATAACTCTGAGGAACTCTAAAGGAAGTCAATTGTGTGTTATGAAAGAGTTTTGCAATTAATATGGCCAATTTTTCTAATTAAGAGTTATTCATGTATTTAAAAGATTTGGTGTTGTAAATTTTGTATAAATGAAATTCAAGACTGATCATAAATGGAATGTAGAGTTCATTTTAAATCTGGTAAATACTTGTAAATGTTGAATAATTATTTGTACCATATAATGTCATATTTCATTCCATTTCATGTTTTTATTTTGGGTGAATATTTATGTATAACATTTGTAATATGATTTGAATAACTTTTCCTATAATTTTTTATTTCATGGTAATTTTAGAAACTATTATAAAGGCCTGATTAAATGCCCTGAGAGAGAATTAAATAACCGTGGCAAAAATTATGTAAAAACTGTAAAAAAAATTAATTTCCTGTTTTAATAAATTTTTCATATTTTATATTAATTACAATTCAGTTTAATCATTTTTAAACCCATCATTAGATATTAAAATTTTCAATAAACTTTGATAAATTAAAACTTTCATTTATTTGGTTTAAATAGCAAATTAATTAAATTTAAATTTCTTTAAATACTTAAAAAATAAGTTCATTAAAAATATTTAAACAATAAATATATATATATATATATATATATATATATATATATATATATATATATATATATATATATATATATATAAACAATATTAGGAGAATCCATTAAGGAATTGGAACTAATTTGGAGACAAAGTCACATTCAAACTTGGATAGCAAGGAAGGATAGAAATAAATAAATAGGAGAAATAAGAGGATTACGCTTTATGTGAATTCATATGCTCAGGCGAAGAATTACGCACATAAAAAAGCATATGTTCAAAGCTGAAAGAAGAAGGAAAGACTGAAAATATTTGACCCAGGCAGGATTTGAATCCACCTATTTAGCTAAGTACACAGACGCCTTAACCATCTCGGCCACCGGGTCAAGCTCCTGACCAGGCAAATTCTCCTAATATTGTATTTATTCCTTAATGGAAGCTCCTAATACTTCATCCCCTCTACTCTATCCATTCCTCCACTAAACAACTAATTGTCCACAATTAGACTGTCTATATTTGCCTGGTCAGGAACTTGACCCGGTGGCCGAGATGGCCATATGCTTTTCTATGTGTGTAGTTCTTCGTCCGAGCAAATGAATTCACATAAAGCGTAATCCTCCTATTTCTCCTATTTATTTCTATCCTATATATATATATATATATATATATATATATATATATATATATATGCCTGCACATGTGCTGTGCTTTCTTCCTGAAACTTTGAAAAACTTCAACTTGTCCTGAATGGTGCTACTGAGCTTCAATTTCAGGTAAACCATCCACTTTAACTCTTTCCATACCAAATATTATAGTAAATACTAGTTTAATATACATGCAAATTTAACTGCCATTTACATTATTCACAGTTATACCTTTTTGTTGCACTTCTATTTATTTTTCCATACACAACAAGATTTCATATACTTAAGCTATCTACTGATTTTGTGCTAAAACCTTATAAAACAAAGAGTACCATTTCTTTAAATTGTGCTAAAGTTGGACTCATTTCAGCTGGGGCTCCTTCATATCCAAGTGCTATCATTTCTACTTCCTCTTGAGTTAGCTTTCGCCCATAAGTTACAAACTGTTGCAGAAAAATGTCTCTGTCTTCTAGCCACAAATATGATGACTCTTTGAAATTTTCACAGTATTCACTTGCCTGAAATAATAGATGATATACTGTAAATCAAAATATTAACCTTGAACATATGTTAATTCAAATAAAAATTAAATTCTGAGCACCAAACTCAGGTTCATGATTCATGTTTTTATGGTTTTATTTAAGCTAAATAATTTTGGCAATATATATATATATATTATAGCAATTTACAAAGTACACATATTTACTATGTTTTTTGATGTAATTTATTTATTAAGTTTCTGCTTTCCAGCTCTTACTTAAATTATCAGTTTATTTAAAAATATTTTAGTATCGAACAATCATTATGCAAATCAGTTGAAGTATTTGTTTCTTTTACATGGATATTATGATTCCAGTCATTATTCATAATTTTTTATTTACATTCCTTTATAATAATTTAATGTACATTGCATTAAAAAAAATTCTGCACAAGCTGAATTAATTTAAATTTTGTACAACTCCAATCAGCTCTGTGTTTAACAAACAACACCAATGTGTCTTTAATACATTATTAGTAAAATTGAGACAGACATGTTGGTGGGTGATTACAATATGGTCACAAGGTCAAATCTGCAAACTCACATATCTGGATGTCTCTATGTTCATGTTGTTTTCTTATTGTTTATGAACAACTCCCTGCTATCAATTAATGGTTTAATATCTTATTAAAAGTCTCAGTATTAAAACACAAAATGTAAAACTTGAGTTAAAACCACATATATAATTACTGACTGATTTGAAGTTTGATATTTTAAAGATTTAAATACAATTCCAATCATGGAAAACAATTATTTAACAGCACTGTGGTAACTCATAACCAAAAATTACAACATGGGGTTAAATATGGATAAATTGCATATCTTCTGTTGAGCAACTATGCTTCCTCTGATACATTTACAATTAGATAAATTATTTTTTAAAACCAAACTATATATTTCAATGCAGTACATAATTGATGAAAATATTCCTACAGTAAAATATATCATGCAGTTTAAGACAAATTTCAGATAATTTATTTACTATTTAATTAAAAAAAACAATGTTTTAGTCTGTATTTATACCTTCTTCTGGTCTATTCTGTAGAGAAACAAATGTCATCATAATAAGAGGCATGATTTTTCAGATTGTGGTTAGAACAAAATTTACCACACAAATAACCTTGTGCAAATGAGAAACTCATACCTAATTATCACTAAATGTTAAAAGGTATTTGACACCATATTTAAAAATTTCACTAAAAATTCTTATTCTTATTAGGCACTTCTTAACACACTACACACAAATGCGATCAGGGAAAAACTGAAAGAAACCAGAACCCTCTACTTTTTGTCCTGTTCCTCTGGTATCTGTCCCTATAACCTTGGGATGCATCTGTCAAACCTATGTAGGATCCTCCAATCCATTATCCTCAACAATTTCCATTGCAAACAACTTTCAATATATACAATACTTATACTAAATAAAATTGTAAATTATCCAAAGCTCTAAGAAAATAGGGTATTGTAAATGCTGCTTAACTTATTTATCATTCTGTAAGTTAAGAGTGTCCTCAGTTGTTTTTGTGTGTATCATTTCCAACCAATTGCGTTTGTACAAATTTTGTTCTATGTCTAAAATTTCCACATTTTCCAATTAAATTAATGATTTTCATCCAGTTTATGAGTAACCACATTAAAGTATGAAGTTTTATAATTTTTTTGTTCCTTTAATCGAATTTCCAGTGCACATATAGTTTGTCCAATGTAACATTTTTTACAATTGAGTTCACAAATGAACACTGAAATGTTTTTTAAATAAATTGTCTGAAATTGGTCATAAACTACATTATATATTTAATATAAAACTTAAGTAAAAAAAACCTCTAAAGAAAAATAATTAAAAATTACTTTACATTATATTTGTTTTCTACAAACAAGAAAAATGCTTGATCTTCATCAAAAATTTAAAATGTTTGGTTTATTGTTCCTTTTTTTCACCTGTAGTGAAATTGCTGATTATTATACCTACAGGCAGGTCCTTAGACTTGGTCTGTACATTTCCTTCTCCACCTTGTCCTATCATTAGATTTTTCCTTCTTCACCCACTATCTTCTTTCTCCCTTTAACAACTGCACTCTTCTCCTTCCAATACCTGTGTTCCACCCCTGTGTCCTTTGATGATTTTGTGCAGTAAATAATTTCTTCTTAGGATAGGTCTGATCCAGTTTACCTTTTCCTTAAAAGTGTTAAGATGGATGTCTTCTAATTTACTCTTATTAGAACCTCTTCAATTTTAATTGGTTTTTTTTCTGTCCACTTATTCTCAAACACCACATTTCAAAAGTTTCAAGGTATTTCTTTTCCCTCTTGCTCTACAGATTAGCAAATAATGTAAAAATATGTATAAAAAAATTCTAGATCTATTTAAAACTGTAAATATCATTAATTCAAATTACACTTTAAAAATCAGCAGAAATTCAGCCCCATGCTTAAAACACAAATTACATGAATTTATGAATTCCAGCAATGTCACATGAACACAGTACACCTTATTTTTACAAAATATTTACCTCTTTCATGGCCAAAACAACTCTAGCCATAGTTTCCTGCCTCATCTCTAGCAAATCTTTATTAATTTCCATTTCTTGCTGAAATAAATAATAATACAATATATCAAAAATACTATTTCAAGTTGATGCAAAATAATAATTCTATTATAGGGACTGCTCCAAGAAATATTTCAATATTGTGTTATTCACTGAAACCAGTTTTTTTGTATCTTATTTAACATTAGCTGGGTGCCTAGCTATGCCTGGGTTGTCGTCATTAAACTCACCGATATCCATAAATCCATATTTGACTCCAATCTAGGTTGTTTTTTCTTTATTTTTAAGTAACACCCCACCATGCAATGGCAAAAGGTGGTGAAATTATACACAAAAATATCTGGAAATATCAAAGAAAATATTGGCCCTTTTAACATGTTTGAAAATTTCCACTCCGGTCCACCCTCACCCCTGGAGGTTTTTCGGCAAGTTAAATGTCATAATTAAACTCAGTGGCACCATGGCCCTGGATTTGACTCCAATCTCAGGTTTTTTTTGCGTTATTTTGTGTAATGCCCCAACACCTGACCCATAAAGCTGCTCCTGCCCCATGCCGAAAGGAGTAGAAATTATACACAAAAAGCATAGGGAGAAACACTATCAATCTCATTGATTGCAAAAAATATTTATGCAACACAAATATCGTCTGTTTGAGTGTGTTTGAAAATTTCCACAATCCTATCCTGGGAGTGGTACCCTGCAGTATTTGTTTCCAGATATAAAGGAACTGCTGTACAAAATTTGGTCAAATTTGCTACACACGTTTTCCCCTTCCATCTGTACTCATATGGGTAGAATTACAACTTAACTGGCTAGTTGAATGTCATAATTAAACTCATCAACATCCATAGCCCCAGATTCAATTTCAATCTCGGTTGTTTTTGGCTCCCTAAGGGTGCTCCTTTCCTATGCCAACATTGGAAGAATCACTATCAATCTTATAGATCCTTAAAAATATTTATGGGACGCAAATATCAGCTGTTTTAGCATGTTTGAAAATTTTGATCCCTGTCCCTAGGAGTAGTAGCCATGTCTTACTCCCACAGTGTTTGTTTCTGGTTAAAAAGGAACATGTGTACAAAATTTGGTCAAAATTGCTCCTCGCATTTAGATTGTATGCAGAACATACACACACAAACAGACATTTTTTTTTTAAGAAAGAAGAAGATAAAGTTCTTGTAACAAATAAATGACAAATAATAATAATAAACTAAAGACAATGAAATTAAATTAATTCAAATTGTGGCTATGAACAACCCAAACTTAATGCTTTTTTGTGATTTTTTTTAAGAAAACTAATTAAAGGTCTTAACTTCAATCACAGCAAAACTTAATTAGTAAATAAATTAAGGAAAACATTCCAAGTATACAGATATAGCACATGTTCAAATTCAAATCCCTTATAAAATACTGTTAAGGTATTACAGACATATATTGTTAGTATAGAAGACAAAAACCATTCAAATTAACCTGATAATTAGACATCTCTAAAGATGGATCCACTCGTGAAATATATGAAGCCATTTGCATTATATCAGATAACAATGTCTCCACCAATTTAAAGAAACTATGATTTTCTTCTGGATCAAGGGTTGGGAAAAACATTAACATTTTTTCCATTAACAATAGATAAACTTCAAAAAATGGATAATGCTTGTATTTAGAATCCATTGCTTCAACAAATAGGGCTAAACTGTAAAATATTAGAAAATCACAAATTAATTAACATATTTAGGGTAAAGGTGCTTTAAAGTAAAGCCATTTAAATTTTTCAGGTTCTGTTATCTCCTAATGGTCCTAGATTTTAATGCCTAACCATGTGTGCACATCAGGTAGGTAGTAATAATTAAAAAATATAAATAAGTAAATGGCCTTGAGTCAGAAGACTATTTATACTATAATAGAGCTTTCCTCTAAATTTTACTTTTTTCAAAATTATTATTAGAAGAAAGTATTGTATACAAAATTATTTAAATATTTCATACCTGAATAGGTCCGATAAGAGGATGAAAGATCATTGTTAATGTAAATTGGATTTTTTTTTGTTAAACAGAATTAATTGTCTTCTGACTTGATACCATTTATTTATTTCTATTATAATAATAAATTTCAGATGTTTGTCTTAATTAATAATGAATAAAAAAATGTTACTTTAAGAGTGGATTAATAGATTAAAAAACAATAACTAGCATTTAAATTTATATTATAACATGCATTTCCTGAGATATATAATTAAAAACTCCAATTGGCCGTGCATATAAATTTCATACGGGTGGTTTTCAAAGAATGATATAATGTACATTACAAATTCACTAAAATATACCTGATTTATTTAATTGAAGAATATTATTATTAGTATCAAATTACTTTTCTACAATGTGCACCACCCTTAACAACTACATATTGATTAGCAATGGCAAGTATTTAGTATTTTTTAATTACAACTCAATCATATTTTGTAATATATATAATATATAAAAAAATATAAGTTTGTAACACAAATTATAAGAAATTAAATAAGAAGTAATTATTTAATATGTTATTTAAAACTATCAACCTGCAATCAATGGCCAGTAGCAGATTAGCTGCAACAATTTGATCCACATACTGAACATAAGCTGCCCATTTCTCAGCACGCCGTGCTTGAAGAGCTAACTCCTAAATAAATATAAAATTCATTCATTCATGTGATTCAAAATTCACTAATACATATTAAAGTGGCAAAAAGGAACTACACACTTCAGTTAACTGTTGAAGAGCTGACTGTTCACACTGAGGACACTATCCATAATCTTGACAACAGCATTCAGCTGTGTATGCATGTGTCAGTGTGTTCCAGGTAGATTCTGATGGTACATTAACAAAGAAGGGAAGCAGTTTCAATATAAAATAAGTTAACTCATACATTGATTGATACTCAACTGGAATTCATTAAGTGTGTAATTACTTCTGTATCACCCTGTATAATAAACACAAAAGGAAACTAGTTCTACAGTCATTACAGAAAACATTTCATCAATAATTATTTGAAATAAATTTTCAATATAGTGTATATTTCATTAACTGAACTCAGTTAAGCCCACCCCAGAATTATTATAACTGAAAGACAGGATTGTGCAAAGGCCCTCTTTATAAGTTACACCTTTCTGAAAAAGAGGTTTTCCAAAAAAAATGGACCCCAGACCAATAATTAAACCAAAAAAAAAGGCACTACAGTAAAATTCAGTACTGAAGAAATGTAAAAAGGCAGAGTATAACACATAACACATTACTAAATCAATTTTTATAGTTCTCCCTACTATGTATCCATGATGATGATCCTTTTTATCACATATCCCTTGTAAATAATTTATCTGATTAGTCAAGATTGGTCCACTGTACAGTTATATAACCTAAACGAATATACCTATATTGACATGACATAAACAAACCCAAAATTTTATTTTAACTTTCAGATATATTTATGAATATGGCCTAGAGAGACCAAAAGCTCCAGATTATATATAATGGAAATAAAAACTATTGTGAGTCTAAAAGGTTATTTTTTATATGATAAATTACAATTTACAGTCAGTTATATAATGGAGTTAGTAAGAGTCTGGCAACACATATATAGATGTAAAACAGTTGATATATAAAGTGATTGCAATTGTATGCATTTTATTGTTGACAAGAATAAGACATATTCAGCAAGTTCTGTCATTGACATCAATTTCTTTCTTTGAATTGCCTCTATGGCAAAGGTGACTGACAACTTTCTGCAGCTTTGATATAGTTACATAGTGTTTCAAAACTCTTCCTTTTTTTAGGTGAAAAATCTCAATTCTCCTTCAAACCAGCTTTGGACTCTCTTTGAAACTCAGCAATAATATATACCATTCTCATTCAATGTGGTAGTTTTAAAAAACTAACTGATTTTCAGTTTGAATAACGTTTCTTCTCTCCCAACAATCACTGAGGTTTATAAGATGACAACTTGCTCACAGGATAATTATTTTCACTGCATTATAATATTTTAAAGTTCCTCTGCTTAACACAGCATCTGCTGATATTTTTGTTTTTACACAAAAAAATATGTGTAACAATGATTACAGTTTGCAATTTTATAGAGAAATTAGTATATACAGTATTGTAATCTTTTACCCACTCCCTCACTGTCCGCACTATCGAAACCAGAGAGCTAACAAGCAATTTGCAAGGGGTTGTGAGTAAGCTCATTGATTGTTGCTATTGGATGCACACTCTTATTCATCATACTAAATCTAAGTCTAAAAAACCAATAATAAAAATTTTGGAAAGTAAATTTTAAATCTTTGGCCAGAAATTGTTCAGTTGAACACATCATTGAGTAGGAACGCTGGTTTTTGGAATGTAAAGTTTAAGTCTCACAGGCACACCATGAACTTGTCACACAGTAGATATTTAGGGAAGGGGAGAGCTTACAATTTACAGATCTGGAGGTGGTATTACAGCTGCAATCAGCTAGTCCCAGGTTCAGGTCCAGTTCCTGTCTGGTGTAGGTTGTCTGCTTCCCCACCTCCCGTCTCAAACTTCAGAGATGCGTCCTGGCTAGGATCGCTCTTAACTGCCTCATCTCCTTCTCCAAAACTGACTGTCGAAACTGCACATGTTTTTCTGCACTTTGCAGCCCACCTCAGGAGGTTTTTGAACTATATATAAAAATTTGGCCCTGGTGTGCTCAGGATAGTAGCACTGACCTGCTAGCTGCCAAGGCATCTTACAAACACTCCAACTTTGTCTCATTTTGCATCATTGTTCCAATGGCCGATGTTTTCATAACTTCATATAAAATTTTATAAAAAATATTACAAATAATCTTAATGACTTTTTCACTTGAAATGCAGAATGACATACTGGGGAAAGTTAAATCTTTTAATATTATATAATGTAAGTATTAATATTTTAAGTCACTAATTCTTATTACAGTATGGAAATGGAAAAGTGTTGTTACCGTTTTATGTCACTATTCTTCCAATTGTTTCAAACCTCATTACAAATTATATTACCTCTTCAGTGAGTTCAGGAACCTCTTCATCATCATCCATTCCTACATTTTCAACGGCCTCTTTAGAATCAGGAAAGGTTTTTGATTTTGCTGATGAAAACTGAGGCACTATTTCACCAGAACTACTCCCTGAGCCAATTGGTTCAGGTTCTGGAATTTCAATTTCTGGTTCAGCAAAAAAATCTTCAACAATAATATCACATTCTGGTTTTAATTGTTTTTTCTTCATAGATACACTTGGTTTTGATGCTGAAACTTCAACATCTGATTCCATTTTCCTTTTCTTTTGTGCAGTTTCATCATCATCTCCTTCCTTCTCTCCTTCTTCGACTTCAACCACAACAGGAGCTTCTGCTGCTTCTCCCATTTCTCCTTTTGCTTCTTCTTCTTCCATCACTTCTTCATCAATATGCTCCTCTTCTTCAACTTCAGGAGTTATGTTGAAAAATAAATTATAGTTTAGGACCATTATTTCTTCAATACACAAGCCTGCTTCTTTAATTTCACAGTATCTGTAAAAATATAAAGAGTATATAAACCATTACTGAAACAATTTGCTAATATTGCAAAGTTCAGGAAACTACTTCCAAACTCAATTAAAAATTATGAGTTTTGTCCAGTTATCTTTTGAACCCAACCTAACCCCCAACTAAGGAAAATTTTCAAAATAATTAATATGAAAAATAAAGAGAAATTGAGATCTGGTGTCAACACATTTAATACAAATGAAAATAATGTAAGACAGGTCTCATAAAGTTCTGAGGAAGGGGACTTAGGGCCTCTGAAATTTTACATGTATTGCTTCCCAGCCTTTCAACACTAACTGTCAGCCACTCTCTATCCCTCTTTCCTTTCCAAATTATAGATATAATGGGTTTAAAGTAAGTCAACTGCCCTGACCCGCTCTGTCCCCTTAATCAATTTGACCTTACCTTATCACATTTTCTTATTGGATTTATATATATTATGTTTCCATTGTTGTTACATTTCCTTAAGAGAGAGAGAGAGATATATATATAATTGAAGAATTCATGCCCGGCCAGCATGCAGTTTAGATCTTCTCTCCTAATAAAGGAGGTTCAGGCATTCAAAAATTTGAGAATTTTTAGACTCATCAGGCTGGCACGGAGTTCAGATCTTCCTTCTTGATGAAGGGGACACAGGCCCTCGAAAATTTGTAATTTTCTGTCACCTTTGCCTGACTGGACCAACTATTTATTTCAGGTAAGTTGACTTTGCTGTCCCTCTTTCCTATCTAATTGTGTTATTTAATTTGTGTGTATATATGTATGTATATATTTCTGATTAAAACATCATTATTCATCAGTTATTTGAAATGTTTAACCATACTGCACACCAAAATAATATTTTCCAACATTTCATGTATGATCTCTGAGACCCAAA
The DNA here is from genome assembly GCA_037074705.1 of Zhengitettix transpicula. NCBI lineage: Eukaryota > Metazoa > Arthropoda > Insecta > Orthoptera > Tetrigidae > Zhengitettix > Zhengitettix transpicula. The sequence goes on along the minus strand of CM073593.1, from coordinate 66,965,369 downwards.
TTAATTCTTCCTATTTAAAAAATAAAAAATATCTGCAGTATTCTAATATTTGAAAATTTTTATGCATAGCTTGCAAAAAATATTATCATAAGGTCATACTGTATATCAGCTGTAAATGTTAATTTATCAAATAATGTAATTATCATGTCATTCATTTTTCAAACTGATTGTAGGATGTTTTACTGAATTAAAAAGAAATATTTATAGATATTTTTACCTCTTTCTCAGTCGTTCAACTCTGTCATCTAATTTTAACAGTGCATCTTCTTTTCCATCCTTACGGTCAAATAATGGGGAAGTAGTCCACGGTTCCATAGTAGTTTTTATCATTACAATATTGGCTTGTGCTGCAATTAATCTCCCATGAAGGCATTGTACCATTTCATGAATTTGTGCTATACTTTCTGAAACCACTGAAATTAAAAGTAATCATTGAGCTCAAAAATGTTCGTAACAAATTGGTGTCTCCATACAGTATGGATGGATAACAAGTGGGCATGTACAGGCTGAAAAATGATTGAAATTGTCTTTATGCATAAAAGGAAAGACTCCCAATCTTAATTATATTACAGAAAATTTGCTCTCCCTATTCTATATCATTGAATCATAAATACAAATCTAAGTGTAGATTAATTTTGTCTGTTATTGGGCTATTTTATCTAATAACAATTTTTAAATGTAATAATTACAGGACCACAATAATTACTTTCCGAGTCCCAATTCAAATTTTGTTGACTCTCATCAATCAGAAAATCGATCTCTTCCAACTCATCCCTTATTAGGTCAAATTCTACTGGTTTACTTATGTCCCTTATTTCATTGTACCTACAAAATATATTATTAATTCAATTAGTAAATATAATGAATTATTATTTACATTAATAATAAATTGTCTCTCTTACCAAGTTATCAATGCATTCAACATGAAAACCCACTGTCTAAATATTGTATCCCTTGCATATAGGTCAAGAGCTTGCTCAGGTATATCTTCCTTCTTCATCATTTTCAAATATCTCACTTCAGTTAATAATGTTACCAACTTTAACAAACCATGAAAACAAACCATGAATCAAATGTCTCATTATTACCATCAATTTAATTAAATTCTCATTAAAAATACTTGCTTCCTGATCAAAATTCAGCTGTAGCCGCAAGTCATTACCTCTCAGCATTAGTGTTTTACTGAGATTAGTGTTACATATTGTTGGAATCCCTTCAACCCAAGCTGAAAAAATTTGACCTTCAAAAATATCCAAGTATCCAATCATCTCTCTATATTTGTTCAAAATGTAAATAGCTTCTTCACTTTGTACAATCCTGTATGATAATATAATTGAATGTCAGATCTATAATAAGTAATGAGTTTATGTTTAATATATAAAAGTCAATATTTACGGATTTTCAAATCTTTTAAAAGATTCTATTTGAGGAGAAATCCTTGCTCGCAGCTTGCTTATCCACATTACAGTGCCAGCAACTGGAGGAAAATTTTTGTCTAAAGAAATATAGCCCCTATTAACATACTTCTTCAGTTGATCATCAAACATTACCTAAAAATGTAGTAAAATCATTGTGTCAGTTGTATGTTTAATGAGTCGTGAGGAATGAAAATGAGATTAAGTCAAGTTTTCCTCAAAGATGTGTTTCATTAAGTGATATGTTTGAGCAAATATTTTAACTTTGAGATATTTCTACAATAAACATAACACCAATTTTGTATTCTTCTTTATGAAATGTTTTAATCCTTATGAATGATGTATAACAAATTAAGATAAGAAAGAGAGAGAACAAAGTCAACTTACATGAAATCAATAGTTGGTCCAATCTGGCTAAGGTGCAGGAATAATATATGAATTTTTTAAATTTGTCTGAGCCCCCATCATCAGGAAACAGAGTCTGAACTGTGTGCTGGCCAGGCACAAATTGATAAATTCAAACTAAGGTGCACCAGCCATTAGACAGCAACAATCGACACCCGAAAAAGACAATAAATCTGCCTCTTTCTCTCTCTCAAGTAAAGGTCACAACAATGAAAAAATAATGGAAAAATATATACATGCATACCTACTTACACACATACAAACAAACACATTAGAATAGAATTTAAAAAGTAAAGAAGAGGATAAGACAATAAAAAGTAAATGAATGAGAACTGGGAAAGGATTGAATAGATATTATAACAGTAACCATTATAACAATTATCATATGTTGAAAAAGATTCCAATACAATATCATAACTACTGCCACAATGACCACTATAACAATATTAGAGGATGTTGAATCCATGGTTTTGCCTAGATTGTAATATGTGCTGGAAGGAGAGTTCCCAATGATGGAGTTCAGCATCCCATGAGTTAGTGTGTAGCATTGGTCAAAATTGTTGGAGTAGTGACTATGTATGTGTGTATGAATTTTTCCGTTATTTTTCCATTGTTATGACTTTCCTTGAGAGAGAGGCAGTTGTTGGTTCTGTTGGGTGTTGACTGTTGTCCAACGCCTGGTGCACCTCAGTTTGAATTTGTCAATTTGAGCCTGGCAAGCACACAGTTCAGATCTTGAAAGGGACTCTGGCCATCAATAGTTTGAAAATTCATTATATTCCTTCACCTCAGCCAGACTGGACCAACAATTGATTTCAGGTAAGTTGGCTTCGCTGTCTCTCTTTCCTATCTTAATTTGTTCTTTAATTTGACCTCGGCACTTATTTATAATCAACTTATTATAAGGTTTTAATTAATTTAGTACAAGTATTATTAATAAAAATTCATGAAAAAGGTTAAAAACATGGCATTCAAACACTCAAATATTCTCACAGAGATACCTTATGTTTTTAGTAAACCAGTGAAGATATATGCAAATGTGAGTGTATAAGAGATTGTACAATAACTTTGACAACAAATGCATCATGGGTATTCAGGTAAAAATTTTGAATTGTAAAATAAATGATTATATATTCAGAAGAAGAAAATGGTTACTTACGGTTTATGTAGAAATTTATGAGATTACTAATGAACAATAATTAATTCAAAAAGGACCAAAATTAATAAATTGCCATGAAAGCACGTAGTTCTAATATAAATTAATATCTGTTCTTCTTCATATGCCACAAAATCCTTCAAAGTAACATAATAATAGTCAAATTTCACGTAAGAGAATGTATGTTTGTAGCACACTAACAAATTATTTACTTATTCTTTCTTAGATAATTTAATTAATTGCATATCACATGTAATGTTCATACAACCTGAATGTACCATAATATCAAAGGTTTATTTTAGATTAAATTAAAGTAAACAATTTGTGGTAGCCAAGTGTATGATAATTTTATCACTTAAAATTAGATCTGGAGGGACAAATAAGAAACATGCACAACAATTTAAACTGATTAACAATGGATGAAACTGTTAGTTTAATAAGTGATTATACCTTTATTACATCCAATTCAGAATGTAGCAGGTCAAGAATGACGCTGTATTTTGGATTCACAGAGCTTTTAATTACATCTCGTTCAAGAATTGACCCAAAAAGATTCAGGAACTGTTTAATCATAAGAGATTAATGCATAAGAATCTTCTATAAATGTTAATAAAAAACATTTAAAAACTTTGAGAGGAAAATTGAGATGTGAATGTTTTAACACACAAGGCGTCAAATAACAGATTTCATCTGTCACATGTTAATATGTCCTACATACACTATCACAACAGTTAACATGAACTCTAAAAATTTACAATTTCTGACACTTTCTGACATATACTCATATTTATGAACCTGTAGCATGAAATTTGATTACTGAAAATTCTGATTTAAATTTTCATAATATATTATTTACCTTAAAAATACTCTCAAGATCTTGACAATCATCAAATGCCTGCCCACATATACATGCTAATTTATTATCAAAATCTGAGATTTTACTTGAAAATTTGTCATAATCAATAAGAAAAGCATTATCATTTGTATCAAAACAATCATATGGAGCTCCCCCAAAGGAAGAATATAATTCAGAAAACTCATTGTAAATTTGTTCTACTCTAGGACTTAGATATCGACCTCGCAGTCCACCAATTTCTACCTTCTCCAATTTAAAAAATTCAAGAGAAGTAAGAAAAAATTCCTGAAATTAAAGAGAAGAATTTATACGTTAACTCATAACAAACAGCTTACAGACAGTTTCTAACATAATTATAACAACTAATGAGGTTTGGAGAACATGATACCATGTATCTAAACATAATATTACATAATGTTTGCAAGTAATTAATTTTAAATATATGTAAGAATTAGTTGTTTCCATGACACCATGTTGACATAAGTATATTATAAGTAAGCAGTTAAACTGAATTATATTTAGTAATGTTGGTTTGTTGAGTTGGATGACATGATACCAGCAGAGTCAGAACATAATATCTCAAACAAAGGGAATTATGGCTAGGACCATAGCAGACAATTTTGTTTATGACAGGGAACGTGGGAGCATTCAATTGATTATCAAAAAGTGAGTTCAAAATCCTGACTGATAACAGATCGTAGACCATGAACAGAAAGAAACAATGTGATTGCAAGAAAGCAATTCAATTCATTCATTCAAAATACATATGCAACCCAATGAATCTGGAGACAGTAATGTAAGATTGGTTGCCTATGCATAATTGACTCATGACCGACTAAACTTTTTATTTGGAGGTGTTTTTGTGGTGCCATGTCAAAATAGGACTGCTTTTCTTAATCGTTACCCTTTTTAGTATTTTATGAAAATATACAACAAATTAAATTTATAAAACAGACAAATTAGTTTTATTAAATTAACTCGCAATAATCTAATAAACCAAAGTTATATTTAACACAGCAAAGAATAAAAATATAATGCAATAAGAAACACATTTACATAAACATGATTGTGAAAGTGTCTGATTAAATCCCTAATGACAGAAAGTTATATTCAATTTCATCTGATGGGACACATTTTAATGATAACAGTTAACATTAATAATATTTAAATACTCTTTCTTCATTTTAGTTTTTCTTTCCTCTTACTTATACCAATCTTCTTCCTTCTTCTCCTTTGGTGAAAAAAAAATCTTGAGAGAGAGTTCTGTGTTTCTGCCTAACAATCATTAATATAGATACACAATCCAAAGTCAACAGCCAACATGATAATACATTCTAACTGCTGAAAATGTCTCTACAAATGCTCTGCCTTATGAAATTTATGTTAAGAATGAGGGTAAACTATTATACACACTCATACAAATATTGGAAAAATTGTAATTAAAAACACTTAGATGTATTACATATATAGACAGCGAAGTAGACTTACCTGAAATCAACAGTAAGTACAGTCAGACTGAGCAGTAAAAATATTTCAAATTTTCAGTCAGACCTTTCCTGACAAAAGAAGCACAGGCCCTTGAAAAGTTTAAATATTTCTATTGCTCAACCTGACTGTACTAACTGTTGACTTCAGTTAAGTCAGCTTTGCTGTCTCTTTTTCCTATTCAAATGTGTTATTTAATTTGACCTCATCACATTTTACTTAAGCATATTATATATAAATATAATTATGTTTTATATATTTGTAATAAACAACTGATAATCGATTAATTTGCCCCACGTTGGTGAAGCCATAAATGTAATAAACACCTAGACAGCTTTAATTAAATGAATCAATTAACAACATTTACTAAGCTTAAAATAAATTTATTATTGTTGATAAAATTTTACAATATACAAAACCTATTTTTCATGCCGAATTTCATCCATTTTTTTAAAAAAAACAAATACTTTAATTTTCATTTATTCATTCGTGGCATTTATGAACATACAGTTCTTATATCATTACAATCAAATACGTCAAATCTCTTTATCTCAGGGCCATAATTGGTTTTGATAATTAGAACAAAATCAATGTATAACCAGACGATTAACAATTCAAATATAAAAGTTAACCTAAAAACAATATGAAAGTACGTGAAAAGAAAACTGAACGAAATCTGACTATACCTTTTTAATTATCGTTTATATCAAAGTATTGTTACTCACGGACCGTCTGTCTGGTACCAGATCTCTCTCTTGTATCTTGAAAACTACCACACTAAAAGGCCATTTTTACACTGACTCTACACTTCATTGAAAATTTTAATACACACGATTAAAATACTCGTCCTCTGTTATCTGGAACCTCGAATGAGTCACTCCCTTTGGTCTGCTAGTGGATGTCGGTCCCCTCAATGCGATAATTGTTCAATCAGCATGAAGCAACCATTTGCTTCACCATATGCAAATTATTACATAAATCTCTCCATAAAATATTTGCTTGCTTTCATGTAGAAATACAGGATCTCGCCATTCGTACTTTATATCTGCAAACTTTACTGTTCTTTGCTCTGGGTGAACTGAACTATATTATCTCCCCATCAGCTTTTAACAGTTTCATCTCTCGTACGCAGAATTTTGAGTCCTTCACCTTTCAATCGCCGATTCCAGACTCGCTCTCCAAGTGCATACAGAGTTTAAATGCGCGCAGTCTCCATTGTTGAACAAGGAAACACCTGCCTTCATTAACGCCTTTACGCATTCATACCGCTAACAATTTAATTATATTAAAAACAATTAATGGCCTGTTTAATTGGCATTACAATATATATATATATATATATATATATATATATATATATATATATATATATATTGCAGTGAATAACATTAGTAAGTGGCCGCCCTATGTCCGCAGGCCTGAGAGGGTCTCGGTGGAATGAATTAAAAGTGCACGTACACCAGAGATGCTCTGAGAAGCCAAGGATACCCGTCCCTTTTTTATTATTGTTTGGGGGGAGGGGCGGAGTAAGGATATAAACTTCGCACCCAAGAGACTGACCAGAGAACTGAAAGTGAAGTGAGGAAGGCGAGAGGGTGCAAAAATTGGCTGCCTGGTGAAAACAAAAAGTTTGTAGTCTGGACGTCCATCGTGTGAGGCCGAAGAAGGAGATTGTGGGGTGCAACAAGACCAGTGATCCGCTGTAAGTCAGCTGATGCTACAAGATAAAGTAAGGGTCACCATTAATGTCTAGTGCCTTCAGATGTTAAAGATTTTTTTACACAGTACGTAACTAAGCTCTGTTTATGAATAGCCACCGAGCTGCCCACATTACCTTGTAGAGAAGGAGGATTTCCTTAACCAAGCTGGAGGTAATTATTGTTTTTTTTGCAGACTATATATATGTATCTGCTGGTGCCCAATAAATTTTGTAATGTATTTTTTGTATTTTTATGTAATAAAGTTTTTTATATATGGTAATAAAATCTAATCATTACATATATATTTGTGTGTGTGTGTAAAACTAATATTTTATTCATAAGTATTTTTTATACAAAATTTAAATTATCTTTATACAATAATTAAATTTCATTTATACTAAATTTGTAAAATGTTCCCACTCACTAAATTTAGAAAAATGAGCAATTATGATTTATAAATAATTTAATAGCTATTCCCAACCTGGACAATCTGTAGTCTTGCAATATATTCTTTCAGTTGACTAAAAACAATACTTTTATGAAAGCTCCAAAACTTTGGTTCAACATCTTTTGGAAAAAAATTCTTTAAATTAGAACGATATTCTTCAAAAATTTGTCTGTAATGGAAATCACAAATATAATCCACAGCACAAAATAATGATTGGTACAAATCTGTCTGATTCTTCAATCAGTTGACCAGCATGAGGCTCAGTACTCTGTCCACTGAAAATTTTACATGCTCCTTCCGTTTCAATATGGATCCCCATTTAAGGTAAGCCAATTAGTCTCTATCTCTCTTTCCTGTCCATATTAATCATTTTGACATTGTCACATCAACCTTAGTTGCTTATATACACACAAACATGTATATATATATACATGTATGTATGTATGGAAAGAAGTAAAAGGTTAGAGAAGCAGTTGTTAAAGGTTTTTGCCTGTGCTGTAGAATGTGTAGGGAGGAGAGTTCCCAAAGCTGGAGTTCAGCATGCATTGAAATAATGGATGATGAATATCTATTTACATTTGTGTAAATGCATAAATGCAATAATTGCTTTAAGATTACAGTTAATTAATATTTTCAATACTTAAATACTACTGAAACATGCAAAGAACTTACTGGAAAATATAACATGTTTCAATACTCTTAGTAATTCTGTCTTTAGAATCTTCAGGCTCTCCTTGGAAAATTGAACCTGGGTCAAGGTATTTTGTGCACTACAAGAAATCACAAATATTTCATGTATTTACAAAATACACAGTATTAAAAGAAAGTAAATTACTCTACTTATAAACTGAACTGTTCCAAAAAAGGAATAAATAATTAATTCCTCATTATTATTACAAATGTAACCATATTAAATGTATTAGTAAACTATGTTGATATAAAAGAAAGCCACCTTTTTTAATCTTATGATAAAACTTGTTTCTATTCCTTGATTTAGTTAATTTGAAGTTTTATTACCTGTTGTATTAATAAATTACAAATTTCCCGAATCAACACTATGATTCTGCTGCTTCTACAATAATACTGGCAATGACCCCAAACTAAGCATACAACATGCATTAATGGTCTCAATAATGGGCGAACCTCATGAAAATCTGTGCTTTCTACAGCATCAAGTTGTTTCCTCAATGGTTTCATGAAAGTTGTTATCTCTTGAGATTCAGCTAAAGCTGAAGAAAATGAGTTAGTTATTTAAATTTATTAATTAGATCATAAATACATCAACATTAGCCTGTATTAATTCAACTAGTATTCTGAACAATGATGTGATAAAGTCTTTATTAAGTGGTAATTTAATTTTATGTTATTAAAAATCTATTTTTTATTTCTTAAGTATTTATCTAGAGAACATCTATGAATAAAATAATAGTAATTTAAAAAATTCCTCATTAATTTAAACTAAATAAAGAACAGACACATATTTAAAAGCAATCTTGTCTTTCTGTAAGAAATTTGAAAAGAAATAAAACACAAATTTTTGTTGGATGAATTTGTTACATAATTAAAATAATCGGATGACACACTGTAAATCTCCATGGTGCCATTTATACCAAAAATTGTCGTATTCTAGATTATGACATCCCTAAGAACTGACACTTCCTTCTATTTGTAGGTTTTACAAAACATTTACCATAATATTTCTTTTAATGACAAATGATTGAACACTGCCATTTTACATAATTCTGACCAATAGAATATCCCATACCACAAAAAATGGAAATTTCCTGTTTTGTTTAATGTTTATCAAATTTAATTGCACTGATATATTTTTATAATTATGAAAATTATTCTTTGTAATTAAAACAAACCATCAACTACACCAATACAAACTTCGTGATAAGTATTGAAATATACACTCTTCGTAAGTTGCAAATAAGCAGCCATTTTTTTAACATTTGGTGCTCTTAGTTGGTCATAAATTTGTCCAAAAGTATTTTTCCGCTTATTCCAAAATTCTATTTCTGTAAACAAATAATTAATTCAAATTAAAGTTGGAAAATGAATCAGACTTGTATTAATATAAATATAATTAAGTTGTCAGAAGAAGTCAAAATTGTTCTGTTAAATGTATTATATCAATTCAATTCATATTTGGTTAATTATATACAACTCTCTAAGAAAGAATTATTTTTGCCATTGTCGTATCCTTACTATTATATTATATATATATATATATATATATATATATATATATATATATATATTAATTATATTGGTAAGGATATGACATTGTCACAAATAATTGCAATATTGGTATGGAAAGGAAAGAGTTCCTTATGGCGACACCGCACCTCACTTTCAGGTAAGCCACAACCTATCTCTCTTTCCTTTCTATACATATACGGTAATGAGACATACTCAAATTAATTAACTCATCTGAAAACACTGATATAGCCAGTTGTTACAGGAACAATATGTAACATTTTTTTGTGATAAATTTACTTAATTTCAATAATTCAATACTATATCACTATATCACTAAAAAACATTATCAACAGTCAACCATAATTGAAATGACAGTGCCAGATTATTGGGCTGGGTGGCAGTATAATTTAAATCAAAATAATTAGGGCATTTCCCAGGTTCATGGATGTGGGAAACAGTATTCAAAAATTTATTTACTTGTCAATATAGAAGGAACATGAAATTAAAAGAGATAGGACAAAGTGGAATATGTGACACCTTGGAAGTATTGAACAGCCACCCTTTCTGTAGGTGATAAGAGGTCAATGGTGAATTTATTCAGGTAAAAAATTAAGTTAAAAAAGAAATATGGAAAATGGGATGAAGTGGGTGAAGGTGTGAGAATAGCCAAGCAGAGAGACACAGTGATATCTCCTGTGATATGAGAGAAAGCTAATAGAGATAAAAACAGGTTGTGATTAAGTTAAGAGTCATTGGAAGGTAAGTCAGATGAAGAATAGCCAGGTTGACTAAGGAACCAGGTGGGCAGAAAGTTTCATCACCCCACGTTAGTAGGCATCTGCACCATCATGAACACTTGCATGAATATCTGTAACTTCAGCAAGAAATCCATAATTCTGTCTATACAAAACAAGACTATTGTGATATTGCAAGGATTTTATTAATATGAAACAAGTTTTTGAGATGAAATGTTTGCCCGGAGTTGCAAATAACTGAATTTTAAGGGAGGTTCCTGCTAAAATTGAGAGTCATACATATATATATATATATAGTTACAGTTAGAAAATAGGTTAATTTGGCAGAGATATGCAGATCAGTTGTCCTTTAATAGCATAGGAAGGGATTTGAAAGGGGGGATGCGGAAGGGTAGAGGAAGGTAGCCAAGGGTTAACTAGGGCCCCCGGGCTATATTTTAAGGATCCTACCTGGCATTCGCCTAAAGGAATGCAGGGAAAACCTTAGAAAAACCTGCATCGGGTAGGTCGGGCATTGGGTACTTGTCCCACGCCCTTCCGATAGCGGGAGAGGAGTTTGCTGTGGGGACGCAGCTTACCCCTCGCCATGCCTTGGCCTGTTTAGGAGGCAGCTGGCCGACTATTCCAATAGGAATAGCGGACAACTCTTGCCGTATGCCCAAGGTCTGCGACCCCGGAACATACACCTCTCAAAACAGACCGAGGTGCCTCGGCATGTGGGAACCTTAGTTCAAAAAAAACAGAGAGATGTGAGAGCATCCCCAAAGGTAGCCCCCGCCAGAGCTCTCTGGAAAGGTTCACCTGCGAGAAATCCTCTCGCAGGCTTCCTTTTGTGTAAGTAATACAAATGTTGTTACAAGTTATAACAACACCTGTTACAGAGAAGGTGTGAGAGATAACTGGAATTACTCTTGCACAGAAATACCATGTAACCCTGAGCAAAGAGTTAATTATGATGGAAAAAAGACAATCTACCAGTGATTAAAACAGCACCAAACCATAACATAATAAAACCAATTAGATATAGAGTTGACATTTAAGCAGGGAGATGTGATGAGTAAAATTGCTGGAACAATATAATAATTTTGCATTTTTATTAGCACTGTTGTAAATGGTTCTGGATAAACATTTGTCACTGGAATAACACTTTAGTATTTCTTCCTTTATCACCAGTATAATCCTCACAATATATAACCATTCCAAACAGAAGAAGTTCATCTATACGTAAATTCCATAATCGTTATACAGTTTTAAATCCAGTAACTTTTGGGGGGAAAAGCCACAATCATTAATGTGATCTGCTGCATTGCCCAACATTCCTAATTTTGAGTCTTGTTTTTATTATTTTTTCTATCTGTAATTATTTTATAAAAAATAGTTTTATTTTTGTCATAATTTAATTTTTAAATAAAGTTTTAAACTAAAACCAACCAAATTTATTCATATACTATCATCTACTGGTACACAGGTGGAGACAATTATATCAAAATTCCAATGCATTAAAGAAGTAAAAGTAACAAATTAATAAGGTGAATAATTTTAATTTTTTTAAAAATCTACAAACTTCACTACTTGAAATTATGAATGGAAATGTTTCATATTCTACACACAATAACAGACATTATGCCAACCTGCAATAGGAGTCGGTTGTTTGCCTCCATCAAATGCCATATCTGGCTTCTGAACTAAAATTTCATTTATCTGAATTGACCACTTAACAACCATTTCTTCTACAGCACTCTTCAAAATAAGGTCTGTTTCTTTACCTTCACTGAAAATATTTGTTAAAAATTCAAATTGATCTAATTATCAATTATTTAGTACTTTCATAATTAGTAAACCATATTTCTCTAGAACAATTAATAGGTCTACTTTAATTAATTATGACTAATTAAACAAAATTGGACCAATTATTCACCACTTTCCTGAGTTAGATTAATTTTCTATTGTTAGTAAACTGTGTATAAACAAAATCATTTATTCAATTTTAGTTTATATGTCTCATCAATTCTTTACATATTCCTCTTTAACAAGTCAATATTATATTTTATATGCTTTTATTATTAAATACAGCCACACTGATACCATTACATAATTCAATTAATGAGTAATACAAACAATTGTCATAATTATTTTGGAGTCATAAAGTTTATAATTGATTTCTAAACTTCATCACATAAAAGTACATATTATACAGTTGGTCAACCCCACCAAATCAGTAATCTATCCATTCACCCTAACCAAAAACTCTCATCCCCAAATTCCCTGACTATATAAACTACTCACAAATACCCACAAAAACAGGACTCATCTTTGATTCAAAACTCTCATGGAAACTGCACGTTAATCTCCTCCTCTTCAAAATCAACCTTAAATTCCCCTCCTAAACAGAAAATTCCCATCACCATCAGCACAAAACACCTCTTATACCTCTCCATAATACAACCCACCTCGTCCTACACTTCTGCCATATGGAGAATAACAGCCAAAATACAAACAAAACAAAAATAAACCTTTGCATCATTACTAATTCTCCCTGGTACCTAAGAAATTCCACCATTCATCACAACATTAAACTTCCCAAAATCAACTTCCCAATCACCAAATCTGTAACCTCACTAATTAAAAGCACCTTCAACCATACAAACACTATGATTCAGCAACTCCACAGCAACACTGCCCCACCACTACACTAACATAGTCTCAAAAGAAAACACCCAATCAACCTCATCCTTCTCTCAGAACTTCTCTCATCCTAGCCCACCCATCATCACACCTGCAGACTCCATCCATCTGACCTATAAAACTTAATAATCACTGGCAAACCATCATACTCCCATAAAGTTTGAATGCCCCTCAGACAAATTAAGGAATCCTAAAAATTGCAAAATTTGGTTCAGTTATGTATTAATTATGTATATAATTTGAATAGAAACAAAATTAAAAATACAAAATTACATAGCCAATAAACAAACAAAATAAGTAATAAAAAAATATCACACAACATATCTACAAACTTTTTTGCTTCTGTCAGGTGATGAAAATTAAATGATTTTTAAGAATAACACCTTGCACAAACCAGGCAATATTACATATTTTCATCTCCTGTGAAAAGATCCAAGACTGCACAAACATTTTGTGGTATTTATTTTATCACAAAAATTTTTCTGTTTACTGCCTACTTCATAATATGCTTGTTAATTTTCATATAATACAAATGTTTTTATATTTTAAACAAAATAGAAACAACCACCTAATTTTAAAGATGGATTAACAATTAAAACTTCTAAAAAAATTATAATATGGGAACGATATAGTACATTACTCCAGTCATTATTTTGCAGTCAACAGCCACAAAGAGCACACTTTCTATCTCTTGAAGAAGGACTATAAGACCTCTGAAAATTTGAATTCTGTTTCATGCATGCTGTCCATTTGTCACACCAAGGTAAAGTACATATGTATATATACACATTTAGATAGGAAAGAGAGACAGTGAAGTCAACTTACCTAAAATCGAGTTTGTCCAGTTGGGCTGAGGAGTGAAAAATATTTCAAATTTTCAAGTTTCTGAGTCCTCTTCATCAGAAAAGGGCTGACCTGCATGCCTGGCCATGATTTATTCCATCTTAGTTTATATATCTTATATCTGTCCAACTGGACCAATTATAGATTTCAGGTAAGTCAACTCCGTTGTCTCCCTTTCCTATCTAAATGTGTTATTTATCATCACATTTTCCTTAATAGTTATATATAGAGACGGAGGGGAGAGGGAGAGAAAGAGAGAGAGAGAAATTGAAGCTCGTGGCAGACAGGAGATTTTTCTAATTTTCGGAGGTTCTCTGTGCCCTTCTTCAGGCGAGAGAGTTTATATTCCATATGTCAGCCAGCTGCACAAACACATACATATTTGAATAGGAAAGATGGATAGAGAGTGGCTGATATACCTCAGAATTGTCAGGTGGCATAGTTAGCTGAGACCATATTTCATCACAGCTGACTACACCACCTGTAAATTTATGTAAAAAACATTTTTTTCATAACTTTATCTTTATTTTAACAAATAATTTTACTTTTAAAATTAATATGCAGCAGTAGATATAAAAGTTAATTTGGCTTCAAATTTACTTCAATATAAATATATTCTGAAAGATACATATTTCCAGTCGCATAAATTTGTTTAGAAAACATCATCACTCTTATTTAACAAATTTATTTGAATAGATTTATTTCACACACTTAAGGTAATAATGGACTTTCTTGTAATTTTTAAGTAGTCATAAATATATTTTAACTACTTTCAAATGGATACAGTTGAATCAATAAATTTTATATTGTTTACCAATATTAAATGTAATTTTAATCATTATACATACGTATTTATATAAGTTTCAACAACGTGATGAATTTTTTCAACACCTAATGGCATTGGTAAAAATACAGTCCCACTTATATTTCCTCTGACTTCTTGAATTTCACTTTTAAGTTGATACACATGTCTTTTTACATCTTCTTTTATTACTTTTGGCCAACCTTGTTGATTTTTTGGATTTGACAAAACTGGGATAAACACCTACGATTTCAAAAAGTAATCAATAAATATTAGGAAGTCCTATATAAATATAGTATTTCTTTATGTGTACAAGAATATGGAAAGGATTTACTGAAAATAGTATTGGTGGAGCAAATTAGCCAATTATTTTAAACATAAAAACAGGATTGTTTCATATTATATATATATATATATATATATATATATATATATATATATATATATATATTGTAATAATCAACAATTTAGTTGTTTAATTTGCCCCATGTTGTGGTAGCCAAAATGTAATAATTAACAAAGTGAGGTTATTTAAATGAAAATGATCAAAAATTAACAAACAAAATAATTTATTTTCCTTTAGTGGCTTTCAAAGGATAAAAGACAATAGCATTTACTGGGTTTGATGTTTTACAGTGAAAATTATTGAATGATCTTTTTAACAATACAGTTTAAAAAAAATTACTTCAAAATAATATGATGATAAATGAAAGAAAAACTACAGGATAAATGAACGAAATCTGACTTTACCTTTTAGTTAGCGTTTACAGATGTTATTAAAATTTTGGTTACTTACGCATTGTTCGGCTGGTACCAGCATTCTTTTAGCACTTCAAAAGTACACTATATTAATTCTACACTTATGGAATTTCTAGGCTCCCAGGAACTTGGATGATCCTCTCCTAATTGGTCAGCTATCTGATGACTGCTTGCTTACAGGAATCTTACGAGTTGCAGATTTTTTATAGTCTTTTACCGATTTACTTATCGATTTGGATTGAAACTGCAAAGTAGCCCAGTAAAGATTTATTTTTAAATGTCTATCCTTTCATGGCTGACCGACTGTCGCCTGAAAGCTAACTTTTGCAATGTCTCTCCTTTCGTGGCTGATCTATTTTGCTCCTTGCTGCTGACTGCCAACTGACTATGCTTTTGCGCGCGTAACCACCAATCCGCACTCTCAATAATTGGAACAGAGCTCGCCACTCATTGTCGCTCTGCTCGCTCTCGCTATAATACAAACTGTTCGCTAACAATTCAAATTATTTAAAAACAATTCATTGCTTAATTAATTGGCATTACAATATATATATATATATATATATATATATATATATATATATATATATATTGTTCAGCTGGTACCAGCATTCTTTTAGCGCTTCAAAAGTACACTATATTGATTCTACACTTATGGAATTTATAGGCTCCCAGGAACTCGGATGTTTTTCAAATTTTCAGGCTCTTAGGCTCCTTCTTCAGGAAGAAGTGTTACACCATTCCATGCACCGGCCGGCTGTGGACTGCGGAGTTTTGACCTCCGCATGGCTAGTAGCCCATAATCAATTAACACCCTACCAGGCCACTAACTTTCTCTCTCAAGGGAAGGTCGTGGCATAGGAAATGTTCGGATAGTGATCATTCATACAAAGCACCCTATATATACATATATGCTTAAACATACATATACACATAAACATGCACAGGCATACAAACACACATGTATGCATACATATACATACATGAGCATGCACATACTCACATGGTCTCATGAAAGTGGGGATGGCAGGTAGGAAGGGCACTATTTACAGGATGTTGAGTCCAGAGCTTTTCCTGGATTGCAGGACATGTTGGAAATAGAGTTCCCACAGATGGAGTTCTGCCTCTGATGAATCGGGTGGTACAACTTTAAAGATAAAAGTGTGAAGCATTGGTCAAAATTGTTTATATTGTGGCTTTGGGCATGAGCAGCTACTGGGAATTGAATTTTAGAAAGTTTGACAGTGCTGTGGTGGTTAGCTATTCGTTCAGGGAGGGGTCTTTTGGTTTGGCCTACATAGAATGCAGGGCAGAGTCTGCAGTTAATTTGGTAGACGGTGTGGGAGGAGAGGCAGGTGATATTTTCTTTGATTTTGAATGTTTTTGTGTGATTCACTTCACTTTCAGGTAAGCCACAACCTATCTCTCTTTCCTTTCCATACCAATATTGCAATTATTTTTGACTATTATATCCTTAATATATATATATATATATTGTCTGAAGCTCTGAAAGGATTGAAGTTTGTGTGTTTTTGTGAAGGTAAATGCACAATTTTATGCCCATAATGGCCTATAACTTCAAAAGTTAAAAAAAAATTATGTATTTTTTTTTTGTTTTTGTTAAGTGTGGAATTGAGTTTGAGGATTGATCACAAATTGTATGTAGAGTATGATTCTTAAATTTAGTAAAATTAATACATTGTAAATTTTGTAGAATTGTTGTACTCTCAAATTTCATTTTGTGATTGTATTTTGGAGGAATTTTAAAGTTTAACATTTCTGTTTATTTAAATCAAACCTTTTTCTTTTAATTTTATATTTCATTGAGTAAATTGCAATTCTATACTTTCAATGACGCCCATTGAAGTGCCCTGAGATGAGTCAAAATCATGTTAATATCCTTGGCAAATTTGTGTAAAATTTATATACACAATTCATAATATGTTTAACTAAATTCATTAAATTAAGCAAATTTCTGTTTTATTATTTCAAACCTATCATTAAAACATAACAATTTCTATTAAAATTTTAATAACTTTGAAACTTCATTAATTTGGTGTAAATTGTTTAATTTTAATATTCCATTAAATGATTATAAACTGTGAAGTAAAGTAAACTTTAAATTCATTTAAATACTTCAAAATTAAATATTATATTAAATTGCTCATCAACATGGGGTAAAATTAAAATAATTGAAATAGGCTATACACTATGTACTACTGTATATGTATGTGTAGATTCATGTTTGCTTGGTAACACCAAGAAGAAAAAGCTTGTTGAGCTTTACAGGTAATGCAAGGAGGTGAAATGTAATACAGTGTATTCATCATCCCAGACAGAAAATTTGTTCTATGGCTACTTGTAGCAATGACAAGGCTAGCTGACTGCATTAATGTGAGAAAGTGCACAGCATGGCAGGCATTTTAAAGGCTTCAATATGAAAGCAAAAACTCACAATGATACTTTTTTAATGTAATTCTACAATATAAGAAAAATTAATTTATGTGCTGTATCACACAAGTGCCTACTAGCCCCACTGTACATTAATATATATATATATTCCCTTGAGAGAGAAAGTTAGTGGCCTGGTGGGGTGTTAATTGTTTATGGGCTACCAGCGGCGATCTAAACTCCGCAGTCCGCAGCCAGCCAGTGCACGGAATGATGTAACACTCCTTCCTGAAGAAGGAGCCTGAGAGCCTCCGAAAATTTGAAGAAATACCTTCAGTTCCTTATGGCGACACCGCACTTCACTTTCAGGGAAGCCACAACCTATCTCTCTGTCCTCTCAATACCAATATTGAAATTATTTTTGACAATCAAATCCTTATTAATATATATATATATATATATATATATATATATATATATATATATATATACATTTGGATGGGAAAGAAGTTAGTGTGTGTCTGACTGACCTTAAATTGAAAATTGGGGACACCAGGCTGAGAAGCAATAACATGTCTAATTTTCGAGGTTCTAAGACCCGTTACTCAGGGCAGTAGCCTGAACATTGTGTCAGCCTGTCGAAATTAGACATGTTATTGCTTTCTATCCTGGTGACGTCAATTTTTGATTTAATGTAAGTCAACTTGCTCAATCCCTCTTTCCTATCCAAATTAATTAATTTAACTATGTCACATAAGCTTTAGTTGCAAATATGTGAGAAGTAATAATTATATTCATCAAATTTTAATGCTCTTTGTCATTATATGGTGTGTGGAGTAACAGACTAATAATGTTTTCTTTAGATGTGTGTGCATACTTTCATGAACTTGGTAGACAATATTATGAACTAAGTTTCCTCTACCTGGTCAACTAAAACTGATAATGCTTCAACTGGTTTTGTTGGTAGATCGCCAAACAATAGAATAGCTTTCATATTTTCAGGAGTAATAGCTTCTTTTTGTTTTCGGAAGAAAAAACAAGATTTAGACTTAACACCTGAAGGATATCCTATGTGAGGAGTTAGTTGTCCTGATGCACTCATATACACCACTAATACTTCAAGGTCAGGCCTTGTCAAGAATTCCACTACAATAACCTGAAAAAATAGAACATATTATTAGATAATTATAATTATTCAACATTCTCACTGTGAATCACAAAAGTGCCTTAATCTGGCAGAAAGACAGCAGCATTGTCTCATTATTTACAGATAATATTGATGATTCCAACCCTAATTAATATTTATCCCAATAAGGGATCATCTGCAATATAGAAATTCTTAAATTTAAGTTTGTGCAGTTTTGTTATTTATGATTGTGATTTTGTATTGTGTATGTGGAGAAAGCTTATCTAGTTCTAAGTATTCTGACTTATTCAAGCATATACTGCATTATGACCAACTGGACGAAAAAAGTAATACTTCTACAGAAGGATAAATAATCTAATTTTACCATCTTAATTTGCTCTCATATAACATAATATATATCAACAATAATTTATTTCATCTGAACAGATTTTGCTATACCATAAGCTTTTTCACAATCTAAACAAGTCTTTGATAATGGGTTTCTATGTTTTGGCAGGTATTATTATTGCACAGATGACGTCACTGCACATGCTGTGTCGTGTATCTCCTAAAATTATTTAATCTCCATTCTACTACTGCTCATTTCATATGACTTGCTATATCTCACAACCTATGCATAATTAGTCTCCACATGTACACTGTCCATTATAATTTAACTTTGTTTATAAAATCATTGGCGTTCATCACTTTGGTATCGATAACAATTATATGAATAAAATTTGCATTAATCTAATATTTTCTTTTGTTGGTGCCATTAAAGCAATGTGAACCATCAATGTTTATAAATGTAAAGTGACAAAACATTTGGCCATAAAATTTTCATAAACACATGACACGAGTATTAGTATCCAGTTTAGAAGCAGCACCCCTAGATCTTACCCCTTCCAAGCCCCTAATACGCCAAAAGGGCAAATAAATATTTGAATAAACCAAAAGAAAAACGACGGAATATATTCAACTTGATAAAACATATTTCTTCGTTGTTTTTTTTATTTTGAAAAGTGCGGCTGAAATTATTGTAAATGTAAACGCTAATATTAGTGGCTTGGTGGGGAAAGGGTATGACGTCAATGCTACCAAGAAACTCGTCTTTAGCCTAAGGTGCAAGTAAATTTATTAACATTATTCTAACGGCCAAAACTTTACCGTCTTTTTTCGAACATATTATCATGTACCTTCAGGTCTTCGGTCCCTAACAGTTTTTGCCATTTCTCTAGTTTTATTCTCAAGGAACGGCTGACGTAATCAAATATATAATCCATCCGTGGGTCGTCATCTGCTATATTTGCAGGCATATTGCAAACGTTATTTCAAAATGTCAAAAATAATGTGTCAATGACAAGCAGTTACATAATATTTTTGTACTTTGTAGAGCTGTGTGTTGCTATATCAAAGGCAAAACATTTTGATGGGACACTTTCCGCTGTCACTAGAAAAATTGACAGCTAATAACAGCAGAGATTAAACATTACCTTAAATATATTATTCCTTGGGAATGGCTCTTGTTTGTATTTCAAATATAAATATTTTAACATTTTAATTTTTAGGTCTCAAAAACTACTGCGTCAATTTCGTATAATGAGGATTTATCCAAATTAGCCAGATTTAAGCAAACATTATGAAGGGTTCATTCAGTGAGGCAGTTACGTTTTGTCTTATTTAAACATAAGAATTGTTTCTTGGACGCGTAGAACCGTCGTTCTCAATTCCCGTTCCGCGGTAGACTTTATTTTCATATCGAAAACAATTATTAGTGGACAAATAATATATTAAATTAAAAGTATGCTTATAATCTAATGTAATTTAGGAATGGAATAATTTAAAGAATTCTGTTGTTTCGATTAAATAACGTTTAGAACGTATTAAACCGATGAACAGTTGAAAATGGTGATTCCGCATCTTTAGATGAAATACCCAACTGTAAATAAAATAAGTGCTCTACGTCCGAAAATAGTGCTGCGTGCTAAAACACAAATTTATACTTGCTCAATCGCTAGCCTCCTAGAAATATTACCAAAACGAGCAATAATTGATATATTTTAACTAACGTCTGTATGTTACCTTTATCTAAAAAAAATTGGCCAGATTACTAGCTAGAATAACTTAAAATATTTTTGTTTCGACGTGCCTGTAGGTTTTTGTAAAACACGAGCATTAGATGAATTTTAATAATTGGTATTCCTGTTTTTATATACTCTGAAACACCAATATTAATATTTATTAAACGGGCAATGATGGCCGACGGAGACTGACAAAACCGCTGGTTTATCTTGGGATGGAATCGCGGTCGAGTGGTTTCATTGAAGATACGAAGAAACATCAGCATTGACTTTTCTTCCGCTAATAAAATTTAACTTATGATCTCGTACACCAAGTGATAGCCAATTTTTTCCGTAACGTACAGTAGTAGTACAAAATTTTCGTCATTAGTTGTGTTAGTGTAGGGCTATGATATATATGCATACTATGCGCCAATATTTTGACAGACGAGTTTAGATGTGCCATATAACTGGAGAACTTTCATGGTTAGGGCTTGATAAATAGTGATAAGGAAAGAATGTTTTGCTTAGGGAACGTTAAGGAATTACTTAATCACGCAGTTAAATTAATTAATTTACGCCAGTTTAATGTGAAACACTAATCAACCTTTGTCAGGAATTATCTTCCTGTACGAGAGGATGATCGTTTCATGATGGTGTTCGTTTAGTGAAGGTAACTTTGGACGTTGTTGGAACTGAGAGTGAAATCAGCTTGGTATCTGAATGTTCTCTGTTTCCTAGAAGTAACTTTTTAAGATGATTTAATTATTGTTTGTAAAACATGATCTATTACAGCACATAAAATTTACTTACCATTAGTGAAAATTTTAGCGTCTTTGGATTTCGCTAGTCTTTTAATGTTCGGTGTTAATTTTTTACTGAGATTACCAGAGAATGCTTCAACTTTTAATCAGTTCAGACGTACGCCAGAAATGAATTATATCAGAAAATTTTATTCTGGAAATCACACTTGTATGTTACCAGGCATCTGCATTGTGTTTTGTTCACTAAAAATGGGCGAGAATGCAGTTTTATTAAGAAAAATTATGAAAACGACCTTCAAAAGTCACTTGCAATATCTTGATTTTTTTCTAACTGCTATTATTCTCAGCACTCTGCTCTTTCAAGCATGGAAAGTGACGTAACTCATCATTTTCTAACTGAGAGATGAAGACTTTTAATTTCAAATGAACTAATGCTATTTACTAAGCTAGGAAATAATTTATGACTGCCTTGTAGTTTTAAATTTATATAATTGAGAATGCTAGTAATATCAACTGAATTATGCCAAATCAAATAGCCAGTTGTCAAATAATACGGTTCTTTCATCAGATAGTTCATTTTCCTGTTCTAAAAAAAAAAATAGCATTTTTCAAAATACATACAGTTACAAAGAAGCCACTTGTAATCATCCCACATCACCACAGTTTTGCTGTATCTGTGTTAGTGTATCACTCAACAATCAGCCTGTCAAATGACGTGTTAATATCTTCACTTGCTTTCCCATTTAAGCTGGGTCGTGATATATTTGTTGTTGCGGTGCCTTTAAAAAAATTAATTGAGGATCAGAAGAAAAATAATTTTGCTTCATACAGAAGTAACCCAACGAAGGTCAAGTCTATTTAATTTTGGTGAACAAGCTCGAAACATTTGGTTGATTTAAGCATTACTTATATGGCCGTTAATTTATGAAATGCCAGTTTCTTGCACAAGGAAAGATTTATGAAAGTGCATGATGATATCCGCGGAAAATTCATATTTGTAATGGAATTGGTCTGGCATGTGCAAGAGAGCGGAATCTTGCCGGATGCTTGTGGATGAATGTGCAAAGGGCCTCAATTTGCAAATAAATTATGAGAAATTGACCCGCACACGCGAAACAACTGAGGCTTCGATCAGATCACGGAGATGTGCGGGCCTCATATCAGAAAGCTATATGCAGCTGAAATATTTGTGGATCTGAGCCGGAACCTTGCTTGTCTGATACAAACGATCGTAAAAGATTTCCTGACCCGAAATATGAGAGGAATCGCCGCGTGGGATGAAGTCGGAAGACTTTTAGATCGACTCCGGCATTTAGGGCTAGTAGGTTGAAGTTGTTGGGTCTAAAGTAAGGAAGTTTTGGTTATCAGTTCATATGTTACATGCATATCCAATTTTATATAAATTTCATTTATTTCTATAAAAATTAAGTTAGTGTATTTTAAATATTCTTCTGAGCTGCAACAATGAAAAAGGTGAACTTGTGTTAATATTAACGTTCGTATAGGATTGAATTCTGCGTCTTTGTGTCACACAGTACTGTTATCTTCGCGGATTATCCTTATCATAGTATTACTGTTCAGCCGCATTAAGTCCAAATGCCCCAGGACGAATTTATTCTGTCGTATTTTGAGTTCCGTCGAAGCCCCGTCGACGGCGACATGCAATACCAGGGCCGCCTCTTCCTTGCCGAAGCGTTGGGAAATTTCGAGGGCTGTGTCGCCTTCAAAGGTGGCGATGCTCGGGTCAGCCCCAGCGTCCAAGAGAATTCGCACGATCCTGACGTCGTTCGTGAACGCGGCGAAGTGCAACGGTGTCCAACCGTCTACGTCCCTGGCGGAGGTATCGGCGCCGGCGTCCAGCAGGCATTGCATTATCAGCAGATGGCCCTCAGTCACGTTTGTCCTGGCTCCACACGCTAAGTGCAACGCCGTACAGCCGCCCTCGTCGCGGGCGTCGACGTCGTCGCACACTGTCACCAGGAAGCGAACGACGTTCAGCTGCGCCGCGTGGCACGCCACGTGGAGCGCCTCGTACGACGCCAACGACGCAGAAGAGCTGAACACGTACCGGAGAGAAGAAAATATCCTTCCGGTGCCCGCGTACAAATAATTCACAAGGTCTACGTGTCCGTTGGCCGCCGCCACGTGCAGCGCCGCGTGACGCTCGTGGTTCAGCACAGCGTTCGGATTAGCGCCCTTGGCAATCATGTGACGCACGAGATTTGTGTAACCTTTCTCGGCGAACCATCTTAAGAAATCCAGTAGGCTTTCATTTGTCTTTACGCCTTGAAACATACCTCTGGGATTGGCTCCGGCCGCTAGCAACATTTCGGCAACTTCCCAGGAACCGGTCGTCGCCGCGTACTTGAGTGGCGTCCATTTGAGTACATCGTCCGTATCTTCCAGCATCGAGGTCACACGAAGGAGCTGCCGAGCGGCGTTGACGCTACCGTACATGGCGGCCACGTGAAGCGGCTTCCGACCTCCTAAGTCTTTCCTGGTTGCAAGATGCCCCTGAGACATCGTATACCACACCCGGTCTGCATAATCGTCGGCGACGAACGAATGCAACTCTTCGTCTCGCATGAGGAATCTGTCGAACATGGCCCTCGTCACTTCGAAGCCGCGGTCGAATAACTTCAGGACGAAGGCGGAGTTGCCGTGGTAGTTTCTAGACAGCCAGAGCGCCGCGAAATATTCGGCGAACGTTTTGTGCACGAACTGTGGATTCCCTTTGTCGACGCAGTAAACAATATCTGCCTGTTCGTATATGGAGTCAACTTGAGCTACAGCGTTGTCGATGTTTTCCTTGACGTCGACATTTAAGGTCGCTAACTCTTCGTACGTGAACAGGGCCCTGAGCGCCAAGTACATGTAAACATTTTCGTATTTCCTGCGCAAAACGTTAAGTACGTTGTGACTTCCTGGTCTGGTGAAATCTATACCTTCCCTTTCTATTAAAGTTATAGTAATTTTCTTCTCGAAGAAACTTTCGTATAATTCCAAAACATCGATTCTATTTGACAATTTTTTATTTTCCTGCGCGCAAAATTTGCAAGCGTCACCAAAAAGAGTTTCCGCCAAGATGGACGCGTGCAACGGAATCGCCGTGAATTTTGTATCGATGTGGCTGTCTTTGTTTCCGATAAAATCTTTCACTTTTGATAGAACATCTTTGTTCCTTTTCGAAGACTTAAATTTATTCAACAGGTACTTCTCGAAGAAAAGTTCTTTCTCGCATTGGTTGAATACGTGAAGCTGGAAAGAGACGGTACACATAGCTTCCTCGATGGTGTTTCTTGTAAGTGGTCGAGACGTGACGATGACTTTAAAAATACTTTTATTTTCGAGTAGTGACTTGATAAGCTCACAACCTTTGCGTGAGTAGTTCGGTGAGATTTCATCGAAGCCGTCCAGGAGAACCGCTACAGTAGAGTCTCGTTTCAAGCAGCTCTCAAGGAAAAAGTGGCTCAGCTGCATATTGTTCCATTGCAACGATCCAGTAGCCATTTTTAAGATCGTATCCGCGATGTTTTTACCCGCGTCCTCGAAGTTTCTGAACATTTCCATTTGTTGGTTCAGGTTAATTCTGATAACCCACGACGTTGGATGTTTCGCCTTCAACACACGCGCAATCTGAGTGACCAGAGTGGATTTGCCGTTTCCTGGAACTCCTACGATCGGAATAGCCCGTTCTGACGATGAGACAATATCTTCAATTTGATGAAAAGATTCAATGGGTTCAATAAACATTTGGAGTTCACCAATGACTCCACGACATTTTAACAATCTCCATCTCCTAGATTCTCTTTCCAAGAAAAATGTTTTACAGTCTCTAAACAGTTCACATATCTCGGCGTATTGTTGTTCCGCCTGTTCCGGGTCTAGAATGATAAATGAAGGATGAGCCGAAATGCATTTAGACGGTATAAAATTGAACTCGTACACATTGCAGTTCGTTCTAACAATTTCATGAATTTCCGGAACCGTAGTTCCAATTACGCCGCACACGGATTGGCTGCCCAAATTTCTGAGAAAAGAATCGTGTATAATGTTACTCCTGCCAAGAGTCCTGTGAACGTAGTATTCAATCACGGGGTCGAGTCTACGGCCGATAACAACAGGTTGCCCAGCTGCGGCAAGTTCAAGGATGTGGTCTTCGGTTAGCCCCCCGAGAATATCCTTAGAAATCTGCCCCAGTCTAATCGTGGTTCCTTGAAATACTATGGGCGTATTCATAAAATCAGAATATGTTTGTTCGTTAAAGTCCAGCAACGTAATATTGTCCTCGATATTAATTACTGATCGATGATTTGAGCAACAATTAGTCGAAAAGGAGCTTGCTTTGGTAGTGACGAAGATCACTCGTTTGTTGGGTCCTCGATTGAGAAAGGTGCAAATGCATTTGATCAAGTCGTTGGAAATCGCATCAAACACTTCAAGGACTAGTATATTGCACCAGCGGCTCTCGCACAAATGAATAAACCTGTTGATAGACTCGTCAGTGCAAGTTGAAATAACGTATTTATCTCCTTGCAACGCTTGGCACACTTTCTGCACACTCAACAATGTTCTTCCAGGCGACTGAATAAAAAGTACTTGATTTCTGTACAGTCCTTTTTTTATATCCTCAAGAATTTCTTCGCGGAAAGTGATGCAAATTGTTCTATGAGAAGTATGGAATTGGTTGTTTATTTTGGCAATCTTGGCGTTCACAAGGTTGTACCAAATATTAGAGTTTTGATCCAGGTAACAAGTACCATTTGTCCACCAAGTTTTCACCATGTTGACCAATTGGTTGTACATCACAACAGTTTCTTTGTTCGAACACGAAAGCGCTTCTTTTATTTCTATTTTCACCAACTTTTCCAAATATCCTAAACTAGCCTGATTCTGATAAACTTTCACTTTTTTCAAAAACTCGCTGTGTTCAATTAATTCGCCAACACTTTCCAATTCTTCAATCATTTTATGTAAGACCCATTCTCGATCGGTACTTTTACTAAGGTTTTCCAACTTGCTAACCAACTCGGGATGCGTTACCGAATCTGAAACCGCTTCACCACGTAGTTGATTTTTAAAGTCCTGTAACTGCCGGAAGTATTGAGCCACACCTTCGGCAGGTCGCAGGCACGTACCACCGGTTTCCAGAAGGGGTTCGTTATTGCACACGTCCATGGCTGATCCGATCCCTTCGAAATGGGCGTTGGTGAAAATGATGGCAGTGATATCCTCCGGAGAAAGTGGAGAACCCAACTGGACAGCCAATTGAGAAATGCATGAGCGAGCGGCCAGGTAAGATCTGAAATAACACCAAAAAATGCTCCTTAATTACTGGTGGTGAATAGTGATGCTAAATTTGAAATTCATATAATTGACAAAGCAGTTATGAGACAGGTAGAAAAATTTAAATATCTAGGTGCATATATTGATAAAAATGGATTGGGTCATACAGAAATCAAATACAGAATACAGCAAAGCAGGAAAGTATTAGGGTGTATGAATTCCTTTTGGTGGGACAAGAACATTTCCAACAGCAATAAGAAAAGAGTGGGTAAGATATTGATTGAATCATTGCTGTGCTATGGGTCAGAACTATGGATCTTAAACACTGATTTCAAAAGAAGACTATTAGCTGTGGAAATGGATACCAGATTATCAAGAATTGAAAGAAAAACTAACGATGAAATAAGAGCTAGAATGTAGGCAAATGAGACAGTTATAGTTAGAATTGAAAGAAAATCATTAAAGTGGTATGGACATATGTGGTTAATGCCAGTTCATCGGTGACCAAGGAAGATTTATGAATGGAAACCTCCTGGCACACGTAACGACGTTCTTGGACAGACCACATAAACGATATAATGGAGCGTCGCAACATACGCAAGGAAGATGCACTGGTTAAATAGGCTTGGCAGAAGATAACAGGAATATAACAAAATGTTGTTATTAATTGATCTTTCCATTGATTGATCCTGTAATAATAATAATAATAATATTTATTTTCCATTCCTAACTGATAAGGTTTGTTTTGTAATTGTACCTGAGGTATGTAGGTAAGCCGAAGCCACCCTTCGGGTTGAGACGCAGCAAGGCATTGCAAGGGATCTTTGTTCCGTTCAGTCGGTGATCGAGTTGCATGAAGACGACCTGTCGGGGTCGGACCAGCACCAAGTCGTCGAAGCTCCCAGCGGGGGTGTAGTTGGACGCCAGCAGGAAGGGGACACCCTCGCGGACGCAGCGCACATACAGCAGGGTCGCCAACCCCACCTCGTACATTTGCCCAGACACATCCGTAGCGCCGGGCCGTCCCCCGTATTGCCTACAATGCATCAAGTTAAGAGAATTAAAAATTACTCGAAATTAAAATTTACTTACTGCGACCACCATTTTCTCGTTGATTCGTTTCATCGGTTGCAATTCTACTAATTATTACGTCCTGTGGCGGATAGTGAGGATAACATAAAATACTACAACAGCCATGGTGTTACCAATACTCTGACCCGACCCGTATTATTCTCCATTTATAATTCCGTGCACATAGTTTCCAATAGCGTCTAATTTTTACAAGCGGAATACACCAACTTGAAACTCATTTCCAACACGAAAGTAACCATATTTTTCCTTCGTGCATATTTTATTATGATACCCCTTAAATGTTTTTTCTTTAAAATAACCTTTTATTGTAATATTTTATAAATACTAACCGAAATGTATGAATACTATTTTTGGTTTTGAAAATATAAACTAAAATAATATTCTTAATAATTAAATAGTTCAAATTTATTTTTATTTAGTTGGCTGAGACACGGTCCTGTTTCTACGTGCTGTCTGCTCCTAGCACCGAAAAGAGGCAGTTTTTTTTAGCTTTACGAGTGGTGCAGTAGAGTGAAACGGAATACTGCGCATACGCATTTCTCATTAGATACAGAAATCGAGTGCTGCAGCAGTGAGTAGCACTGAAGTGCGAGTGCATCACAAGGCGGACAGTTTAAGGTCTCCGATATCGAAATATAAATTCGCACTGATAAAATTTTAAAATTAAGAAAAATTAATTATTCCTAAATTAATTAAGAGAAACAAATGAGCACATATGAACCGGCCGACAGTGATTACTTTTCCGACTATTTAGATAACTGTCCATCATCTCAATATTTCGTTTCTTCTCTGACATGACAATATCATTAATTAAACTTTCTCTATACTTTAATTATTTTTAATTGCATCTAGTAATTGAACCTTGGTTTCCTCCTTTCATTAAATTCCTTTCACGAATTTAACCCTAACTTGTTCTATAGAACATATGTTATGGGTTGTTTATAAATCATCAATGCTCTCATGCGATTTTCCGTCTTTCTCTGTACTGCCTTCATTACCCAGTTTACGAACTGTGGTCGCTGCCTTTTCTACTGTTATTAAGGCCCATTCACCAGCGCGGGAACGGGAATTCATTTTCTAGACGCTTTCCAGCAAACACAGCAGTTTCAATTAAAATAATTACGTATTTAGTAATTTTTTAATAAAATTTTTTAATTCACTTAAGACAGTCTTCAATAATGTCTTCAGATGAAGAAGAGGCTCTAATTTTACTAGCTCTAGACGAAGACGAAAAACGTGCTAATTAAGTTATTACAATAATAATAAACACGGCAATTATTTACCCTGCTGTACCCTATTTCCTAATTATTTATATATCTTTGGGAAAAGAAGAACATGGATTCAAAAAATTCCAAACGTAAAACATTTGGTGAATATCACACCTTAATGCCACAGCTACGTAGAGCTGTTGAAAAATTTTATATTTATTTCAGAATGACAACTCATTGTTTTTATGAAATTTGTAATTGAATTAAGAATGGCATTAAAAAGCAATACACGAACTACCATGAACCAATATCTCCAGAAGGACGGCTTGCAATTGCTTTGAGGTATATTCGTTATAACATTTAATGAGTGTTAACTTTTAGAATACTTAATTTAATGTATTATTAAGATTTTCTTTGGCGGCTTGTACCGAAACAATGGGCATATTCAGAGACCTTCACGAACATTCCCGCCGCTTGCTGCGTCCCAGTGAAGGTTCGCAGCTTACACAGGATTTCCCGCACGTGCCTGCTGCGAGCTTGCCCATGGTTTCGGTACAAGCCGCTAAAGAAAATCTTAATAATACATCAAATTAAGTATTCTAAAACGTTCATATTCGTTATATGTTATAACAAATATATCTTAAAGCGATTGCAAGCCGTCCTTCTGGAGATGTTAGTTCTCGCGGTGGTATGTGTATTGCTTTTAAAATGCCATTTTTAATTCAATTGCAAATTTCATCAAAACAATGAGGTGTCATTCTGAAATAAAATATAAAATTTTACATCTCTACGTAGCTCTGGCATTAAGATGTGACATTCACCGAATGTTTTACGTTTATAATTTTGATGAATCCATATTCTTATTTTCCTAAAAATATATAAATAATTAGGAAACAGGGTCCAGCAGGGTAAATAATTGCCTTGTTTCTTATTATTCTAATAACTTAATTAGCACGTTTTTCTTCGGTTAGAGCTAGTAAAATTAGAGTCTCTTTTCATCTGACGACATTATTGAAGTCTTTTAAATTAAACAATAAATTTTATTCAAAATTAATAAATACTTGATTATTTTAAGTGAAACTGCTGTTTGTTGGAGAGCGTCTGGAAAATGAATTCCCGTTCCCGCAATGGTGTGAAGGACCGTCCGGTACCCCGACCCGTACCTGCAACGGGATTCCCGCTCCCGTTCCCGCACTGGTGTGAGTGGGCCTCAAGAAATCTATCGGATCATTTGCCGCTGTTATATTATTTAACATTGTTATCGTAGTTAAAATTAACGAGCCGCCACTGCTCTCTTTAATACCTGATCTAAAATGCACATTTATGTAGTTATGTTTGTGCAGATTTTTAGTATTTTCCAAACTGACCTATTTCTCCGCTAGTTAAAAAAGCGCCTTAACAATGGACAGCTTCAAGGTACAAGTCATTGTAAGACGCTGTTTGAAACATTTTCGTATCTAGGTGTAATTTTCAACAAATGAACCTGAATCGAGGTTTATTTAGGAATTGCTGATAACTTGCCCTCATAAAAGTGATATTGTTTCATCGTGTCAATTGAACACGATCCATTTGCCCCTGGACGTGTAAAGCAACTGACAAAAATACAATTACACAACGTTTCAGGCCGTCATCAGGTGTACAGTTGATAAATTTTAGACATTTGCCAAATTCTTCTATTAATATCAGCCAAAAATAAAATATATAGATTATATGGATATAATTTGTTTGATTTCACCACTGTGATCAAAAAGTAAGGTGAAATTGTCATTTAAACTCCCGGGTATTAGGAAAGCAGAAATTTTTTTCCCTAGGTTGGTAGGACTGTCTATAATATTTGCCAAGCGTCTGTTTGTTAAAAGGTTTAATTATCTCCGTGGTACACGTGTTTTTTGTAAACAACCTAAGGTGAATTTTTCGATTTTTGCAATGGGTCATTTTGTTGAGCAAAGAACGTGCATCAAATTTTGTTAGCGAAACGAATATTCTTGTGCGGACACGTTGAAAATGTTGCGGAAGGCCTTTGCTGATCAAACTATCAAAAAAACTTTTATAAGTGGTACAACGAGTTCAAAAAGGGCCGATAACGCGTTGAAGACGAACCGCGCTCTGGACGACCATCAACGTCTACCGACGAGGGCCACGTCCAAAAAATCAAAGTTTTGGTGCTTGAAAATCGTCGATGGACAATTAGAGATCTCGCTGATAGTGTTGGAATATCATTTGGCTCAGCCCAAACCATTTTGAAGAATGTTTTGTGTCTCAAACGCGTCAAGTCTCGATTGGTGCCAAAATCGCTCAATTTTTTGGAAAAAAAGCGTCGCTTTGATGTGTGTGAAACTTTGCTGTCTGTCTATCAGGACCACTTGAAATGCATCATTACTGGAGACGAGACTTGGATTTACGCATACGACCCTGAAATCCAGCGAATGTCGAGCAAAAGGTGAAGCAAAACCGAAAATCAAAGTCATGTTGACAGTTTTCTTTGATTATCGTGGTGTGGTGCACTATGAATTCCTTCCGCCGGGCCAAACTGTCAACAAAGAATATTATTTGAGCGTTATACGTCGTTTGCGTGAAGCTATTCGCCTGAAACGGCCGGAATTATGGGCGAACTCTTGGTTCCTTCATCACGATGATGCACCAGGACATACTGCATTGGTTCTTCGCAACTTTTTTTCCAAAAACTCGACTCATATCGTTCCGCAACCACCGTATTCGACTGTTTTGGTTCCGTGCGACTTCTGGCTATTCAGCAAACTCAAAAGGCCAATGCGGGGACTCCGTTTTGACACGATTGAGGAGATAAAAAACCTCGAAGAAGGTCTTGAAGGTTGTACCAGAAAAATACTATTCCAAATTTCGAGGACTGGAAAAAGCGTTGGAAAAAGTGCGTTTTATCGGACAGGGATTACTTTGAAGAGGATGAAATTGATTTGGAAGAATAAATAAAGAATTTATATTTTATAAATATATTCACCTTACTTTTTGTTGCCGAGGAGACCATAATCGGTAAATGTTGTAAACACTGACGCTTTTGATACTGGTTAAATGAAATGTTTAGCAATAGAGGTTAGTACAGAATCAGTTCCTTCTGCCGGCTAATTTAAATAAATACCCGGGCACCGCCGGGAACTCTGCTAGTTGTATTATAATTTATTAGTTATATTTATCTGACTTAATGGAAGAACTTTCAGCCAAATGTTTATGACGTGTTGGATGGTTTATTCATTTATAATTTTTATATTATGTTTATATAATTTTTTGAAAAATGTTTGGCTACCAAAAAATGTTTTTATATTCAACCATTCCAAATTTATTACCTTATACTTGCACGTCAGTTCCAAAACAAGCACGAAACGCCGTGGAATTCGTATTGGACACTTTATGTATTTACTAATTTAATAAATGTGAGATAAATATAACTATTATTTATAATACGCCAAATCCATTTCACACCTGATGAACCCCCGTTTTATTAGCACGGTTTCCAGAGTTCGTAAAAAAGTGGAACACGACAGGTGATTACGAGTGTTGCCAGACTTTTAATCATTATTTTACTCTGAAGTTACTGTTTTAACCTTATGGAATTACTTACCCAGGACTTGACATCATTTTCCTCGGACCACTTTAAAAGCGGAGCAACTGAAATAAAATTCTGCCGTTCACAACAAAAAGTTTCAAACACAGCTTCCAAATAATGGAACGTGACAATGAGCGCATGGCGACAATGTAAACGAAATTGTTAGAAAGGAGGTTATTGCTGTTGACATTTTTTATCAATGTCCGCACATGTCGATAGCACTATCAAAATTGACGATAATAGTTAACTGAAATTACTGGAGATATTAATAACGATGAATATTTACTATGTACAACTGAATCTCACCTACATATCTCTTGTTTAACACGTGCTCACGCCACACACAGAAATTCGTATCAATAGTATACACATTTCTTACATATTGAATTGAAGATAATAATGCACTTGAAAACAGGGCTCAGATAAGGTCTTGCTGATAATGAATTATGTGATTATATACTGTTAAGGTTTTTCTGGTAGCTCCATTTGAAAGACTTGATACAGGAAGTGGGGAATGAGCAAAACTTGAAAGACGGGTATAGGACCTAATTATTAATTTTATGTTAGAATTTTGAACAAGACTTAGGCCTATCTTTATATAATACAAGTGTTGTTAAAATACTATTAAATGAGATTATATTGTTACTGACGAGTATAATTGTAAAATATGTTGACGTTTTCTCAAGTCTTCCGACTTGGCACGTGGTTAATGAACAATAGATTCGTCTATTCTTCAGACTTAATGCCTGTTTAATTAAGTTTATTCCCGAACGATGATATTGAATATAATATTCGGGTTGCACTATGTACAAAACGCCTATAAAAATGAAAAATAAAGAAATACACATTACTTTTTCAATTTCACTGTTTTTTTTTATTGTTTCATTCAAATAATGATGTTGCATATAAAATAAAATTTTATTTCAGTAATAGTACCGAAAAAAATAATTATTTGCTTTATATATAAAATTTGGAATAATAATTTCACATGATACATTAATTATAATTATTTGCTTTGTTTCACAATTACAATACATCATGAAGTATTTATGATGACTACCAGACATAATTCTTTGTATGCCAATACTATATAATAACAAAACTGTCAATGTATCTATAAGCTATAGAGATATCATTTGAATTATCTTGGTTGGGAACAAAATGAAAGAGAGATTATACTTTTCGTGTAAATTAATTTTTCTTTACATTTGAATATTTATTATCATTGCAGTACAAAAACTTTTGAGTTCCATGTAAATTAATTTTTAATTACATTTATAATACAGTACAAAAACTTGTGAAATAGTTGAGCACAATTTGACAAAAATATGAACACAATTTTTTTTAAAAAAAAAAATCTAAAAGCCCTGCACTTTTCCTGGAAATTTTGTAAATTTGCCCAAATACATTAAAGAATTTAAAAAACAACAAATATTAGTTTTCTAAATAAAAATTATTTCCAAAAAATTGCAGCATTTTTAGGTTTATACATTTTATTTTCTTATAGCTCATGAAAATACAAATGACCAAAATGGGAAAAAAATATTAATGAGCCTGACATTTGGAGCCCGCTCCCTATTAACGATCAGTTCAGTTCTCTCTCTACTGATTGTTAATAAAAAGTATTTAACCTTTCAAAGTTTCTAAGATTTGTTCTAGAAATTATTACGGAAGAAAAAAACCCAAAGTTTCAAAAGAGTAAAAATTCTGTTCGTCTTCAGGAATATTAAGTTAGCAACATGAGTCCAAGCACTCCATAAAAAGATGAAGCTACAAATTTCAGTCTATTTCAGAGTCCACTATAGGGCCTTCATTTCGGAATGAAAAAACATTGTAACAAACTTTGAAAACAATAAAAATATTATAATTACACTTTGTCATTGTCAGTGAATGTAAAGAAATATTGTAATTATTGGATTAATGAAATAAAATTTGACCAAAGAAACACACTGAAAGAAGGAGCAGCAGTCAGTTAATCACAATTTTCTTTTTCTCTTAATGGAAGACACAGCCATATATGATTATCTAATTTAGCAGTCTTAGGCCACAAGAAGGAGGTCTCATTGGGATTGTAAATATCATATTTATAAACTGCAAAAATTAAGAAGTATAATTTGATTGAAAAGTGAATAAAATTTAAAACCAAATTTGGACTAAATGTCATGAGATTTCAGTCTTTCATACAGACACAGATTCATCACATATTTGAGACCTTTACAAAATACATGGTAACACACTATATGTTCATAGTCCGTATGCAAAAGAATATAAATTCTTCAAAATTAAGTATATGAAAGTTTAATATCAATCGGTATTTATTAAATTCAAAGAAATGGAATGAATTTAACACTCTTCATGTGTTAATGTATAAAAAGGAAGACAACATACATCAATTTAAGAACAAATTAATAACTGCTCTGACATTAAAATGTTTCTATATGAAGCCAATGGAGTTTCACGGGTGGTGGAGAAGAAAAATATATGTAGTTAAAGAAGATAATAAGACACTTTCTTTATATTGCAGGTACTATATTGAAAGTAATATTATCAGTTTATAAAGCCAACTTTTGTCAACAGATTTTATAAACTTTTTTGGGTGTGACAATGTGTTAAATATCGTAAGTAGCAAAAATATGAATCAAAATATTTCGAAGCACCATAATTTGAACCAAGCTTAAGTCTTCTGTTAGTTGAAATATTACCACTGAAGTCAGAAGCCTTACCGAATCAACTAAATAGAGTTTTCATTTAAAGACAATATTGAGAAGTTAATTTTTCATGTCTCACAGTGGTTTTGAAAACATTGATAATTTTGCAATCCCACACATGTACACACACACACATATATATATATATATATATATATATATATATATATATAATATTAGTAAGGATATGATATTGTCAAAAAGAATTGTGATATTGGTATACCTTGGGCTACACCATACTTCACTTTCAGGTAAGTCACAAGCCATTCTCTCTTTCCTTTCCATACCAATATCAAAATTATATATATATAAACACTTAAGCAAAATGTGAAGAGGTCAAATTAAATTACTTTTGGATAGGAAATAGAGAGAGAGTGATGTCGAATTCAAATTTGTCAATTCGTGCCTGGCCAGCATGCACTTCAGAACTTCCTTCCTGACGAAGGGGGCTCATACCCTTGAAAATTTGAACTTCCACTATGCCAGACTGGACCAACTATTGATTTCAGGTAAATTGGCATCACTGTCTCTCTTTCCTATCCGAACATGTTATACGATCCTTATTACAGTAATGACTAATAACACAGAGATATGGTAGTGAAAAACAATCTGTAACCTTTTCATAAATAATGAATTATAGTAAAATATACTCAAAAATATTTTTTAAAACTAATTGACTACTAACAAAAGTATCAGAAGTATAATGTCACATTGCTTGAAAGGCAATTTGATTAAAAACTTTCAGATCATTTAATATTCATATAACTTATTTCGTATATGTAAACCCAACTCAAACTATTTTGTATAGAAATAAATGAAGGATATTTTCGTAGAATCATTACAACTAAATAACAATTAATAAAACTTTTACAAAGCAACAACAGAAGTATAAAATGTAATAATTGTATAACACACTACAAATATACATATAACTGTTCCAAAATATACAATGTGTTTCAATGAAATATGTACAAAACAGTCAATAATATTCAATTTATTAATTGAATAGTCCTTGAGACATTAATAAGTACCTTCAAAATGTTTTAAATTCATTAATGGTGGTGAAGCAGATTTAAAATTAACTTAGAATTTAAAGCTGTATTAAATTTGTCTGTATTACATGAGCCTTCAACTTATGCTTTCATAATTGTACATAAAACTGCAATGTGTCTCAAGATGTGAACATGTTCTTATCAATGTG
This sequence comes from Zhengitettix transpicula, assembly GCA_037074705.1. NCBI lineage: Eukaryota > Metazoa > Arthropoda > Insecta > Orthoptera > Tetrigidae > Zhengitettix > Zhengitettix transpicula. The sequence goes on along the minus strand of CM073593.1, from coordinate 66,928,439 downwards.
CATATATAGTTGTACTGAAAGTAACAGCAATGCAATGAAATTACTTTGAAGAAATTGATAGTTGAGAGCAATTGAGATGATTATGACAGTATCGTCAAAAGCTCTTAAAGGACATTATAGTGGAATAAAGAAACTTTAGTAATTGGGTTTTCCTAAAATATAATTATTGAACAATGTAAACAGACATTTTTCCCCGTGGATTCAGATAAAATGGATACATTCTGAGAAGAGAGACATACATTCAAATGATACAGTGTAAACGTGTAAAAATTGAGTATTATTAAATGCAATGGATGTTCCCTGCCTTTAAAGTCAACTCAACATCTATTTAAATGAAAACATGAACAATATACAAGCAACTAAGAATAAGAAAATGTGTCAATTACTATGGACAGAAAAGAGACACATGGAGAGTGGCCGACTTACCTTAAACTTAAGAGTCAGTAACATCTGGTTGGATAGTAAGGAGCAATATATATTAAAATCCTTGACACTACATATATATAGCATATTGAGAAATTTTATCAGTAGAGTAGAAAGTATCAAATTGTTGAAAAGGTTCAGCAGTTTCAAAACATAAGACAAAATATATTCAGTCTCCTTTCTCTTATTTATTTGATAGGAATGGTCAAAATATCAGAAATTCTGTACAAAACTATAAAAAGTAATTGTTTTTAAATTGTATAAATATTTCAATATTACTTGAAAATTACATTTATAGTTAAGTCTTATATCATCTCCTACTAATATTTATGATGAAGGAAGCAGTCAGTGGCAGCTGGTGCATATATGCTCATATGCTACAACACAAATTAATTTTTCTTAATTTTAAGAACCTTCATAATACTTGTGTCTTAACATTGTGAATTCCTGCTTTGATATCAAAGATATGCCCACCTTCTCACACTAAGTCTGGTAATGCAGCCACGTCTGTGCTACTCACTGCTGTAGCACATGATTTCTGTCAGTACTGATAAATGTGCTGTATTCAATTTCTTCCCTCTGCAACACCATGTAAAGCTCAAAAAACTGCTTCTTTCCTATGCTACAGAGCAGACAGCAAATAGAAAATAGGACCTTGCCATGCAACAAGACAGACACGGCTGCATCAGGCAGCATAACCAATTAATTTTAAATCAATTTGATCCATCCAATTATTAAAAATCCATTTTAAAGTAGTTTATATTATTTTTTAAAATATATTATTCATACATCTTGGGTAGTATTTTAAAAAATCACAATCAAAGGTTATTTTAAAGAAAAGGGCATCATATTGCAAAAATCTACCACACAACCCTGCATACAATATTGCTAATCTGTGTGGCTTGTTCCAATAATTAACTTTATTTAAAATATTTACAAAGAAAAATACTTTCATGTTAGATGTGAGAGTCAATTTGGTGTTAAATTATTACACTTTTAAAAATTAGAGACTATTGGAAACCAGGTGGATTGAATAAGAAATGTACTATATTATGGGTCAAGCGAGAGTATTGGTAACAGTATTGCTGTTGTATTATTATTTTACACATTTTTGCTCACAAAATGGTTTCTTGTGATAATGTAGCACGTAACTTAAAAAAGTTACGAGACACCACTGGAAATTATACAAATATTTAAAATCAAGAAACAGAATGATACAAACAAGATGTGTAAGAAAGAAGAGGTAACCCTATTACAGCATAATATTCTAAAATACTGTCAAATTGAAAACTAAAACTGTGCTTCTTCAAATTGAAATCAAACATTATAGACACACAATGTAAATAAATGAAGCTAAAACGTATTTTCAAAAATATCACACATTCAGTTCTCATCACAGTGAATTAGTTTTGCTTTTAATTTATCAATATTCTTTATGTTCAGTGCATATCATGGAGCTTCATGATTCACATAAAGCATTATCAAAATTGCATTATACTATTTAAATTAAAACATTGCGAGTACTATTGGTTATAGAATAAAGTATTTATTTTTAAGATGTTGCACAAATAAATTTTGTTTATATTTCATTATTTTTAATTTTTTAAATATTAGTTTTTTCATATTTTACCTCCATTTGTACTAGCTGCCAAAGTTTCGCACAAAATAGAAAATCGTACTATAGTAATATATGCGGGTTACCTTAGTATAGGTATAGGTATATATACCTTAATAGGGTAAATAAGAAATATAGCAAAATTATTCTGCAGATAGGCTGGTAATAATAAAGTATACTATTAAAATAGAGCACGACAAGAAGTAGTGATACCTGCTTCTAAAACATGAAATGATGATTTAATGATATAAGTATTTATATAGAGGATTTTTTATATTATTCTGACAGTAGCTTGCAAATTACTATAAACTAAGAAATCAGCTCAGCATAGAACAAGTGGTAGAACATCAAAATAAGCATTAAATTTATAACAAAAATTATTAATTTTATAAAATTATGCATCACTATTAAAAGTTAGTATTTATTATTAACAATAAAAGTGTATTATTTTAATATTAATATAATACAGAGGAAGAAATTAGATTGGGAATGTGATAAAACATCAATAAGAATACAAAACATATAAATACACTATTATTTATAAGACTAGATGAAATCTAAATTTCATTCTTGCTATATATTCTGAGCTCAAAAAAATAATATGTACCATTAAATCACAATTCAATATTTTTAAGGCTTTTATAAGAACAATTTTAACTCAGCCTTTCTCTGCAGATTTTATCAATATTTTAAGTCAGTTAAAACTGAATTATTTTTTACACATTTTTCAATAGATATTCAGCAAATTTCAATATCAATACATATAAATTTGAAATGGAAAAATTTACGTCTGATTATTATTCACTAGATATAAATTTGATTTCCCAGAACTTATTAATGATAAAAATTATAGCTACAATTTCTTGTATTTACTCATTCTGCATCCAGTTTAAAGTTTTATACAATAGGATGTAGTTAATTGAAATATAAATATACAATATGAATTTACACTAAAGTATTTGCACTTTTTCAATATTATGAAATTTTACTAACTCTCATAATTCAGTCTTCTTTTATAAACATATTTCATTTTAAAAATATAGTAGACACACACACACAAAGTTATCTCATTTCAGCCACTCCCTACAATAATTCCATTTCACTGTAGCAATATAGAATTTTATCACAAAATACATTTAAAACATGTAAACAGTTGTGGCTGAAATATTATGAATGGAGCATAAGTGTAATCATTTGAAATAGATATCATACATACTGTTTATGCTGATTCAGTTTTCATTTTCATTCTATACTTTACTAAATAGTTGTTTTAATATAATAATGAATGAAAGTATAATATATAAACTGAGATGCAATAATAATGTAAACCTGAAAATTGGATTAAAAATTTAATTCCTAAAGTGTCAAATAATTGGAAAAATACCTTAAAATAACAGACCTTTAAATAGTGGCATTTCTCCAGCATGGATACCAATTTTTGGTTTGCTACATGCACAATAGTTTGGGTATTTTTTAAAAAATAAAATTGAGGCTATTCACGTCTAGCTCTGATGTTTCCTTCCAATTGGTTTGTATTTTCTTCAGGAGTTCCTCTAACAGCCCGTGTCAACCATTCAACCTTGCAGAAGGACATTGTACCCACAATAGATGTAACAAGAAGAATAGACAGTTGAACATGGAGTCCAAAGAAAGAGCTATAGAAGAAGCTAATGGCAGCAGCAATTGACTGAAATATAAAATTTATTACATAAAAATATTTCAAATTCTGTTACATTAAACAACAACTTCATAATAACATGTCAGAAAGATTTCATTTTTATTAAAAATAAATTTTAACTTTATAATGTATAAGGATTATTTGATAGAGTTTTATTATGTGTATACTTTACTGTGACCAGCAGCTATGATAACCTTGAACAGGTGTGTAAATATCTAACATAATTGTACCAGTTCAAGTGCTATAAACAATGTGACAATCACATGGATTGGAATCTGACATTCATTAATTTATTGCATAATAAAATTTGTACCAAGAAGCATTGTATCTCGGTGATCTAGTGATAAAAGTTTGGACAGCGACTGAAAATCTTTTCGATAAGTGTGTCTTGACACACAGAATTATACAATTTCATAATGGTAAACAACTCTGTTAATGCTAGTTTTGCAAAGCCATGCTTTTATAATTTATTGTAATCTCCAAATAGTGCAAATATATATGTTGCTACCATTTTCTCTAATAAGCCAACACAAGATACTGTGATACTTTTTTAATTTTTTTTAACCTTATCATGGAGTACACTCTGATTCAGTTAAGTCTATGAATCGAAACTTTTGGTTTATTAAAAACTGGTCAGAATGATTTCTTTAAATAAAAGGTGGGGGAAGAGGGGGGGGTTATATGCAGTTAATAAATATAATTGTTTGGAAACACTCAATGTAGAGAACAATTTGTTGTATTTTTTTTAAAAATTCCTAAATTGTGTGTTTAAAATTTATCTGCAACTAATTGTTCTGTTAGAATATAACATGTATGTAAAATCATGGTAAACTTTGATATTGTAATACCTGTATTTACAAAATAAAATGCCAAATATTTTTGTTCTTAAACAGATTAATATGGCATCTTTAATCTGAACTATTTGACTTAAATTATTTTATGGTCTTTTATTATTTTAAAATTATTAGATTCAGTTTGTATTATGGTTAATTTTCAATACAAGAAGACATTTTGAAAACTAAACCTTATTATAATTCAAATAGTTTAACTCAATAATAAAATCATAACAAAGATTATAATATGATCCATTGTTCTAATTTCAGAGTGTATGATTCTTAAATTTATTTAGAAGTACTTTTTAAAAGGGGTTCTAAAATTGTTAGTAACTGATATGCATATATGTTACTATAAGTCAGCAATAAATTTTATTGTGGTGTGAAATTTTCTAATTTTGAAGGCAAACCCGGAGTTATTAAGTAATAACAAAGTAGGTTTGAATGTTATTTCATCTAAAGCAACACAAATTTTTGATTAACAAACACAATAAACTTACCTGTGTGAACTTGAAAAGTGCAAATGCAGGTGCACTGTCGTCTGACCACACACTTCCTAATATCGAGTATATCTGCGTGTTAAAGCAACTGTCACCAAAACCTAGCATGAAACTGCATGTCATTGCAAGATACTCACTAAAACAAATGAAGAAACAGCATTTTAATAGAAAGATAAATTTAGCACAACCAAAAATAAATTATATAATGTCTAATATAATTATTACTACTACAATGTCTGAGTTTGACTATAATGAATAACACAAAACAGAAAAAAATGTATGGATAAAAATATGCTAATAATGAGGAGATAAATATGCATCTAAGAAACAGAAATGATAGGGGAAACAATACATTACAAAAAGGTGGTATGGTTTGTGCTGAAGAGATAGTATCTAAGAAGATGGTCATTTCAAATATGCTGTATTTATTAAGTTAGAAATGACAACCTAACACATAGCTTGATGTAGCAAAGAGGATCTATACCATTTTAACGGGTATGTGACACTCAATAAATTAACATAACACAGAAATAAAGAGAAGTTCTCAGCTCATTTTTGTTTCAAATTCAATGCAGCTTCATATTTGGTACAGAACCATATAATAATTTATAGAAAATTAAATGAAATTAACAATTATTTTACTTGTTTCTTACTTGCTTGAAATATAGGCATCATCAGTTGTACTCTTAAATGGTGCAGAGTTTGGCAAATTAAGAAATATAAGGAAAAATGAAAGAATATGTAACAAGAAGCCAACAATAACAATGGGGTCTCTTCCCCATCGAATGACTCTGTGTCCTAAAATTCCAAACAACATACCACCTGCAAACGAAAAGACACACAATTTAATTTCACGGTTACTTATTTCAATACTATATTTTGTTTACTACATACCATCCAAAAAAATTTCTTGTAAATTATTTTATAAAGCAAAAAACTGTAAATATTTTGATTCTTTAACAGCCAAAAAGAAGTTTTTATTATTATATTAAATAAACAATACACAATAAAAAATTTAGTAAATAAATAAACAACACAACCAATATTTCAGAAAAATGTATTAATTAATTAAAACAAAAAATCCTTTAAACACAATACAAGGAAATATTTTTGTTTTAATTAATTAATTTTTTTTGACTCATTGGCAGTGTTGTTAATTCATTTATTAAATGATAATTGTAAGATAAATATAAAAATGTAGTACTTTACATGGAAACTAAATTCATAGTAATACAGTGTAGTCTCCATTCTAGATGAATTCTTGAAAAATCTTTGCTTATTTTAAAAAAATTTTCCCTATTACAATGACAGAAAAATTAATAGCATGCCAACATACCAACAACTTCCCCAACTCCTACAAAAATTCCAGACAGAGCAACAAGCTGGTTTGAGATCTCACCAAACTTTTTCGTGAAACCCAAGCTGGGACCATAAACACCACTGAAGAAGCTAAGTTCAATTCCTGAAAAAGGAACAGAGTCAGCAACAGAGTAACCCTTAAATTAAAAGTTAAAATAAATGTAAAAGTTATATACTCAATCTTTGCTTTTCAAAATGTTACCAATGTTCAGCTTCTCATTATATTATTTAGTGGGTAATTATGGTCAAAGCTTTTCTAATTAATCAACAGACATTAAATATATATCAAAAGTTATAATTCATTACACAAATCTAATTAAAAGCCAACATGTATCATCATGATCACAGACTATTAATAATTTTTATAAATTATATTATGTCAAGGTTTATTTTGTATTCATACTCAAGGCCAATAAATTAATAAAAATAATCAAACTAAAATTTCCACTTTAAGTTAAGAGTAGTTTCTTAAAAAAGAATATACTAGTAACAGTATTGGCATATTTTTGTGTTAAAAGATAAATGAGAAGTTTCACATAAAAACTTTAAAAGATATAAATAAACAATAAATAACATTAAATTATTGTTTTAATAAATGTCACTGCTGTTATTGTAAGAATGAATACAACTTTAATTCATGCATTTGGTTAAGCATGTTAACAGTATTTAATTAGTTACAACCTCAATAGTTTTGTGCAAGTCATTATCCAAAATAATAACAAAAAATATATATATAAATACCTGTATAGAAAAATGTAACACACAGTAATGCCATCTCTTTTGTGAAAAGTAAGACAAATGCTCTCTTTAAGGCTTCAGCAGGACTGCTGTAACCTTTGACAATGAGCTCTCCATCAGGAGCTTCTGCAGCTCTTAGCAGCAAGAGAAATAGAATTCCCACAATAGCCACACCAGTGAGCACAGAAAATACTATCAAACGTGTATGAGAATCAATCCGTTCCTTTCCTTGGAACATTATAGCAACAAATAAATTTCCAAAAAACATACTGGAAAAAAATTGTTAAAGATATATTAAATTTACTTCATTTTTAACATTACTGCATTATTTCTAAATAAGACATAAAAATTTCACTGTTAATACATGTTTTGAGTCATGTCCATATTTTATACATATATGTTGTTATATAATAACTGTACTAATGTTACTAAAACTTTATTCACATTCCTTCATTTTTATTCATATACTTATATTAAAAATTACAAAATAATTTGCTGTCTTAACCTCATATCTTGAAATGCATTAAATACATGATTTGTGAATGTCCAAATTCATTAGAAGTGAAATATTTAAGCAAACAGTTGGAGGTAAGGAAAAACATAATATAAGGCAAGTATGTGTATCTGTATGTCAGAGAGTTTGAATTGCGTCACATTGACAATGGTCACCTTTGTAGACTTTCGATAATGTTCTTCACCTGAATTGCAGTAGAGCCCAAAATATTCCAGAATTCCGTGATATAGTATTGGAATCTGAGTTCAGGGTAAGATAATTCCCTTGTCCTGTCCAAATTACTGCTGCTCCAAAGCCAACAACTGCAGAAGCTAAATAAAGAAGCCATGTTTTTGGAAGAAGAAATGACATAATAAATAACCTGAAAATAAAAAAATTGTCCATTATAATTAAGTAAAACACTCTTATGAAGAAAAGGTACTAATAATAAATTAATTTTGAGTATATCTATAAAGAACTGATTGTAACCAAAATATTATAAATTTTGTCTAACACTAAATGCAAATTTTAATTGCTGAAATTTTATTTTCATACAAATATAAATTCCAAACTGACATCTGAAAAGTCACAAAAGACAATAAATTTACACTTACATGTAGGTGACAGCACCTATAAGCATTACAGTTCGTGGGCCTGTTAAGTTAATAAGCAGAGGTGCCAGCCAATTGGAGAGTGCAAATACAGCATAAATTATGCACAGGCTAACATAGCCTGTTCCAGTAAAATTAGGGTCATCTAGGCTAATACTATTTAGAACAGTTTGCTGAAAAACAAATATATTGGTTGCAAACATTATTTTATTTCACTAAAAAAAAGTATATATAACTTCAGATATATTAAAACTAGTCAGAAAAGAATTTTCACTGACGACAAATGTTTGTACATTCAATTTATCAGCAGTTTGAGGGCGAAGGGTGACATTGGCTATGAATTCTTTCTGTAGTCAGATTTGGGTGGTTTAGGGACTTTTATTATAGATATTGATTTGTTGATTATTGAGTTTATGTTAGGAATTTGGATGTCTTTGTGGATTTGGTAGTTTCTTAGGAACCAAGGAGTATTGGTAATGTAGGACTTTGTTTTGGGTAATTGGGAGATTCTGTGAGTGGGTCTTGGCAGTGGAGCCCCAGATAGGGTAAACGTAGGACCAGATGGGTTGGATAAGAGAGAGATATATTAGTTGTTTAGTATTTATTGAGAGTGTGGTATAGAGTTTTTAATTTATTGTTAATTTTGGGGAAGAGGTTATTTATATGAGATTGCCAGGATAGGTTTTGGTCAAGGGTGAGGCCTCATATAAATGTGAGGGTATGATAAGACCTTTCATAATAAGCTTACTTCTGTGAGGAAACTCCTAAGTGTCAACCAAGGATATGATGTTAAATTTCCAGGAAAGATGGAACGTTTATGTTATTTGTCATGAGACCCCTCGTATTATTGTCTGAATATAATGGGCAAAAGAAATTCATAACACTGACAAAATCTGGACAATAAGGTATAAGAAGGTACAGAAAATGTTGGTCAACGTGTATAAATACAAATGGCGACTGTGTAGTTTCCTCTGTCATGTCAAACTTTCTGGACTGAGATAGCCGCTATTGAAAGATCTACTGACTTGTTCTGATGTAACATAATTCCAAAAACGAAACACGACTAATTTTCGACGAATATGACTCGTTGGAATTATGTAACACCTCTAAACGACGTTAAGTGAAAAAACAAAATAATTGTCATGTAGTTCATTAAATGCTTCAAATAAACAGGCAGTTGCATTCATACTAAAGTTCCCAAAAGACCTCGGCCTGTTTTGAGAGGTGTATGTTCCGGAGTCCCAGACCTTGAAAATACGGTAAGAGTTGTTATCTGTTCCCATTGGAACAGTCAGCCAGCTGCCTCCTAAACTGGTCGAGGTACGGAGAAGGGAATGCTGCGTCCCCAAAGCAAACTCCTCTCCCGCTATCGGAAGGGCGTGGGACAAGTACCCAATGCCCGACCTACCTGATACAGGTTTTCTAGGGTTTCTCTTGCATTACTTTTAGGCGAATGCCGGGTAGGATCCTTAAACTATAGCCCAGGGGCCCTAGTTAACCCTTGGCTACCTTCCTCTAGCCTTCCGCATCCCCCCTTTCAAATCCCTTCCTATGCTATTAAAGGGGAGGTTGCCACCATGTGGGTTACCCTCATGTAGCCTGTTACCCTAAAATGAAACATACTTAATTAGATTCGTCGAAAGAAAAGCTAACACATTTAAATCATCTCTTCTACTCCAACAGTCTTTTGACGTTAGCCCTAGATTCGCCTTTCATCTTGAAGATGTAGATTATACAGACTAAGGGAAAATCTAATGCCAACGTAAATTTTATTCGTCTCAAAGTTTAATGATCCTCCTGTAGCCTCTCATTTATCAAAAATAAATACCCTGGAGATAATTTAAAAACATCCTCACAGAGTATTTAGAATTAAGTAGTTTCTCCCCATTTTCTCAGAAATTGACGAATTCTATGTTAACAACAAAAACAAAAATTGTTTCAATTTGGGGAATGTCTCTAATACGTCTTTCCATTAGAAATTTAATTGGATTTCAGGATGAGTTCTCTCAAATACTTTAATCCGAAAAAAGTCGGAATACAGATTCCAGGACAATCGGCTCAACAAAAATTCACAAATTATAATATTCAACAACGATTTAATTAAAATAATATGTTACGTTCTCTCTTATGAAGCTTACTTGATACTATATTTTGCTCAACGTTTGTAGTAGTTCAAACTACCATTTCACGTATCTTAACTTTATATTTAGATAAAAATGAAACAACTTTGAATATATATTTACGAATTTCTAATTGTCAGAGTTTCGTTTATGGAATACATATTACTGTTAAGGACAGTTAATTAAAAATCGAACTGCGTTATAAGTACGCTTCTCAGTTTAAAAAAAAATAGACTAAAGGATGCATTATATAGACATTCGGACCTGTCATAAAATTTAACGATTTCCTAGCGCGATTTTATTACGTTTATTTCTTCAACTGATCGGGGACTCATGTGTCTAGCTCTGATTGTTTATCTTCTTCTTTACAGAGGAAGAGAGTTTTTTCTTCTTAGACAACGGGCATGGAAAACACGACTAAAAATAGTCTTGATATCGACAACGGTGTCACGCCAATAGCATTATGACGAGTTTTGTTTCAATAAGCCAGCAAGTTATGTGAAATAATCCAATTGTAAGCAGATATTTTTCCAAAAATTACACTAAGTAGCATAACTATGCTGCATTAAAAATGTAAGTGTAATATCGATACGGTTTTTGAAGTCTGGTGAGAATACCATGGAAACAGGCGAGATTTTCTGATCTTTAATCTAATGGATGGTTAAACGAAATTTCATCTTCCTTCCCTGAAGATGAACAGATTTTTTCTTTCTCAGATCGTTGGCTTCAGTTTCTTCTTCACTCAGTTGTATGATAAATTTCATATTTGATCACAGAGTCATGGAACTTTCGATGAATCTCTATCAAAAGTTTACAAGTGCCACCAATTTTTCCTTTTAATACAAGCGCTGACACTTGAGGGGACCGAAAATCCAAACAGTGCCCAAGTTCCGCATATACTACAGTTACTGACACAAAGCACGTCTTCAAACTACAGTTATGGAGTCTTACGGTACACATAAGTTTAACCTTGGCTTATTATGTACAACCAAATGTAGCTTGTCCCTAAATACGAAGCACGAGAAGGCTCCATTTAGTTGGCCAATGATTGTACACCATTGAGGCAGAAACAGTGAGCCGGCTGTGCGCTTTCACTGACGAGTGAAAGTGGAAGAAACCTAAAGGCTACGTTCGCGAATTTCAACACGAATGGGCGAGGTTCTTCTGAGCGATTAAGGTCATAGCTGTGCAATTATGTAAAAAAAAATCATTTTATAAATACTCATCTCCTCTATAACCGACTGTCAAAATATGGAACAGGATTAAATGCTTCCGTTTTGCCGTGGAATTAACGTGTGATTAACAGTTTCACTTAGATATATCTCTGTAAATCAGTATTCAGGCTCTTTGAAGATATATTCAGCACGGCTGAATCTAAGTATCACACCTTGATACCGAAGTGTAAGTTAAACTTAAGTTAATCCTTCTTATGAACCTATAGCATACCTTCAATATCCAATTCTCCGATGAATGAATGGTCGAAAACGATCAAAAATAATGTCCATGACCTTTTGAGGATAATTTTTAACTGTTTAAAAAAATTACGTACAACATCGTTGAATGAAAATGTTAGAGAAAAGATAGATAGGAGCTCTTAAAAACAGCCTTACCTCTTTATAATCAAGCCCAAGACCTCAATGGCAATTATACAGAAACACAGGGTATCAGTCCACATCAGTTGTCAGGAAATACAAGACGCTGAATTCAAAAATCAGTCTGAATTTATTGTTCTTGCTTGGGACGGATGAATGATCTGCACCAGGAATAATGTGTCAAAACTAAGAACCTCCAATTTAACATCCGATTTGAGCGGCGGAAGATTCTCACTAGATGATCGTGTTTGAGACCAGATCTTTGGTTTAGTGGAGGGAGCCTTATTCTAATAACGAAGCCATCGGAATTACTTAACATGATCATTATACTTCCGTTGTCATCCAAAATCAATATATGCGGTTATAAAGGCTAGTGATGGCTCGTGGATGAACCGTGTCCATCCATTCATTCAGTTCACACCTTTCGAGGATTCCTGGCACACTTGAGACTACCAGGACAAAGTTCCATAAGGAACGAAATAAAAGTTGGTCCAATAGCTCTCATTGAGACAGCAGCGACGTTGGTGAGTTGAGTGGCCTGTCACACCGTCCCTTTCTAACGGTATTTTCTCACAAGGCCGTCCACTTTCCGCTTCAAAGTCAATGCTAAGTGTAATCCGTCGTCGATCCACTCAACTTTCTCGTATGGAAGAATGTTGCTATACGTGTCACACGTGCCTTTTCAGCTCGAGCCCCATTGAAGAAACCATCTCTACACAAACTCTTGATCTGTCTTCATATCTGCACAGCAATGTTTAAAACCCATCCATAAAATAATCAAAACACATTTAAATAAAAGCAATTTTACTTTAAATTAACCATCCTTCACGAGTATATTCAATTAACTGCATCTGGTCGTTGGGAAAGATTCAAAATAATGTGCTTGTAAAAATGCCAAAAAGGCTGAGGACTACCGACATTTTCGAAAAATATAAAATAAGTAATTAATATTACGAGGAATTCGATTACTATAAACTTATACGATTTAAATTATGTGCGCTGTGTGCACCGCTTCATCTTTCTCATCCAAACTGTGATAGTCTCAATTAAAAATTTTAAAAAAATCATTGTTCCGACCGGAATTTGAAATTGGTAATAATCGATCGTAACTCAAGAAAATTATATTGACAAGAAGAGAAAAAGGGAGACTCGATTCCTCTGAAACATATAAAGATATAAATATATAGGAAATCTGAACTAGTCTATTTCTTATACCTACAGAATGCATAAATGAATACGATCTCCAACACAATGAAAAATATACGCCTATTTTGAAAATTAATAAGAAAAATAGCCAAATACAGACAAAGAAATGACGATATAAATGCCACAACGTTTCTGGAAGCCTTGTGATGATATAAATACCACACAACTTTTCTGGAAGCGTTGTTCCTTTCTTCAGGCGCAAAGAAAACTAAAAAACACAAGAGCCTAGAGCGACACAACTGCACGTTACAGTTGACAAAACTTGAAATGGAGGCTATTTTTCTTATTATTAAAAGAGGAACTAACAGAATTAGGTCAGAAAATTACTACAGGACCAGGAATAGAACCCAGATCCATCGCTGAGTCACATCTCTGCCCCAGACTGCCCTGAGACTGTGGTCTCAGATACTTAGTCCACCAAACTCTCCACCTACAAATTTTATCACTACTCAAATGATTCTAAAATTGGGGTTGCTGAATAAATATTTAAGCAGGAATGATCAAATCTTGGTCTAGTAGTCATTACAATGCTTTGGTCCAGCTACCACATTGATATTCCGAGGAGTGTCTTGACGCCGTAACGCTCGCTGACCCCAATCGAGACTGGACAGAAACGATTACATGGAAGTCTGCACCATGACGTTCGAGTTCCACAAATAAGCCGTCCGCGTGGACCACTATCTCTCAAGTTTCAAGCTATATGGAATCGCAATACCTAGAAGAATATTTTCCTTGTATATTAAACAGTTCGCGTCATTTGGGATCCCACAGATTCCCACTGGAGCCTCTCAACGAACCTAGACCCCAGATAAATCCTAACCGTACTTGCACGACGCAAATATTTTGGATTATCCCAGAAATAAAAATGATTCACGACAGACTCGTTTGTTAACTTAAAAGCTTTTGAAAACAAATTTATTTGGAAACTAGATCACCTAGCGTCGGAGTTCTACCTTGGGAAAATCATTTTACCAATTTATGATTTTCTTGGAAATTTATATTTTTAATAATGAGAGGTGGTTTATTAAGAGGACCAAACTTCCGCCAGCGGCGCAAGCCGGCCTAAGTTCTATGAGATCTGTCGATCGACTGAAGTGGTTTCCGTTCATCCTGGACAATGGTTTTCCAATTTAGCTCATAGAAAATTGTGAAAGTACTGCTTCTAATATTTAAAAAAATGAATAATCGAGTGAATTTAGAATTAAAATAGAATGAGAGGCGTATTGGTAATTACGATATTTATCAATAGCAACGTTAGCCTTGGATCACTTGTCGGAAATACTTTTCTTTTTCACAGAAATACTGAAAAAAAGTTCAATAAATGGTTGAAAATAATTTTTGGTTTTACATTTTACTCGTGTTGTGTGTACACGCATTAGAGACCTGAAGGTGGTAAAATCTACAGAGTTTCACCCGGAGGCTACTCGTTAAAGATTATGTGAAGACCAAAGTACACAGTGTCTGTCAGTGAACGAGGTCAATGTACGAGAAATCTCCGCCGAAGATTGTCCCTCCAAAAGAAAGTGCCAACAGTATTGGCATGCGTTCGTTGCAAATTTCAAGAAAGCACCACGTGAAGCTGAGAGATGATATATAATTGCCAGAATTTGTCCAATCCTGTTAACTTTCCTCGGAAAATCTCCAGTGCATTCAGGTCCTCAAATTTGAGTTTACAGAATTATTTTCTTCGTCTCCAATACCAATTTTGTATCTAATGATTTCGTACCGCTAGGCACAATATGTTTTCATCGTTTGGAAGATTCTGTATAGATAAATTTATTTTTTTAAAAAAACATTTAAGTACTATATATACCAAATACCGTGTGAATGAACAGCACTTACTCAAAACATAAAAATAGTACAAGTTAATAAAAATTATTTAAAATTATGATCAAAGATGCAATGAAATAGCACTTAACTTTTGTTAAGCTATAGCTACGTCTGACAACCAACTGTTGACAATGGCTTCGTTAGGAACGGACCAGTCAGAAAAAAAGCACAAGGATTTGGTTCCATCTGTAGATGTCCAATGAAACAATTTTTAGCTCTAATATTCCAGTTGATTAGCTGATGGGAGGGGGGGGGGGAGGTTCATTCACTGGATAGTTCACCCTAATCCCTTCTTGGTACTTCATTAGTTACCCTGTCCGTCCTCTTTATTTTTTATACCCTTATCCAGCACCAAATTCCACGTTCCCAATATATTTTCTTTCCTGTTTCCCAGTCATCTTAAGGCTGAAGCTGCAAATAAGGCAATTTCACCTAATGTAAATTTATGAATATTATTTTCTTCGTAAAAGCCTGTCGCCAAAACCCGTATTTACATATATTTTTTTAAATTTCATGCAGACGAACAATAAATGACAGCTTTTTCAAATCTACTTTGCCACAAACAGGACCAATAAATTTAAAGATCAAGAACTTTGCAGGTGAACTCGGTACAGCAACAGGTTCAGTCTTACGTTACATCACGCAATCAATTGCGTGTTTGGAAAAGTGTATTTAAAGCGACCTTTCCTGTTTAAGAAGCAGATGTAGAAAGCCGGGCGTGAGCGGTGACAAGTCGCCGATTATTTAGAAGCCTTTAATGACGAAACAGTATTTCTATCTTGACCCAATTGCTAGGCATTTTTCGCCGAACGCCTCAGTACTTTCCTCTAAAAGTCGACATTCCATTTCACAACATTTCATGTCACTGTTTCTGTATGGAAAACATTTCCCCCTAGCTATTACCGATTTAAAAAGTCAGGCAAATAAATGACACGGATTTTATGTGAAATGATTTGATGGGCAAGCGAGTTTTTACTGTCCAGCTGTAGACGAAATGTATTAACTTCCACAAACACTTCGATGAAACAACATTTGTAATCGTATGAGAAATTATTGAAATTGAAATGTGTAGCTTCTGGTATTGCAAAATAGTTTGTTCTGCTTTCCCCGGCTGTCTGGCTAAAACTGAAGAAAACCAGTTTCTAAATAAACGCAACCACAAGACATAAAAGTATTACGGGCATGTCTATGTGTTTCATAATGTCATCCTAATTTGAGTAACGCAAAAAAAAACATTTCAAGACTGAGTCCGCGAGAAGTGAAGATGTTAGTATCCAATTTACTGTGAATAGGACTGATCCCGGTGGAAGTTTTATCAAAAATTAATACAAATATATAATAAATAAGCATTAAAAGAAATTTTTACAATTCAAAAATAATTATTTTAATAATATATAGGGTAATCCACATAGTGGCCACTCCCCTCTTGTAGCATAGATAAGGGACTGAAAGAAGGGATGCGGAAAGGTAGCCAAGGGTTAACTCCCGAACTGTAGTTTTAAGGATCCTAAAAGTGATGCAGAGAAAACCATAGAAAAACCTGCATCAGGTAGGTCAGGTACCTGGTACTTGTCCTACGCCCTTCCGAAGGCGATGAAAGGTTTTGCAGTGGGGACGCATCATCTTCGTGCCTCGACCAGTTTAGGAGGCAGCTAGCCGACTATTCAAATAAGTATAACGGACAACTATTACCGTATGCCCAAGGTCTGCGACCCCAGAACATTCACCTCTCAAAACTGACCGAGGTGCCTCGGCTTGTGAGAACAAAACGCTTCTGTACATATTTGTACCCTCTTCCGACTGCGGTCTGACTGAAAGAAAGGTTAACCTTGATGTTATAAACTTTTCATCATCCTGGCTATGAATATTATTATAATTATAATTTTGAGAAATATATCCTGGACATGTAATTCGGAAAATAATAATAGTTATAGTAACCTCGTCTGAAAACTGCAACATCAGGATTTCGTGATAATGTGAATTAATAATTTTCCCAGACAGCCTCAGGAAACGTTTATAACATCAAGACGAACCTTTTCTTTCAGTCAAACCATAGTCTGAAGAGGGTACAAGTACAGAAACGTATTTAACAAAGTAAAATAAAGTAATTGTTCAACTTTTTTAAATTACAAAAAATTACTCTGTTCATTATATTATATTATTAAAAAGGCGATAAAGTAAAATATTATTTAAAAAATTAATACAAATAAAAAATTATTACGATATAAGAAATAGGCCTACATCAGATATTGACATGAAATTTAAAAGTAAACTTTCTAAAACACTCCTCTCAAAGAAATCACTGATTATTTAAATTGAAAATTATCTGACATTCCTAAATTATAATGTAATATTAATGACCATAAATTTTAATGAAAAATTACAATTTATTCATATAAACATTTATTATACTAACGTCGTTTCTTCCTAAAAATTAGGATCTCTTCTGGTAATGAAAAATTATAGCTTCAAAGCACATATTACTTGATCTATGTTTTGATGTCATGTTGTTGAAAATCCGGTTACAACAAAAACATGTAATTGAAATAATACTCCATAATTCGTAAATATTAAATGCCAAAATGAATTCTGCAGATACTGAATATATTTTACAACTCAAACCAATGACAAGTACCACGTGACTTGAACAGAAGTTTTTCGGGTTTTTCATTGTCCGAGTTATGGAGAAAAGTTATGTGACTAAGGTGAAGTAGAAATGAGATCAAGAATTATGCAAAATAGAAGAAAGGCAATGAAATTCTACAAACACGATTCTACTAGTGTCGATAAATTTCAAAACCTGAATGAATACCAAGATTTGAAGAGGTTTTTGTTTTTCATTCATACACACTTAATGTTTAAAAACATCGTAAATGTGTTCTGTGTTTCAATGACGGTATTAAGCTACCAAAGCTCCTGACAATGTTTATTCGCGCTATCTGTTCTCAGCAAACTCACAAGAGTTCATTAGATAACTTAACTCTAAAATCCTTAAATCTTATATATAAAATTTCACGCAGATTTCATGATGGAAGCACGTTTGCCAGGTAACTGTGTAATGGTTTAGATAGTCTTCCAAAAAAAAAATAGGATATCTGAAGGAGGGGGGAATTGCGTTGTCCAACGGCAATTGATGGACTAGGATTGGTAACCGTTTTTGTTGAAGGATATTTGAAAGTTTATTCAATTGTCCATATCGCTGCATACAAGCAACAAGAACTGAACAAATATGGATTAATTGCATCATAACCTGGGGTGAGTCGCGCGCAGTTATTTACTTAGACTGTTAAATCTTGAAAGAGCCGTGTGCGAGGGTGGTTCAATGAGGAATACCTCCTATATTTTTTCTGCTTAAGTAAGTTTGTTATGTGAAAATTTTGACTTTGGCGCGATTCCTCAAACATTCTTCTCTCATCCACTGCAGTAACAACTTCCTAAGTCAACTGGTGGCAGCACTGCACCCTCTTACAAAATTACCGACATTGACGTACGTACGTATTAGACAGCGTTACTGTGATTCAATTCTTAAATGTGAAAGGTAAAACACCCGTTCGCATTCATGAAATGCTGAAAAATGTGTATGGTGATGCAACAGTGGATGTATTCGTCGCTGTAACGAAGCAGAAGGGCAAACGCCGTGAAAATACCCGTGAGTCGATGGCTCAGGAAGCAAGACCATGCTTTTTACAACAGTTGAATACATATCCTTGTTAAAAGGTGGAAAAGGACGGAGACTATATTGAAAAGTGAAAATTAATACCCTCCACAGCTTCGAAAAAATTAAAATTATTTGAATTAAAATATAAAACGTCTGTATTAAAAGTATAATAAATGCGATAAATACGTAGCGTGGTATTTATTTAGCACTTAATTTTATCCGTTACGTGGCTTCTTATTTATCTAAACAAATTAATAATTAATAATTATTATAACATTAATAACTTAATAATTATTATAGATTAATATTATTATAGATTAATAATTAATAATTAAAATTAATAATTATTATAGACACTTGTATCTATTAATTAAACTGAATAGTGTCAATCAAATTTATTTATTTTTTCATAAACCAATCACTTGATTCAGTTAATAAATAATAATTTATTACAATTGAAGCCTTATAGCATTTTTGAACAGGATAAACTCAAAAATTGTACAAAAATTTCACTGAATTTTTATATATGCATTTTACTTTTTTTAAGTGCAACATATCCTTTATAGGTTGCCGAATTCCAAGTCAAGAGTGTGGCTTTAGTCAAAATCTGAACTATTGGACCTGTCTTTCGATTAATAACACTTTCTTTTAGAATATCATTGATATTTCTACGAGTAGTTTATGGCCTGTTAATTAAGAATTCAAATAAGAGCTTAGTTATTTGCAAAAACTTCTATTTAGGTGGGACCCGAAGCCGAGTAACGGTGCTAGAAGCCGGACGACCTTTCCACTCTAACCGTCCTTCAAATCGAAGAACCGTGGAACGTAATTAACAGCCGAAAGATTGTTTTGATTATTGTCGTCATATTATCGCGCTTACGACCACTTTCCCAAACTGACGGACGGCGACGAAGAGACGTCCACATATCCACGGAGAAACGTCACTAAAAATATAATTTTATATTATCTTGTGAAATTCTTCACCGAAAGGCACTTTTTAAATAGCCAGTATAAATCAATGATTCATCAACGAAAGGAAATATTTCACACGTGGAACAGTCGACACTATTCAGAGGTAACATAAAGAAATCAATGTATACTTAAAGGTTGATCTTGAGTTGCTTAAAAATTTACTCATACTGAGGATGTTATTTATAATGTCATTGGAAAATTCATATTACCTTTGCTTAAATATTTCATAATTCATAACATTTAAATAAATACCAAGAATTCGTTGTTTGTTGTCGGCTAATGTATTGCAAAGCACGTAGTGACCAAAGGAAATAGACTGTCTGGCAAGAAAGATCAAGGCTATACCACTCATGAGAACTGAAACGTAAAGGCCTCAAGCTGTAGCGTACTAAACAAATCACGTTGAGAAAAAAGAACGCATTTTCTAAAATGCGAAAATAATTTTTTGCTTAGATATATATGACTTAGAAGATATCAAGTGTTAGCTGGGTAAAATGAGGAAATAAAACACAACGAACTGACCAATGAAATACGGAGTTCAAGTACCCGGAATATCTGGCATGTTTACATTTTCCGCCGAGATAAACGACCAAGCAGCGCCAATGCGCAGTTTTTATCACATAAAATCCTCGATATCAGAGTTAAGAGAAATTCGTAGAATGCCACGTTATCTTATACTGTGTGTTTAACTATAAGAACGAAATCGAACTTATGATTGTATAAATGTTTTATAGTTTGCAGTCTTAATCCAAAATTCGTTCGCTACAGGAGAAAAATAAGAATTTTTTTTAAAAAAAAATATGCTGAAGAACGAGATATCGGGTGAGTAAGCATACAGTATTTAGCTCATTGTTAAGTTACTAGTGTGAGATAACACGGTTCATTCCTATTGATCGGAATCAAGTTAATATTGTGACTCACTGAATTTCCTTGATTCTATTTTCCCCTTGTTGAGAAGTGATAAAATAGAGAACTGTAAACGCTTTATTATTTTCATTTGCTCGTAATGAATCATTATAGTCATTAGCGAAACCGTTTCTGTTGATATCATCCCCTCACACTTATTAAATAGATTACTAAAACTAAGTAGTCCATTATTTTATATTCATTCATCGAGACGGTGTGCGAACCAGTGAAGAACTGGTGACACATCACGTTTCACAAAAGAAAGAAGGGGAGAAGTGTATTGGAATGCAAAAGATAGCAATGAACGGTAGTTATCATTGGAGGCGACAGCAAGGTTACATGCATCAAGGTCTCGAACGTGACGGGGAAAGCCAAATGGTGGGACTGTCGATCCAATCGTCACGGTTTCGACTTGTGACGTTCGCATTAATATCACGCCGTATGTCACGGATCGTATACATGTAAAAATGGCGTAAAGAGTGTGTGTGTGTGTGTGTGCAACGAGGCAGGGATTGTACAGCACATTACAGCAGCCGCTTATTAAAACTTTAATATCATATGTGTAACCCCATGAATTTGTTAATTGAATAAAAGAGGTGCTAAGTAGTTTCTTCTCGTATTAATTAAATTTTTGTTGTAGGATTTTTTATTATATAGATTACTTATAACGAGGCCCTTGTTGAGTAACAGAGTCACTTTAGGGAACGAGTTCCGTTTCAATCTAAAGCTGCACACCTTCCAAATCACGATTGACGGGAATTTTATTTAAAACACTTCTCTCCTATCTGTATATAGTATATATTATTTCCTCCGTTTTTATGCAGCAGTTCTTCAGCAAGTTGCATATCTTCCAGAAGGCGATAGTGAAATCTAGAGTAGAAGCGAGAAACGTGATTCTACAATCTATAAATACAATGAAATTTAAGAAGATATAACCCTGAAATATGGGTTGAAATATATAAGGTCTAAGTATAAAGAATCTAATTGTTAGAAAAAAAATATAAAAATCACAGAAAACTAATTTCGGTCAAGGACAACACAGTTTCACAAAAATGACGTGAGTAAAGTAAGAAATTCGGCAAAGAAAATTCAAAATTGAGAATACAATAATCAAAAGTAAATTAACAGCGGCGTGTCGAACTGCTTCAATACCGAGATAGTTTCGAAAGATATGAATTTCAAGAATCTGCGGATATATAAGTGCTATGTGTGGGAGCTTGACCGTAAATGTCTTGAAGAACAATTTTTTCACTGTAGAGAAGCACAATATAAATGTGTTACCTCGTTAGGGACATCGATATTTAATAGGCTCTGTATAGTCAATATTTTCATGTATGGCAGTACGCGTTCTTTGGTACAGATAATGGCTTTGAGACAAAGTGCCAAAGATAAAATGCACAGTTCGTAAATTAGATTTCGACTTAAAGGTTTCTGCAGCTCCAGTCATGTTTCCAATTTAAAAATAGTTATTTTTTTAGCTTCTCTCTATTGTTATAGGACAAACTTTGAACATTAACACATCACAATTGTACTTGTATATATATATATATATATAATAATAATAATAATAATAAAAGAAGAGAGAGAGAGAGAGAGAGAGAGAAGAAGAGTAGTAGTAATTTTGTAATGTAAATCGTGGTCACTAATAACCATGTCGGTTGATGTGACAATAAACTAAATATTTAAAAAAAATTCTAATATTTAAAAATTTTATTGTATAATAAGACTATAATTTATTTCTAATTATATAAATAAGTAGATATTAATCTTTGTTTTTAGTTCATCACCTGGTGTACCGTGTGCCATTTTTATAGCTCTTACGATTTCGAATCACCAGTCGAAAGCAACAAAGATTGCAGAAACGTTTTATCACTTAATTATGTCGATTAATTGACTACTGCTTCATCTAATTAATCAGCATCTAAAACATAAGTTTTTAAATTTATTACTACTGATAATTTATTACAGGTTTTATTTAAGCATTTTTATTTAATTTTACATTTTATTCGGAGCTTTAGATGGAATTCATCGGGAATGATATGTAATATTAAAATAAATTGACAACTAACTCATATTAATTTTTCAACTTTTATAGTGTTTTCATAATGTAATAGATCGGTACATTATCATCAAATATGGAAAGCATACAAGACTCTATGAGCACCGTTCACACATAAAAGCCTATATCTATGCAAAATATATTTTTACCAACTGACGCGACGAATTACTTTGCAACGCTTTTTTTCTAAGTTAAATTTTTTATATGACTTTTCATATTGTGAGACATATATTTTGTGCCGCGAAAGTGACGTCAACAACCAAGCACCAATCAGAAGCCGCCACGTCAACACGTATGTTTTATATACATACAAATAACGATCATAAGTTTTTAAAATATATTTAGCGTTTCCTACCACAACCCTTCGTTTTGTATTACCAACAAACCCAGCCTCAGATTTCAGTTCTACAAAGTAAATCCACCCCCAATAATGATAAAAAAAACGAGATTCCAAACAAACTGATAATGCCATGTACCGTATCACTCCAGAATTATTTGCGATGTGAAAATACACTTCTGCTACAAAAAATGATGAATTCACAGAAAATACTTGATGTAATGTTCAAAGCGAGAACCATAAATTTAATTTCTTGTTGTACTTACTGTTATAGAATTAAATTTAGTGTGTAGGTGGACATTTTACACTCTCAGTTACCCCGGGATGAGATCCCCTCACATCCCCGTATTTTAATAAATATACTACAAATAGTTAAAGCATAAAAATGTCTGTATTAAATGATAATTAACAAAACTAACGTACGTCGTCTGGGTTTGAGCGGCGTATCGTTGGTAATACTCCTGACGTAAGAAACAAGAATTGCAGAAACGTTGTGTGTGATTAAGTTAAGGCTTAGTTCTGTTCTGACTACTTCATTAATCCTATAAAGATATTGGCCGGCAATTCCTCGCGGAAATACATTGAAGTCGATTTACGCATACTAATGAGAGCGTGTTGAAAGTGATCAAAGTGAAAGTTAAACAAGTTGGTTAAGTGACATGAAGCAGCAGCAACCCTTGGCGCCTCCTATATCTGGGGTAAGCTTTATGTCAGCTAGGTTGACAAGCTTTCTACCATTGCCGGTTTTCCTGGATGTGAGCCAAGCGAACTGCGAATGGGTCATGAGACTGGGCCAACGTTCTTTCTGTTATCAGGCAGGCCCACAAGGAAAATGTTTTGTTTGCTACATCTGTTCCCAGGGTTACTGTACACAACTGTCCCGGGAGTGTGGTCCGGAAATTGGGTCGCGGGCCAGATCACAATGCTCAGCGGTTCCATCGCAGTTCCACCAAGCAGGCACAAACAGCTCAAACTTTCAATAAATGTCTAAAAAAAAAAGAATTAGACTTCTACGAGCGACTGAGCTTGATGGATCAAATACAAACCAGTATCGTAATAAATTAAAAAACAAGTATTAAATAGTCGTATTAAACTTTCCCAGGGGAATGAGGGAAAATGAGACAAAAAGTACTGGTTCATTAGAAAGTAACATTCAATTAAGAAATACGGTATGAGACTAGTCTTCTCAGAATTCAGAGAAAGTAATAATCTGTTCTAGATACGAGTGTACGATCTCTCACCCAAGAGATTGAAAGTTTAGACCCACAGATTAATTTCGGGTATCAGCCACTCTTTGGTCCTCTTCACTCCCTCTGGGTGCCCCCGCAGTGGCTCTCCGTCTCACCATATTTGAGGCCAAACATTTAATCTCTGTCTATGTCCAGTCAATTTTTCTTGATTGCCCTGTTTCGTGTGGTTTTTGGCCTTCCCTTCTTCCTTAGCTTTAAATAATTCGGGTTTACGTAGCACATATCCATCACCACATCCAATTTCATGTTCTATTGTTTCCTGTCTGCTACAATTCAAGTACTCAGTGTTTGAAATTTTATGAAACCATTTACACTCAAGATCTTAGACGGCATTTATTGAACTTGTAGTTTCCATTTTAGGTTTAATACAATCTTCTCTATGACGAAGTTATTTTACATTTGTATTATAAATTTTAATTTTTTGCACTATTAGATATATTGTTTTTTGCAGGATGATTAGCATAGAAAAACTAATACGAGCTTTACCCTACTTAAAATATCCTAATTTTTTCAATTATACGTTCCAAATATTTGAAGCTATCGACTTTAACGCGTTACTTTGGTATTGATGGTAAATTTGTTAAACGTAAAACTACATTATTATTCGGTGTCTGGAGACTGTCTTAATAATTCAGTAATCCTGTTACGCTTTTTGACTGGTCCCCGATATTTTTGGACTGAAAAATAGCAGCTAAAAATCAGTAGGTCGGTAAAAGAGCTGTGTTTTAATTTTGATAATAAATAGACCAATAGTGTGTTGTGTAGAATTCGGTCTTATTTAGAAACAGGTTCGCAACCTTGGAGTAGCCTACCGTTATCTAGAAAATAAAGTATACAGAATAGTTTTCCACTGCACGTATGGTGGTAGTTTTCATACACACAAAAGTAAGAGAAATATAAAAACTTTCAACCAGACCTTCCATTCTCCCAGTCTGAGACAACACATCGTTATCTAAAATTAATTTTGTTGTTGCTTTTGTTATTAATAGACATCAATCTCTGTTCGGTATCAAAAACAGGAGGTCACACAAAACATGCTCCCCCTCATTTTTTTCCCAATATTTTACTACAAGAAGGAATTATTTTTATTTCTCTGTGTTAATGTCAAAGTATTTCCAATCATTGTAGACACGAGAAACTCCCAGATTTCCATTGACGTGCAACGAGCTTCAGGATTCCTCTAACAATTCTACTGACTCTCGTTACCAACTCGTAAATATTTCTTGTTGTTCTATTAGAATTTTTAATTGTTATTTTGGCACGTTATAACCGCAAATTGTACAGTAATTTAACTAAATTTTTCGAATATAAAATATGCTAAAAGAGTACCCTGCCTTTATAGACGTCATTAAATAGTTAAAAGGTACGTTCATAATTCAACAGTCGTCCGAGATACATAAGGAAATAAATTCCCGAACCTGAAACGTCAATAAAAGTTGTGTTTAAACCTCGGTCAATCGTTGTAAAATTTCAGATACTGAAGCTTATGCTTTGCAATGGTATTATTTGAACATGACTTTGTTATCGAGTTTAAGGACGTGGACTACCATTTTCGAAAAATTTACCTATAAGGAAATTTTGTTTAAAAGAAGGGGAACCGAGGTGGTCATTTTTCTATCCTGGAAAATTCATAGTTTTGAATCCAGAACATTTGCAGGTGAAACGACGATCTCTAGTCACCGGCTTTAGTATATAAAGATCGCCGTTTAAGTTTCCAAAATGAATACATTCCTGATTTTTTTTTTTGCAGATTCTTTGTAGACAATAACATATTTGATTTTATTCGACGCTGCAGGAGGCTACGCCCTACTATATGAGACATCCGGCTATCACTCGGAATGGTTAATTAGCCAACTGAGATGAACCTCCAGCCCATTAAAATTACATGACGCAATACAATTTCGGCCGACAATATCGTATCACATTAGGCTGGCGTTAAAAGTCTAGTGTCTTCATTTTTATAGATTAGTAAACTCTGTGATACAGTAAAACAGAATAATTGAAATTTTAGAAAAACGTATGTACAGAATACGGTATAATTGATGATAGCTATAAATAATATGACCCAAAAAGATAAAGATGAATGACGTGCAATTTTTATTTAATTAAAAGAAAAGAATTTGAAAAAATTTCAAATTTAATTAGTCGAAGTAGCAATTAACAGACAAAGTTAAGTTATAATATAAATTCCACATATTTCATCTTTGTTGCTTTCGTGCAAGTGATTCAAATTCTTACGTTTTTTAATCATCTCACGAAAACAATACGGATTGCAGAAACGTTGTGTGGAATTCATATTATCATTACAAATTTGTTAATTGGCTTCTTCTTTGTTTAATTAGTCTTCATCTGATATAAACGCTTTTTTCAATTTACAACTTTCATATAATGGAAGTGAAATCCAAGTTCATGTTAATTTTAAGCAAAACGTTAGAAACTAACTTCATTTAGAGGAAATTATCGGTTAACTAAATTAAAATGAAAAAGGGTTTCAGTTCAATGATACAAAAAGGAGATATTTTAATCCATTAGAAAATATAGAAAAGTAGAATTTGGAGTAAACCGCAAAATGCAAGACAAGTTTTTGCGCCACAAATGACTGGTATTCCTATAAAAATTAAAATTACTTCTCCGCGGTGGTTCTAAAAACTTATTCATATATATTGAGTGTGAGAATGTGTGTCAAAGATTGGCTTCCTGAGTTGCGTATCGTGTTAACTGTGAACCAGTTACACTCGACACGTCACAAAAAAAACACTTAAAAAGTAATAATTAACTACTTCAGTATGAAACCACATTTAACAAACTTTAAAAGCGTATTAACACAAAATTATTATAATTTTTAGAAATAATGTGGGTACATTAACCAGGCAATACGAGTTATGTAATCCATTAATTTTACAAGGCTCCAGTGAATTTTTGTTGTCAATGCTCAAATCTCTGAAAAGAATATATCACACATTGAGCTAGATTTATTCATGCTGACATGAAATAAGAGGAAATAAGGCGTAATTTTTCGGGTTTGTACTGTCATCACATATCAATGCCTCAATCTTTTTACTTGAGTAAATGGGGGCTTTCCACATTGATGAACATCTTTGAAAACGTTTCAAATTTTCTAACAGTAATCTACGAACGTACCTGGCGGAAAACACCTACTTATACCGGTTCTCCAACGTGTCTAATTCTCTGACAATCTCATGTGAAATGTGAATATTCAAACATTCACATTACGCTTCATCCTGTTTCGCTAGATTCTTTCTCAAATATATATAATTTATATTTCAATATTGTTATTAATCATCTGCATATTATAATCAAATCTATCAGCCCAACATTCATATCTGAATTCGATCAGCGCGTTATTTAACGAGTATTAAAAATTTTCTTTGCTAGTACTACCTCTACTTCCAGTGTCTTCTTCACTGTATAATCTTTCTTTCCAAGCCCAGTTCACAGAATTTACAAATTACAATTTTAAATATTTAATTTAGCGGACAAAATATGTTAAATCTGGAACTGTCCTGTCACAAATCGACCCCACCCTCTTGTCCCAACTGCAAAGGCCCACATCCAGCCAATTAAAGAGATTTGTTATTAATCTGATTCCGAAAGGTTACGAAGCCATTTAGACGATATAAAGATCGAGAGCACACAAAGGGTGTGATGGATTTTTGTTCCAAATACTTTATAATCGATGAGGCATGCGTTTTAATGAAGAGCACCTTTACCCCGATTGGTTCACATCGTCTTAGTCCTTGCGAAATGTCAAGCAGTTACAAATTCTTTGTTGAGCCGTTATGGTTAAAATAACATAACTGAAAAAGAAAGATAGCCTATTAAGACAAAAAAGTGGTAATATAAATACCACACAACGTTTATAGGATCCTCGCCCCTTTCCTCAGGTGCGAAGAAGAGCCTAGAGCGACACAACTGCACTTCTCAGTTGTTGTTTTTTTAGTTTTGTCAACTGACAAGTGCATTAGTGTCGCTCTAGGCTCTTCTTCGCACCTGAGGAAAGGGACAAGGATCCCAGCAACGCTGTGTGGTATTTATATTACCTCTTTTTTGTCTGAATCGGCTCTTTCTTATTCAAAATAACATAACACTAATTAGTTCACAAAACAGCAGTATGATGAAGGTCATGAACCACTGAACAGAAGCCAAACAACGACAAGGATTTGTATTTTACAAGGTCAGGGACATTCTCACACTTAAGAAACCATACATGTTTATGTTTCTCTAAACACGTATTTACCCTGAAAAAATCTTGATAGTAGAACACGGAGTGTTGTTCAAAAATTTAAGGGAAGTTAGCCCCAACTCTGCGTAAAATGCAGAAAATTAAAAACCCGAACTGACATAATAACAAACAATTTCTTGCTTATAGTCTGAATAAAAAAGCCATAACTCATAACCGATTTAAAAACAGGCATAAGTACGTACATAAATTTTGTTTAAATTATCGGCGTCAGATTTTACATTTATAACTGTTGGATGTGTAACATCTCACTCCTAAATCTCAGAAAATACCTCAATTATTCATCTAAAATTATTACTTTGTCCCAATCAATTATGTATTTATGGAGGTATGTGTTTGGACACAAGTCAGCAATTTTGACTTTAATTTTAAAATTAGCGATGTTCGGAAATTAAGACAGCTTTTTTTATATAAATTTATTTTCTATTTGATCTAAATCTTACCAATCGAAGATCAATGTAGGGGTCGGCACGAAATTGGTCGATATTGTATTAAGAATTCCTTCTACCTCCCCCGGGACACCCGAATGCTTAACATTATTATATATACGACGATAGCAAAAGACATTTTGCGCAGATTCGTAAACGTCGATGAAACTTGGATCCATCACTACAAAAAAAAACAATGGACAGAAGCTGATGAAAGTGCACCGAAAAAGGCGAAGACCGTTTTGTCAGCTGGAAAGGTGATGGCCACTGTTTTTTGGGATTCTCATGGTATAATATTTTGAGATTTCTTTGAAAAGGGCACAACTGCAACTGGGCTCTATTATGCTGCTGTGTAGAATCGTTTGAAACGGGTGCTGACCAAAATGTGCGAGCAAGAATGTACTATTTCACCAGAACAATGCGCCAGCGCACACAGCAGCGATCTTAATGGCGAAATAGTAGGAGTTGGGTCTATTCATACCATACCTAGCACCAAGTGACTTCTTGTTCCCTAATTTGAAAATACGGCTTGGCGGGAAGAATTTTTCATCAAATCTATAACTGATCGAGGCCGTGACGGAGTATTTTGCAAGAAATTCTTCTTGTTGCATTTTTACCAGACTTATCAAAGAACCGTTGTATAATAATGCTCACAATAAATATTTAAAGTTTGTTAGGATATTTTTAAATTTTCTTTTGAAGTAATATTATTATGGATTGTAAATGTGCATTAATGCCAATAAATGCACATAAGTGAAACAGCATATTAATATTTGGAGCCCTCGTTACAAAATACGAACAATATCAACAAAAAAATTATGTCAATTTACAATTTCAACTCCATTCAGAAATTTACGCTGAAATGTCATTGTAAATATCGTTAAAAACATAAGTTAACTAACTGATCCAAAAAAAAAAATTATGACATCTATGGATATATTTTTATTATATTACAACATACCTCTAGATTTACCGAGGTCTGAAATGCTGTAAACACAAACATAAATCCCAAGCCAAGTAACACAACATTTATGATACGATTGCCACATATCATCTTAATGAAATGTTCAATGAATTTTAGGAAACCAACTTTCGATAAATAACAAGATTCAATACTCGAAAGTTCTCATTCAATATATTATTTTTTTTAGAAAAAATATGTAAGGAACGACAAATAGAAGCATCGAACAGAAATTTAACACTCGTATATAAACACATCAGTGACAGTCTAGTCACAGCACATACATTGTTAAAAAGTGTTTGTTCTTTCAAACTAAATTTTTGTGGTCTACGAGATCATACAAATAATTATTCTCAGACGCGCAATAAACTAAAGGTACTGAAAGAAGTTTGAGATGGAGAAAATAATTATAAACAAATTTGAAAGTGTGTATATTATGGCCCACAATAAATATTTAAAACATACAATGTTTGCTACGATATGATTAATTTTTTCTTTACTGCTTCTTTTGAGATATTATGGATTGAAACTATGTATTAATGCGAATAAAAACAATTTGGACGTGACTCATTTCATATAAGTGAAACTGAATAATAATATTTGGAGCTAATCCATACAAAAATACGGACAATAATATCAGACATAAAAATGACGTTTGAATCATCGCGGTCAATTTACAATTTCAACTCAATTCAGAAATTTACTTTATTAAAATTCAACTCGCCAAAAGCGTCATTGTAAATATTGTTAATAACATAAGTGAACTAACTGAATCAACAATTTTTTTATGATATAAAACACTTTACTTTTCAATAAATTAATTTTTATTATATTACAACATACCTCTAAATTTCCCATTGTCTGAAATGCTGTAAACACAAACATAAATGCAAGACCAAGTAATAAAACATTTACGAAACGCTTGTCACACAACATCTTGAAAAATTCAGTCAGACGATCCGTCTTCGAGCTACCCTACGCGTATTTTAACCTGTTTGTATCAGATGACTTGTTTAGTAAACTGGCAAGTAGTTGTGAACTTAACGAGAAAGATATTCCATCCTCAAACTGGGATTTAAATTTATAAAATAAAAATAAATCTTATCCATCAAATCCGTATGAGTTAAATAGCTGATAATTGTTTCAGAATTTATTAACGGGAACACTTTCTTAATTAATTTAATTGAGGCAATCCTCTAAACGTTTGACAATAGTCGATATTTCATAACCGAATTAAAATCGAATCTCTAATTATCATCTCTTATCGATATTTGTATAGGGTTGTGCTTCAGAATTGTGACTTTTAATACTGATTTTATGATGTGTTGTTAATAGCATTGTTGAAGGACTGAGCAATTTCTGCGGTAAGCACAAAAATTACAGGAGTGAACAGGACTGTACAATGTTTTAAATGTGTTGGATAGTCATGTGAATAAGATGAGATCATCTTCCATTATGATAATACTTGGGTTGGGCATATATTGTTAGTAACTTTATTTCAATTATATAATTGTAATTATTAATAATTTTCATCCTGATGAAAATTCAAATAATATGTACCAAATCATCAGTTTACTTTCTAAATCATTTTTACAGCTTAGGTGGTTTAGTAAACAAACTTCACTGCTTACTGTAACTTCATATATATATGGTCATAAACTTGTTGTGTTCACTATTACCAAAACTTAATGCAACTAAAGTATGAGCATATCAAAATAAGTGTTAAGGCATATCTCGTCTATAAATAAACAACCCTGTTTTCTTATCAATGGCTTGTAGTTTAACTTTGACAAATCATTAAATTAATTAATTTTGATAGTCGAAATGTCGATCGAAGAGCATTGAATTCCTTTAAATTACATACTTTTAAGGATTTTTTTTTAAAGATTTTGTATTTGTTTTAGTAATAAGCATTATTTAAAGGCTTGGTATTTTATTAATAACTCCCTTCAAATTCAACTGGAAACTTTCTAATCTGCTTAGCTGTATTCTTAACTATCAACTGTATTTTTTATTTCAGTGATGTAGTTCATTACCTGTATTCTTACAACTGTTATGGGATTTGGTCATCTCACTCGGAATTGGCCTCCTGTGTGTGATATTTCCCATTTACATACTGAATCATGTAAGTTCTCCTACTTTTCTATTAAAAGACATATTTGTGTCTTTTGAAATACATTAATAAAATTATTTTGCTACATATAGTTTGAAGCTAAATATTAATTATTACTCTCTGATTCATTGACTGATTATTGTTTTTGCTAGTTTCTTCCTGCTGGGTTTTTACTGTAGTTGCTGTCCACCTTAACTGCAGGACAGTAATCATCTGTGAACCATTTTTTTTCCATATTCCTGTTGTAAATGTCAATTTTACTTCATATAATCACAAATGCTCAGAAAAATTCATGTACTATTACAGATGACAAAAACTTTTGAGTAGGTACTTCTCCAAACACAACCCTCTTTCATATATATATTTTTCTCTTCTTAGATGACATTTTTACATTTTTTTAGATCAAATTATTTCAAAATATCACTTCTAATGGAAGTAACTTTAAACTTTCATTTTATATTTACCTGGCCATAACTTATGAATATGCTCTATTGTTTCAGATAGTCGATTTAGTAGTCATGGAATAGCATTCTGGAAAACAGCTTCCTTACATTACTATATTGACTTTGAAATCTTTTTCAATCACCCCTAAACAAAGTTTATAAAATGAAGAAGCAATTTATACGAGTAAAACAGTTGGCCGATCAGACATTCTCTAGGTAAGCTGCAAGATATATTTTGCTTAGATACAAGTTTGTTTATATATAATTATTAATATTGAGTAGCTATCTAAGTTAAAAACAAATTGACAGTACTCATTTATGGGAAATCATATTATGTGACTTCTGTATTATATCAAATTACTTGCCATATTTATTTTATATTGATATTATTGCTGTTAGCTAATATTTAGAAAGATTATACCAATACTATGAAAAGATTGGCATTCATCACAAAGCATTATTTCAATTTTATTTATAATCTTCTTAAATATATCTTAAATTCCATCAGAATGGAAAGGGTCATATATGGTTTCTATTTTTAAGAAAGGGAATAGATAAGACGCCAACTGCTACAAAGGCATTAGTGTGAACTGCACAATGAGCCGCTTATTTAGCAAGATAATGTTTGAAAAAATTAGATGTTTGGCCACCATGTTGGGAAAGACCAGAGTGGATTTAGGAAGAACAGATCCTGAACAGATAGCCTATTTATTTTACAACAGCTAATGGAGAAATTTATAGCAGTAGGGAAGGAGCTACACATGTAATGTCTATGACACAGTTCCTAGAACTAAACTGTGGGAAGCTATAGAAGATTTAGGTATGGATGATCACCTTTTACATATTATTATCAAAATGTACAGAGAAAATGCGGTACAGATTAAAAGATGTTCGAAGTTATCAGAACCTATTAGTGTCACAAAAGGATTGAGGCAAGGATGCAGTATGTCACCTATCTTGTTCAATTTATATGTAGATGTAGCTCTCCGAAATGGTAAGGACAGCTGCAGAGGAATGGGAATCATTGTCAATGATGTATGGATGTTTTCATTAAGTTTTGCTGATGATCAAGCCATTTTATCACCAGATGATTTTGATCTTGAATTCATAATATGACGGTTATATCATGAATATGACAGATGGGGTCTACAGATGAGTCTAACATTTGGTGGTGAATAGTGATGCTAAATTTGAAATTCACATCAATGACAAAGCAGTTATGAGAGAGGTAGAAAAATTTAAATATCTAGGTGCATATATTGATAAAGATCGATTGGGCCATACAGAAATCAAATACAGAATACAGCAAAGCAGGAAAGTATTAGGATGTATTAATTCCTTTTTGTGGGACAAGAACATTTCCAACAGCAATAAGAACAGAGTGGGTAATATATTGATTGAATCAGTGCTGTGCTATGGGTCAGAACTATGATCTTAAACACTGATCTCAAAAGAAGACTATTAGCTGTGGAAATGGATTATTTGTGTAGGGGTACCCGAATATCAAGAATTGAAAGAAAAACTAACGATGAAATAAGAGCTAGAATGAAGGCAAATGAGACAGTTATAGATAAAATTGAAAGAAAATCATTAAAGTGGTATGGACATATGTGGATAATGCCAGTTCATCGGTGACCAAGGAAGATTTATGAATAGAAACCTCCTGGCAGGGGGTAACAACGTTCCTAGACAGACCACATAAACGATATAATGGAGCGTCGCAACATATGCAAGGAAGATCTATGAGTTAGAGATTTCAGTAAATTTTTTGTTGATGTTATCTTCATTTCACAATTAAATGTAGCTTTACTGAAGGAAATAGTTAACAGTTTATATTCTGAAACTCCATTCTTTATTCAACTTAATTGGTTGTCTGTGGTTTTTTACTTGCTGTCAATACATAATGTATTAAATCATACTTAACTTTTCATATCATATATCTGAAGTGAGATGTGTCCTTGTGTAAATCCTTGACATGGATAGGAAAGAGAATATATATATATATATATATATATATATATATATATATATATATATATATATATTAGTAAGGATATGACGTCAAAAATAATTGCAATATTGGTATGGAAAGGAAAGAGAGATAGGTTGTGACTTACCTGAAAGTGAAGTGTGGTGTCACCATGAGAAACTGAAGGTTGTTCTTCAAATTTTCGGAGGCTCTCGGCCTCCTTCTTCAGGAAGGAGTGTTACACCATTCCGTGAGCCTCCAAAAATTTGAAGAACAACCTTCAGTTTCTCATGGTGACACCACACTTCACTTTCAGGTAAGTTACAACCTATCTCTCTTTCCCTTCCATACT
Source organism: Zhengitettix transpicula (assembly GCA_037074705.1). NCBI lineage: Eukaryota > Metazoa > Arthropoda > Insecta > Orthoptera > Tetrigidae > Zhengitettix > Zhengitettix transpicula. The sequence continues at coordinate 66,893,732 of CM073593.1, read as the reverse complement.
AATATCGCGATTATATATATATATAAGTTTTACATTTGTTTTATACTCAGTTTATAATTATGTTTGAACTTTGATAAAGGGCGGGGAAAACAGAAGTTTTAACAGATGATCTTCAGGAAGCAGATAGGAGAGTGGAACACATTCGCTCAGCATGTCAGAATACTGGAAAAAAGCTAACCACTTGTTTCCAAAACCAAGGACTGGACTTGGAGAAAAGAATTGTAAGATCACATGTATTATCTCTTCTGAAGCTTAATTTTTGTCTACTTTAATTTGTAATTCCTGATGGTAGAAATTTTTATCTTGATATTTGTTTACAGTAAAACTTTGTAAAAATTATAAATATGTTCTTATATTTTTTTCCTACATGTACTACCATGTATGAGTACATAATACACAGCTGTGTTAATTCATTTTCCTTTGTTTTAATTTTATAGATTCTCCATTTAATCATTACTGATAATAATATTGTTTCAGAAAAAAGCTCCAGAACACATGCTTGGTGTTGCTATGCAAGAATGTGGAAGTAATGATGAAGATTGCCTTCTTGGGTGAGTAATTGTTTTTTTTACATATTTTATTATTATGGATTGAGTCCAAGTTCAGCCTTAATAATAATATTTTTTCTTTAACAACTACAAAATGCATAGATAGTCTTATCATTATCATCAAAAATTTCCTGTAGTATCTAATATCTGTACAAAACAATTGATTTTATTGTCTAACTATTGTAATTCTTACTTGGATAAAGTGTTGGTACTTCTTTAGTCTCAACTCCAGTTTTCTGACCACGGAATGAATTTATATGGTAGATACTTGAATAATGTATGGTGTGGAGAATATTCAATTAATTTTTTTTAAAAAAACTGAATGGAAATTTCAGTATTCGACTATGGAGGTGAATATTGCGGTATTAGTTTGCATGTTTCATTGGAATTAATTTCAGAAGAAAGAAAAATAAACATAGGTGGAGGACTAAAGATTATTTGGAGAGAGGAATAAATTATAGACTGACATTTCAAATAGTAAACAACTCTGTTTTCAGTGAGTAGTGAACATATACTCAGAGCATAGATATGTCAATCTGCAATCCTTATTTTCATGATCCACTTAGTTCAGTCATCCCTTAAGAGACTGATGTCATTGACTTACTTCTTATGATCAGAGGGTTGGTGGATATCTTTAAGCTATCCTGAGAGAATTAATTATAGTAAAAAGGTTTTCACGTTTTAATTTTAGCTCAGTGTGGACTGTCAGGAGAAAATAATTTATTTGTGTATGACTGGAAAAGTAAAAGATTTATACTTAAGGAACTTGTTTTATGGGATGTTTTTGGGCTTTAATAGACAAATTGCTTCCCACTGTTATATTACTCAAATCTATCCATCAATATTGCGTAGGCTAGATTTAATGCTGTATTTCAACACTTTGTTTTTTCCAGCAATTTCTTTGATCAATTTATTTTGAATCTGAGAGAAAAATGGTTCCCGAATTTTGTATATTTATAAAGAATGTTCTACAAGTTCAAGCTCCAACTATTCTTCCAGTTCTCTGTAACATATCTTTTTAATGTTTTAAACTTTATGTTATAGGCATGTTTTATATCACTGTGGGCAAACAGAACAAGAGTTGGCTGGAATGTTTGTAAGCTATGAAATGAATGTTGAAAAATCAGTAATAGAACCCCTGCAAAATGTTATTGATGTTGACATACCAAATATTAATAAGCACAAGAGAAACTTATCCAAGCTGACCCTTGACATGGATGCTGCTCGAACAAGGCAAGTGTTTAAATTTTAAATTATGTATTACACATTGGCATTGGACAGATTTTGAAAAGGTATTTACTCAAAACTGATATTTCATCAAAGAATAATCTGCTCAAGGATTTCTTCAGTATTATCAGATAAATGTTAGGTAAAGTCATAATTAACACCACATCGGTTCTGTTCAATATTTTTTCCTCTGAAGTTTAAATTCTGGAGAACTAATCAGTTCACTATGAGTATAACTATATTATAGAAATAATATTTAAGAAGCCAATATTGAATTTTCACCTGTACTGTTTGTCCTGTTATCCATTTCTTCATAAGTTGTAATATTTATTAAGAATTTCAATTTCAGGTATCATAGTTCAATGAAGCACAATACTAATACACCAGCTAGGATTGATTCAATAAAAGATGAAATGGAGGAGGCAGAATCAAAAATGGAACAATGTAGAGTAAGTGTTCTATTAATGTAATTTAAATAAGTTGTATGTCGAGTGGACTTTTGTCCTATTTGTTTTACTTCTGTGAATTATTGTCAATTGTCTGCTGTACCATCAGTGTCGTGCAGCACTATATTGGTAATTTGTCTGCCCCCCACTCTCCTATTCCCTTTTTATACTCCACTATAGCTCTAATCTTGTTTCGCTATCTCTCCATTTGAGATGGTAACATACTAACAGCAGTGAAATTACCATATTCTTTTTTCATTAACTATTTACTACAGAATTTGAATATTCCAGATTAAATCACTGATTTCTTCCTACTATATCAATTCAAAGAATAATATCTCCGTTTTATAATACTTATACTTTTAGTTATTTTTTCCTATAGCATCTTAATATTGTTTAGATTATATTTAAAAAAATATTATACTCTAAAAAAAATTCCATTCCATTATTTTACTTTCATATAATTCAACTGCAATTAGTAATGTCTAGTAATTTTCATATTTTTCTAATATTATTTGGGTCCTGAAACAAGTAATCCCAATTATGAATAATGCTGTGAATGTCTCATTTTAGTGACTTAGAGACTTCTGACAAGCTGAAAATTGAAGAACTGTTTTATTATGTTATGAATGTGACTTCTATATAATTTATTACATACCATAAACAGTTTAGAGACTGTATTTGTGTTGAATATCAGTTTGATATTAAATTGAATACCAGCTGCTATTAAATTAGTTTTATTTCATAGATACATTTATCCGACTTCAATATAAATAAAAATGTATGAACACAGCTAAAATTTGTCAGATGTAAATTATTAAAAAATAACTTAAAATTTACAATGTTTCATGCTCAGTCTAGGACTTCATCGGGTGTATATTGGTGTACTTCTCGAATTCGAATAAAAATCACATATTTTAAACAACTGTTGTCTAATAAATTCTTAGTATAAAAAGATATGATATAGATTTAACTTACAATTTCCATAATAATTAATTTATGTCATCAATTTTGGATAATATTTATGGAATAATGTAAAATTCATAGAAATTGTAAGTTAAAAATATTTTATACCATTACAATACTAAAAAAAAATTTAGGTAATACTTGTTTAAATATATAATTATTTGAATTTTAGAATCACATAAATGTACACCTGATGAAATCCTTGATTGAGGGTGAAAAATTGTGAATTTTAAGGATTTTTTTTGTAAATAAATTACACCTGACAAATTTGGCTATGTTAATATATTTGGGTTTTTATTTAATTTACTTTATGCAACATCCAGATATAATGTGACATTAAAATGCTTATCACATGTTGCATACATTACTATTTTTCAGGATGTATTAGCATCAGAGATGTTTCAATTTATATCAAGAGAAGCTGAAATAGCACAGATGGTTGTTGAATATATAAAATTAAAAAAAGATTTTCATGAAAAATCACTTAAGCATTTAGAAGAACTTATACCAGCTATGGATAGTCACATTCGTAAGCACCTCAGATATACTATTGTAGAATAATTTATAACTTTGATTCTAAAGTAATTCACAACACATGCTTTAAATAAAACAGAGTATTGTGACCCTGTAACCAAATAATTTCATTATATTTATAATATAAGCATCTTCATACTTATACAGACATACTTCATACCATCTGTATTGTAAATTCTTGTCTAAAAACAAAGTTTTATTTACTCTGAAGTATAAACTGTATTACGGAATAAATTACTCATTGATAATTACACATTGAGTGATCTATGTTTACTTAATTACTATGTAACATTCTACACTTATATTATATGCAAATTAAAAATTATTTGTTTCAAGTTAAGTGGTATGCATATTGATGATAATTGATGATTTTCATGTGACAATTATATTGTCAGAATTTTTTCAATTGAAATTTCTTATTAATGCAACTTACATATACTCCTTAGCAAAAACTATATGTAAAATTGGGTTTTATTCACAATTAAGTACTTGCCATTTAATTTTCTTTCAAATATTATTAAATTATTTAATTGATAATTTGTGTATCTTGAAAGACAGAAAAATAATTAAGCTAGCAACCAAATTATTAACAATTCTATAAATGAATTGATTTAGTAGATCCAATATATATTTAGTATATTAAGATTGTTGAATTAAGGTCAAAGCAATTACAATTTAATTTTCAGAGAGTAGCAGTATAAAACCTGTGTTTTCCAAACCGCTTGAAGAACATTTGCAAATTACTCACCGTAAAATAGCTCTCCCAATAGAGCTCTGTGTGTGTGCACTCCTGGAATTGGGAATGGCAGAAGAGGGTTTATTTAGAGTTGCTGGAGGTTAGTTCAAAATTATAACTGCTACTACTGACAATTCTTACATTTGAGTTGTATTCCTTCAATTTTATTTGTAATTTTAATATTTATTCAAATAACTTAGGCATCTCAAAGGTTAGAAGAATGAAAATGAGTCTGGATGCAGGCTGTATGAAGCTTGAAACAGCATTGGACTATGGTGATCCCCATGTTGTTGCCAGTGCATTAAAATCCTATTTACGAGAATTACCTGAACCCCTTATGACATACAAACTGTATGATGACTGGATAGCTGCATCAAAGTAAGTGTGCTCATTACTTTATATAGGCACTTCATTTTTATGTATATTTATAAAACTGAGTAAATTGCAATTACTTTGGGAGTAGCTCAGTTATTGTTTATTTTACTGCATAATTTTTATCCCTTTGTTTTGAGAGAGATTAAAAAAATATTTATCAATAGATCGCTCAATTGTAATACATTAATGTAATAATAATGTAGTTTTGCTTCTTCTTAATGTCATACAACATTTCCATTTATTCAGTAATATAAGAATTATTCTAAATTTTAAAATATTGTAATATATTCATTCTTGTAATAATTAGAAAATGTGAATATTTTTTAAATAATTTTTATCTTATTATTCTGTAATATATGCTGTTATATATTAATTTATTTTATTAAATAGAACAAAAATGACAAATAATTGTAATAAACTCTCGTCATTTTTAATAATTTGTCATAAAATGAAGAGAGCTTAATATGCTTAAATTAATTTTTCACTAGAAGCCAAGGAGAACGTGTTCAAGAGTATAAGAAAGTAGCAAAAAAATTACCTCCTGCAAACTATGATAACCTGACTTATCTTATAAAGTTCCTAGCACATCTGTCTCGTAATCAAGCTGTGAATAAGATGTCTTCTCAGAATATTGCAATTGTAATGGCTCCAAACCTGATATGGGATAGGGATACTGATTCCAGTATAATTGGGTAAGTTAATATTTTTAATTAGGTTACATTAAGGGATTTAACTAAGAAATATGTATAAATAAATTATAAAGCATAATACATATCTAAACATTTAAGATCATGATTGATGTTTTTCTAAATTCTAACTTAAAATATTGAAACTCATACATTTAAAAAATTATAGTTTATTTTATATGTCCAGCTATTATCTTAAAAATACAATACTAGTATAATAATAATAATAATAATACACATTCTATTTAATAATAAGTAGTTCATTTTATATCTGAAAAGCTTACATTTTCATTTCAGAATGAATATGAATTCTGCAAATGCTCACAGCAGAATTGTGGATGTCCTAGTCAGCTGTGCAGATAGCATTTTTCCAGAAGGTACATTTTAAATGCTTGCAAATTGTTTTCTTTATATAAATGCTGTTCAATTGATATGTTATTAAAACAGTCAAAACAATTTAGTACTAACTCTTTATTTTGTGTCAGCTGTTACTTCATTTGTTGTGGTCATAGTGTTATTTAATTTATTTTTTCAGATGTAGAATTTTACCAAACATTCAGTCATTTTTCTTCCAACGGTGTTAATGGTATGAGTGTTAGCATGAGTGGGGCATCTGTGTTCCAAGATAGTTCTTCAGTAGGTAATATGCGTGGCCATACAAGGAGCAGTAGTGGTGAAGGTCAAAATTTGATCATTGGAGAAGGTATGAAGCGCACTCAATCAAGCAGCAGCTTATCTGATCATAGCAGGTAAATTTGGAAACCGTATTTATACTTTTTTTACTCATAAATAAGCTTATATATATAATTGTGCATCTGAATAATGGTGATGCTTGTATAGTTAATGTTATAGTGCTACAATATATATCTATAACTATTTGTGCAATTGATTTTAGAATAAATATAGAAGTGATTTCAATGATACATTATGCAAATATTTTGCAACTTTTTTTGTTAGCAGTACTCATTTTCTTCAAACTTTCAGTTGTCTCTAAATACTATTTTAAATTTTGTAGTTATAATATATTACACAATAATGTATACCTGTATATAACTAATTCCTATGTTATGATTTCTAAAAATGTGTCTAAATAATTATCTCTTTTTCATAGTCCACCTCAAGGAAGTCCCAAACCTGCAACTCGCCGAAAAAATAAACCAGCTCCTGTACCACCAGCTGGCAGCAAAGATCATTCAGACAAACCTCCTCGACCAGCAGGTCCAGTGGCCTCAACATTACCTCGACCAGCAAAGAAACCTATGTTGCCAGACCCACCACCTCCTCCAACATCTCGAAACAGTGTGGAATCTGTAGAACAAGTGCCAATTTTACAACAGCTATCATCAGAGGGTGAGGTTTCACATCTTGAGATTTCAAACATGTCTCAATCTATCAACAATAGTAGCCCAACGGTCACAGTAACATCTGGTAGTATTGGTAAGGTATCTGTTGTGCCAGAAAACATATCACATAAAGTTTCAGTTAATACTGGAACAAGCACTCTTGATAGAAGGCATCCTCCACGACCTATTGCAGCACCTCGCTCATCAATTGTTAGCGTAAATTCAACAACCGACACCAAAACCTATGATGTTGCAGCTGGGCACAAACATAATTCAGGACCTGTCAAGGATACTGAAACGGTGGGTGTTTATTGTGGAGGTGGAAATGATAATTTGAGTGGAGTAACTGTGAGAAAAGTGCCTGCATCTGATGTTAGTGAACGATCTGTCAAACCTGTTGTGCCTGAAAGACCTGCTACATTGTTACGTCCTCACGCTTCTTCTTTCCGTGTCTCGAAACTTCCATCTGATTCTGATAATCCTTCTATTGAAAAGTTGAATGCAGATGTAAGTATGGTGATACCCATTCCAGATGTCAGTAAACCTGATAACTGAATTATGTGGAGCTTGTTATGCTTTGTTATATTTTGTAGTTACGCAATGAATGCTGTCTGATATGATTAGCCAATTTTTTATTTGCTTTTACTGCTTGGCCTGTTAATTTATTCTGTACTGATTTACTTTAAAGTGTAGTATTTATAAAGAAAATATAGAATAATTTATTTTAATAACTTTAAAATTCCACAGAATATTGCTATATATTTAACATGGCCAGAAAACAACTGCCAATTTATTAATTAGTTTGCTTTAACTTAAAAAGAAGTCATCAAAATAGATATGTTTATTTCTGGGTAATTTGTTGTTATTTTCTGTCAAGACCTCCAACTACATTCATAAATGGAAGCACCAATAATTCTGTATGGCATATAAAATATATTCTTTTTTATATAAAAAATATTTAAGTAACTACTTTTCAATCATTTCATAATGACACATGTTAAGTACCTTATATTAATATTATTTTCTGATTATTAATTAACCTATTTTACCTACATTCCTCATTATCTGCTATGACATTTCTGCCCTAAATAAGTATTTTACTTACATTGAGGTTCATCTGTATTGGATAATTTTACTTTATTTAATTTTGTTTTTGCAATACTGTGACACTTTTCTCTCCTTATAATGAATACTGGATTTACATCAAATTCCTCATCACTGCTGCCTGGATTATATTAAAGTTAAATGAATCAGAATGATTACTTTCCTTTGAAAACTAAATTTGAGAGATCACCTGTGCAGAATACTGACCAATCAGGTTTGAGATCAAGATCTCAAAAAAAAAAGCTGCAAAAAAAACAACGATCTACCTCAAGATCAAATTATCAAAAATCTTGCAGAGCAGAATTCTCCAGCTCCAAGGTCTCCGTTATGGAGATATGTTGGTAATTTACCTTCTAGAGTTTCACTCAGAATCTCTGAGAAGAAAACAAGTACAAAGTTATCATATCAAGAGGAAAGTAATCATTCTGATTCATTTAACTTTAACATAATCCAGGCAGCAGTGATGAGGAATTAGATGCAAATCCAGTATTCATTATAAGGAGAGGGAAGTCTCACAGTATTGAGGAAGAAAAATTAAATAAGCATTTATTTGACAAATATTCTATAATTGAAATTCTTACTGTAAACAATCTAAAGCCATTGGTAATTGCTGTTTATTTTTTAATTTTAATGTATCCATCATAGATCGCCATTTCAATATGTCACCAGTTTTACCTTGACTTAAAAATTGTAATTTTTCATTTAAAAGTATTTAACAGGCAATTTGATATTGACGTATACTGATAATTAATTTCAATAAAAAGTATCTATATTAAAATTCTTGACAATAGATTTGCGGTTGTGAAACAAATTTTATTTGTGTGCTACTATTTTAGAGGATAATGTGAATTCAAATGTTAGCAAATATAATGAAGCAATTATTTTGTGAATAAATGTTTTAACTATACATATCATTTGCAAATTACATTAATTTTATTACTTTTAAATATTGTTTAGTACCTAGATTTCATCAATGTTTGCATGTCATAAAAGATCTGCATGAATGTTTATTTGCATTGAATATAGTATGATCCATATGTAGGTAGAAAAATTTTGGCATTTCTTAGCATTTCAAGTGTACTTTCCAAGCAATTTTTTATTTCTCATATGTAGACAAGTTTGCTTGTTAATATTTGGTATTTCTTGTGTATTATGTGAACAGTATAATTTAAGAGATTGGTACATGTTTGAATAGGAGAGAGAGAGAGAGATTAAAAGAATGTCATACCTGAGTATTATAGATTCAACGCTTTGTCACTTGGGTAAGCCACAATTTCACTCTTTCTCTCCTATCACAACATGTTATTTCAAAATTTGATGACACTTGCAAAGAAATGTTTTGGGCATTCCAATCTTTGTTGTGTCTGTATGACTGATTAAAATAAGATAATCTAACTTTATTAATAGTAAGGAAAAATTGTTCATCTTCAGGGAATAAGGGAATTCAGTCCTACATTTGAACAATCATTTAGATATATACTTTCTTAATTAAGCCTAACCCTAGAGGAAGAGCTATCTCAGCTTTTCACAAATAAATTAAATTCCCAGTTTAAATATGAGTATCTTGCCTTATTGAAAACTCCTCAGTTCAATCACCTTCATTGACAATAATCCACTTCTACTGCATTTTTTAGTTTAAGTAGTTGACATTCTCCGGAATTGTGCAAAGTAATTACAGTTGTTAACAGTTTTTTGGAAATTGGGTCACTTTTGTATTAGCATATTTTTGTATTTTTACATGCAGACTTACGCTTTTTAAGTGTTTATATATATAACACATAGACATAGTGTGACAAGGTCGAATTAATTAACTCATTTGTATAGGAATATTTCAAAAATTTGAAATCCTATTTCGTCTCAGCCTGACTGGATCAATTATTGATTTAAGGTAGTTCATCTCGTATCTGTCCCTCTTTCAAATCCAAATGAATTCTCTATAAACAGACATACATAACAATGCATAATAAATATGCTCATAAAATGTAGAAACAATTTTTACTTAATTAGAGATATAAGTAATTATATTTTATATAATTATTCATGCATTTGAATTTACTTATATTCCAACTTAGACAGTATTGTCTAAATTAATTAATTTTTTTTAGCAAATACACAGCATGCCATACAGATTTTTGTGTGCAGTTTATTTAATTTGTCTATAGTTGGAGAAGATAGTTTACCTTTTGATAGAAGTATTATTGGAGAAGTATTGTGTATCCAGTTGATAAACTCTTTCTTCCAAAAAATTTGTAACCCCTTTTTTCTTTGTGAAATCATTTCATTAATCCTGAGGCATAAATAAATTTCTTGAATGTTATACAGTTGGCTTAATTTCAATTGGATTGTTTTGTTGCCTTTGTTTTTTGTTAATTGCTTACAAAAAACTATAATGATAACTTTTATTTGTCTATTAATGTGTATTGTTTCAAATTTTTATTAAATAATTGTTATTTTCTGTAAATAGTATTATTTATTTTGGCTTGTGTAATTCCCAGGTAATTGGTCCCTACTCCTTCATCTGTTAAAGAAATCTTGGGCTGAAATTTGTAGTTTGTGACTTGCTGTATTTAAAATTTTTGTATTTGTGTACTACTATTTTAGAGGATAATGTAAAAGAATCTCTAAATACAGAGGGTTGAATGTTTTAAATACACATTTCTCTACTAGAAGATATTGTAGAAGAATCTACCATTTATACTTTTCATTCCAACTATAGCAAGTACAAATTCAATTTAAAAAAATTATCAGTCCAGTATATATATATATATATATATATATATATATATATATATATATATATAAATTTAATAAATAGGAGGCCAGTCTTTAGTGAGTTAGATCTTGGTTTTAAATGTTAAAATAGATGTCGTAATTCATATAAAAATAACCTGAGATATAAGTGAAATTAATTAATACTTGTATAACTATAGGTAGTTTCATTGCACTATACGGAGCATTTGATGTTAGCAAGTTCAAATTTTCATAATTTTACATCAATATTCATTTGTAGTTACTATTTGGTCTTATAAGATGGTCAAGTATTTAGGATTTGACCCACTTGAAATATTTAAATAATATTAAAATGTTACCTTATATTTTTTCATCTTAGTTGATCGCCTTCTATTAATTTGGGAAATTAACATAAAGTTGCAATTATTTTGAAGTAATTTTCTGTTAAGACTTATTTTTAATTATTGTGTTGTAATAATATTCTCTTATAGTATCAGTTTTACATATAACTAGACAAATTCCTTTAAGTTTTATGTTGACTCATATTACATACTAAATTGAAATTTGTATACATCCTGCTATAATTTAAGACTATTGGTTGTTTGTCAGTTTTGTTCCTATTATTATCATGCACGATCTAATTGTGTATATTCTACCAATTCAAATTTTATGAAAGAACCATTTTTTTATTAATTTTCTTTCTATTTGCAGACCTAATGTGTATTTGTTTACTGAAGGGTAGCTCTTCTCAGTTGTTTCATAATTTGTGTTGTTGTTTGGAAATATTAAATCTTATTAGTGTTACATGGCCAAAAGACAGAAAAACTTAAAATTCATAATTTATTAATGGATCAGGATGGAAAAATTTCATTCAGGTCAGGAATAAAACCTGGGGTTTCCCACTTAATACATGGACATTCAAACTAGTACAAGATTCCTCCACCCATTGTGTATATAGCCAGATCCCGGCTTCACTTAATAATTCACTGGATCACAATCATTCAATGCCTAGCTTTAGGACTCAATGTAGACTTGACATTAATATGAATTGATATGGTGCAGTGAATTAATTAAGAAAATAATAGAAAAAAAATCTCAATGAAGCTCCACCATGTAGGCCATGAGAGCTTTCTTTCTATTATTTCTGAATTGATCATTTATTTTTAGACAAAGAACAAAAAGTTATTTGGAGGAGAACAGGTGGTGACCTAATTGTTGATCATATGTGAATATAAAACTTTCAGGTTGATAAATTTCCCTTTCGTTTTGTCTTCCTTTCTTCATCTTTTTGTGACCTTTTCATTTGGTGAAAACAATTAATCCTGTGACCTTTCCATGATAGATAGAGAGACCCGTGGCTTTGTTTTGTGGGGATTGTTTCTGTGTAATTCCTCTGTCCCTGGCATTGTCTTTTAAGCTAAGAAAATACATGTTTATTTCTCTGTCTCAGTGATCTATATCAATTATAATTTATGGTGTTATTAGTGAAAACTAATCTCATATTTTTCTATTTGTGGTGTACACCAGTCAAAATTATATTTTGGGTGGCAAGTTTATGTGACGTAGATCATACCATCTTTCTACATATTTATAATTCACATGTCTGATTGACTACTCAGCAGTTCATGTATAATTATCTTAAGTTTCATAAAATACCAGAAACATGTGTCATATTATCTATGTATACTGTATTATGACCTTCCACATCACTAATATATGTCTAAATGAATTTACATTTGTTTATTTGGTATAAGATTTATAAGGTGAATGATGAATAACTTGATTATAAAGACAGAAATAGTCATTCTGCCATAGACTTTTGGCTGAATATAAGGATTATAACATTTTCTGTAAGAACGTACCTTAGTCCTTTCTTAGTGTTTCATTGAATCTGATTCATACGAACATGATTAAAACATCCTTCCTACCTGCTGTGTCCATATACTTTATTTACTGAAACAAGGGGGGAAATAGACTGATTAATTTGAAGGGAAGTAGAATAGATGTAACCTACCTGACCAGTTTAACTTGGAAACAATATTCAAGTATTAATGACAGCCAATTAGACAAAAAAAGGTGATATATAAATACCCCACGTTTCTGGAAGCCTTGCTCCTTTCTTCAGTTGCAGAAAAAATGCAAGTCTATAAATTTAATATTCAAGTATGCTGCTTTATTCAAGAATACATTATATGGTAGTGACTACTATTTACTATCATTTTTGCAGTTCAAAGTTAGGTGTATTAGATTTCAACAGAAGCATTGGCTCCAACTTGTGCAATTAGTTTAACAATGTTCTTCCTGTCTTGCCTTATTCTATTAATTTTTTTTTTTTTGCACAATACCTTCTTAGGTCCGCCCAGTTTTTTAAACCCCAGTTCATTTAGTTACCACTTTCATTAATCTTTCCATAGTTTCTTATTTTGAAGTCAGGCTCCTTCTTGCCAGACTACCTTCTTCCTTGAATTTTTATAAAAATCCGGTATAATTTTCACATTTTAAATAGTAGTTAAATAGTAACTACTGATCATCAGCACAATTTTTACCTTATGTTTCCTATTATTGATATTTGAAAGCTTCATTCAATTTTGACTGTCTTGTCTTTTCCTCAGCCTGTACTCTATATCTACTTGGTTCCCTTCATTATTGTTTTCACTAAAACAACAGAAATATTATGAGAATTGTGTTCCGTCTGTCTTATTTCTTATAATCAATATTTTTTATGTGAAGCTAACTTTAAAGAACTCAGAGAAATGTTGTCAACAGTAGTGTCTGGTACACAATCTTGATTCATATCCTTGCATATCTTTATTTGATATAATGATAGTTTAATTTGTGTGTTTGATTGTTAACAACTTGTTCATATAGGTAAAATTTAAATCATAGTATAGCTGAGGATTAAAGATTTATTCTATCATGTAGGTTAGCAGGAGATGCTATATGCCCTTTATTTAGCATTTAAGATGACCGTTACATTTTACATCACTAATTGAAATCTGAACCAGGGACTGCCATTTTATGAAAAAACTTCCCTCTCAACTAACTTACTATTAAGAAAATGTTTCAAGGAAGTAAAATAAATATAAAACAAGTAATGTGCAATTAAGTCCAGAAAAGCATTCCAGCATCAGATGAATTAAAGATTAATGGTGCCTTTTACCTTCTTACATTTACATTGTATTTTAATGACAAACATAAAAACATTTTTTTTTATCTTTTTTAAATTTATGAAAATTAGAAAATGGTTTGTTTTTGGCATCCAAAAGTCTACAGGAGTTTGTTTCTGAATAATAAGGATAATTTAGTACACAGATTACAAATATATTTGCCGATGATTGTAAATCATACACTACTACTTTGTTATCAAATCCAATTTGTCATCTAGAGACTATAAATACATTCAATGTTTCAATCTCCAACCATGAGTACATATATTTTTTATTGCAGCAAAATCTACTAATACTTGTAGAACCCATGAATGAACACAATTGAATTCTTAATTTTTGATACCACCATTGTTGAACCCTTAAGGCATGCTGAGACCAATCAACACACAATTGTCATTAGCAATAAATATAATTGTTTGTCAAATAATAGCAGTGACTAATTACACATAATTCTAGATGATATTGCAGTTATGATCTTGAAATTTTATCAGGAAGAGATGTATTCTTTGGTTTCTCTACATATTTTACACAATTTGACTTCTTTCTAGTTAACTTTCAATTGAGTTGTAGTTTAGTCTCATACTCAGTTAGGAAGTGGGAAATTTGCCTTAGTTGATATAAAAGTTCAAGAGGGTTAGCATATACTGTGAATATATACAAAAAAATTATTGACTAAAATTAGAATTTTTTATTTATTCATTACAGTTTGCAAGGTATTGCTTCTTTGTTTAATGTCCTTCCTATTTCTTTTTGTAAATTCAAATATGTAAAATTTATAATTGGTTATATACAGACAGAATAAGGTAAAAAGAAATGTAAATCACAATGTTTCTTCTGACATTGCAGAATTTGTCAGGAGTAATAAAACCTTATGAACTTTGTTCTGCAATGTAAAGAGTAAACATTGTGATTTTGTACAAAAATTATCTTGTTCTGTCTGTATATGACCAAATTTCAATTATACCTATCAATTTATATGATTTGTTATAATATTAAACAGACAATAATATACATTAATATAATTGTTTATTGGCATAAAATTGCATTATGATTGAAATTATTGTAGGCTTTATTTACTGATAGGTGCACAAGTATTTTATTTATTTAATATGTTTGCTATTTCTGATATTATTCATTTGATTCTAGTAGTCTAATAAATTATCATCTGTATGCATCTTTTTGTTTTTCTTTCCATTCAAGCTTAAAATTATTTACATTTTACTTTCAAGCTGATTTTATTAGAAATGTTTAGACATATAAATGGTAAGTGCACTATTTGCATTAGTAGATTTGCGCTTTTGTGTGCATTTGTGACATTGTATGTGATATGTGCAGTCGGAGCGTCCAATGCTTGAACGTGCCCACATGTACTCAGTAGACAAACAACAAGTGTCAATTATCCAGGTTGGAGGTGAGAAGCCAGATCCTTCACCATTACAAAGGAGTCCCTCTCTGGGGGGACGATCCCAGTTCATGCCGACACCAGGTGAGAAATAGTCTCAAGGAATTAGTAACTGCAGTTTTTTCGGGTTCTCCAGACTTTCTTATGACCAAATCTCTGGCAAGGGTTGTAACTTTTTAAAAAAATTTCTGTGTATCACTTTATACATGGCGTAAATGTAGTGCATGCAATACATGTCAGCTCTTT
Organism: Zhengitettix transpicula; assembly: GCA_037074705.1. NCBI lineage: Eukaryota > Metazoa > Arthropoda > Insecta > Orthoptera > Tetrigidae > Zhengitettix > Zhengitettix transpicula. The sequence continues at coordinate 66,878,222 of CM073593.1, read as the reverse complement.
TATTACTTTTTATTATTATTATTTAATTTGCTTACATAAACCATTAAATTAAAACATACACTGAAAAGCATGATTTTATATTTTACAAAAGCACCTCATCCATTTTGTCAAAATTTCTTAATTTGATATTTTATAAAACGTAGTAGAAATGCCTATTGGTCAATAGTAACCATTTTATTTAATTTGTAGAAAGAGCACAGTGTAGTGAAACCTCACGAAAGACTGAGAGAAATTGTGAACTCTTGGAAAAAGAAAACTGGCAATCTAGTCATTCCCGTACACTCTCAGAAGGAAACATCCTTGATATCGACAGTACGGCACGTATGTAGTGGTTGATATGTTTTACTGTATACCATTTGATGTGTTATTTCATTAAGCATTAACACTTGTTGCAGACATGAATTCTTCCAAAATACCTGCTGCTTCACCTAGAATTGCCACAAGGCCAACAAGGCCTTCGCCACCCCCACCACCTGTACCTCAGGAAAATATTATAGAAAGTACTGATCTGTGATTTAACTCTAGGTAGGTAACTTCAAATGAAATAATTAATCTATCTGCCAATGTTTAAAGGCTGATAGTACACTTTATTTTGTCTCTAATTGATTTTTCGTAAATTACATTTCTGTAAATTACAAACCCTTATTAATTAGTACATGAGGTTGGAAAAGAGTATACAATGAAAAACTTCCAAATAACTTCAATATAATTATCTAGAAGTGTTAGGTAACTAACCAACTAATTCATATAACATAAACATAATTCCAAGCAACCAGATCAAGTAATTATGTACTGAATGCGTATTCTTACTGAGGGTTGTGTTTCTTGTTTATAGTGTATAAAAGTTCTTCCTTCATGACTTTTTTTTGGTTTTATTAATTCACTAATGAATCTAATACTCTAATTTTTTATCTTTCAACCATCCTGTACCAAACATCAGTTCACGTATCACAGGAGCAAGTGATAACTTGATCAGGTGTATTTATACAATATTTCTTTTACAGGATAAGACTGCTGCCACAATCTGAACAAGAGTTTTCCTACTCAATAAACAGTATGATTTGGTACAGTTTCAGTTTTAGTCATTGAAATATATTTTGCTTTATTTAATGTTATTATGAGCATTATTTAAATTCAGTTTAAAATTGCTTTTAATACTTGGCTGTTACTATGTTATTAGTTTATGGTAATTCAATTTATGAATCCTGTGATGCAAATTATTTTAGAGCTTTTGTTGCTTGCTGTAAAGAGATATAATTGTTTAATGTAAGTCCTTAAAGTGCATATAGATTCTATAAATTAATTTTTAATTTAGAATTAAATGGACATTACTGATATGTTGATATATAAGCTAATAATTTAATTTTATATTTTTGTTAAACAACAGATAAAATATAGTTTTTATATATGTTTTATTCAAGTCTCTAACAAAGTAAATTTATTGTTCTATCACACAAATCCTATTTCATCATGACTGAAAGTTTGCATTTGCATACTAAATTATGGCTGTATTCATACAATTATGAACACTAGCTTTGTATATTTTTTGTATTGAATATACTTTTAAACACTTTTAAATTAAACTGTGAATTAAAATAGTAAATATTTGTGATAGTTACTATCTCATTAGGTTGTGTAAAGTTTTAATGACGTAGCTATGAGGACAAAGTAATTCAATTGCAATAAAAAGCTACAAAATTAATTATATATAATTTGTAAGGATTGATAATGGAGATAGATATTATGGCTTTCACAAGCCTGCTGTCAAGTAAGCACACCAGGAGAGTAAGGATAATATAACCTTTTTAAAAAATCTGAATTTTATTTCTCTTTCATTTTTAGACAAGTTAAATCTCCATCTATTTCCTATTCTGACTGTTGTTTTGTATACCTACTAAAGTAAAAAAATCTAGGTTAGTTATGAAGAAAAAATATAATAATTGTGAAAAAGTTTTGAATGGAAAGTAAAAAATAATTCAAGAAATCCTCATTTTTTTACTGTGTAACTAAAATATTGATTCTTGCAGATTATATAAATCTTATGGTTATTTAAATTTAAGAAGCATATTCATAAATAATCACATATGTGACTAAATATCTATGTTATGTTTACATTTATTTGGTCAGAAGAAATATTTTATCATAAGCACGATATGTTCAATAATAATTATTTGTTATGTATTTGTAGAATGTAACTTTACAGGGTAACTTTAGGAAACAATAGAAAACATTAAACTTAATAACTCGATATAAAGAAATATTTTGAAAGCAATGCTTAATTTTCCTTGGTTAATAATGGGAAAAATAGTATTTTATTAATGTCTTTCTTATAAATTCCTATAACTGTTAGTATGTTAATTCTTCATTATTGTTAGTAATTGCTCAATAATTGACATGTGCCTAAAATAAAGTAAAGTTTTAATACTGCCTTTCTAAAAAAAATTAATGAAAATCTGAACATTCTTGCCAAAACATTATGCAGTTTAAGTGATACTTTAATTTCATGTTATTTTTCAACCTGAAAAAGGAGCATAAGTGTTTGTATGTTTTGGAGATCCTTTAGTACCCATATCTTCAAATAAATATAAATATATCAAATTAATTATGATTACCTCAATTGTTAGCCTCAATAGCATTCAAATTCACAAAAATCAACTTTGCATGTTTCATAAGCTTTACAAATTAATATTGCTTTGCTATTCATAAATAATTGTGGTAAACAATAAAGTAGCACATTTTTGCTACTCACAAATCATAGTTATATTAAATATTATCAATAATTCATTAATAAATGTTAAGCTTTAAATAAAACATGTTTATGTATTCATTTTATGAAGCAAAATTTTTAAGTATTGTGGGCTTTTATGTGCCACAAATTGAATAAATAGTTGAAATTTTAGATGTTTTCTTTAATTAATGACTCCAGTTTCCATAACATATACAGTTCAAAAATTATATTTAAATATGAATTCAAAATGGTTCCCTGATTGAAGTGTCAAAGGAATAAAAATGGTTATTAATTATCATAACTATGTTTTATATGTAGAAATAACACAATACTAGTATCTCCTTTTTTAGGTTAGAATAATAAATATTTCAATATAATACATTATTAGATTACTTTTTTCTATGTAATTAGCATTGATATTGTTTTGTAAATATCCATTACATTGTTTTATTAAATCAAGACCAAATTTTGTAATGAATTAGTAATTTTGATCAATCTCTATCAATAACGGGTGATCTGGGAACTATGTTTGTGTATGTGTATTATGACAAGGATGTGAGTGGAAAATTATGTTATAAAATGTATATAGCTTTGTTCACCTCAACACCCATTCTTAAAACAGAACTCATATTATTTTTGTCTTTTTCAGTGTATGAAAAAAAATCAGCTCCCATTTTTTATACAACTAAATCTATTCAGTTATACAGTTGAAATATATTCAGAAATGACAGAAGAAGTTTCAATTAATTACTTCAATTGATATCTGAATATATAAAGTCAACACATTCTGGTTATAATTTCTGCGCTATTGATTTAAAATTTACGATATGTTGCAAAGGAAGGAAATCTATGTTTTATCTTTTTGTTTTATTTCCAATTTGTGCCTAGATTCTAAAGTGGTACAAACATATAGCACAGTCAGTGCTCTTGAGGCACTGTACTCTGTTCTGAGGAAGGAGGCTTAGGCTATGAAAAATTGACATGGTCCTTCCCATCTGCAATGGCAACACCTTGTATTAATTTAAGGTAAGTCACCAAGTCGCTATCTCTTTCCTATCCATAGTAATTTTGACAATTAATGTATGCTTTCCATGTGTGTCAATTTAATAAATGGTTATAACACACTCAGATTATCAACCAGGTCAGATTTTTGTCAAAACATACTATCGTGATTATCATCATAGACTAGCAAAAACAATTTTGCACAAAAATCTGACCCAGTTGATATTTTGATAATTGACATTATCTTTACCTAAAAGAATTAAGCAAGTTATAATTAGTTTTAAAATCATAGAGATATAGAATATTGATTACCTCAATCAACGAAGGTGGTTGCCTGCTAGGTGTTGATTTTCAGAAAAGAAACAGGACAAAAGTCCAAATTAATATGGTTACATGTAAACAAGAAATGTTGCATTTCAATTATGTGCCCTTTGATTGTGAAAATTACAACAGAAAATGGCAATTCTATTTTTAAAATATAAGGCTTGTGAAAAAACAAAAGTAAGTGAATGACTCCAACTTCAGTTTTTTACATCCTTTCCATATACAATGAAATATACACTTGTATATTAAACTCTGTTTTTGTGAAATTGAGAAATTAATTTTTCTAGTAAAAAGACTAAAAAACAAGCAGTCAACCCTAATGTAAGAATCATCAATGCCAAATAGAAGTGCTTTAATTCAAGAGGCAATGGGTCATATGATCCCAGTAATGTTGTATTAGAATTATAGTTCCTGGAAAGTAGAAACTGATGTTGTGTAATAGCTCTGTACCTGTAATGAAAAAATAATTAAAATTACACATTATTTCTTAAATCTAAATTAATAAAGTTTGTACTGCATTAGCAGAAGGAATGATTTACAACTCTAATTTAGCAACTGTTCATTGTATTATTATTGTTTACATATGTTCAATTCATGTTTGAACAAAGTGACTTGAAAAGTAAAGTTGTTTCAATTTCTCAAGCTACTTCAGTATTTGTCCTCATACATCAGTAATAGCCTTGTTTCTCCAATATTCCTGGTCATTGTTGCATTTTAATAGTGACCCCAAAGTATGAACTAGTGTGCAGCTTCCAAAGAAATTGTCAGTTTATTAAAATAAATCAATAGAGAAATAGAATAAATGCAAATGCTTTGAAATGGAGATGGCTTTATCATCTTACTGGCAAATTTAGCCATTGTTCCGGTTCATCTTCAGTTGATTCCTTAGCCATAACCATTCTTAGTTATGAGGACTGTTCCCAATTACAAGCCCCATATATATGACAGCTTCCCCTTGTTGGATATAATGAGGAAATACAGCCCCATGAAAAGAACTTAACATTTCACACTCCAATAACAAAAATTGAGTGATATAGGTATTTAAAATTAATGGAATATGAAGTATCTTCAATAAAATGTGTCGAATTTGAACATAGCAAGTTGAATATATTTTAAACATTTTATATATAGTGACACTTGATCAAAGTGGTGTTAAATAGAAAAAAAATGCTTTGGAATAATCAGAGTTTCTTCATTGCTTAATTATAATTGTGGTAAGTTGTAATAAAACTTATAAGACTTTCAATAAAACACCCTTTTTCTGACACCACTGGCACCCAGCCCAAGAGATTTTTTGAGCCCAAAATGTCTGAAACATATACAAATTTTTAACAGTCAAAGTGTATTTAAGTAAAATATGATCACAATCATAGTGAATAATGCCTTTGAGCACAACAACAAGAATTTATGTAAAGATGCCCTGTTTGTCTTTTTCCTCGAATTCACAACAGTTTTGGAAATGTTCTTCCCTGTTTCAAATCTTATTCTTAAAAGGACTCTTAGCATTATGAACCCAACTTTTTGAATTAGAAGCAAAATTAAACACAATTTCAATGCCATTTTATCTGGGTTGGATTGTTAGAGTGATACATCTAGAATTAGGGTGGCTTGTTGAAATTTGGTGATTGAATGAGTGACTTGAGAAAATATAAATAAAATGGATGACAAAAATATTCTACTAGGTCATGTTTCACGTGTCTCATTTATAATTTATTTTCAAGACTCGAACGTCAGTATTTCTTATATTTTTTCTGGATTCTCTTGTCAAAAGATTTATCTTTCTTTGTGCTTTGTTGGGGATATCCTGCAAACAGTTAGCGTGACACTGCCGATGAAAAGAGACAAAATTCTGTAGCAAGTGGCTGATGTCTCTTACACTGCACATGCGAGATACATTATACAATTACATAATATGTCAATCAACTGCTGTAAATAAGTGTAGTGACTAAAAACCATTATTTCATATTAATCGAATATATCCCCCGGGCTTAAATCATTCTCAAAATTAAGCAATTTTATTTTCCTCGGGTGTTTATTTAATGTTTGACTATCGAAATATCTTTCTGCTGTGCTCCATAATTATCTTCTGTATTCCGAAAATAAAACCAAAGTCTAAAATATACAATATATTTACAAACATGATAAATCAGTTAATTTGTCGGAACTATACATATGCATATCAGTATTCATTAAAATTAATTATTTTTATATAATTTAAAGAATATTATTTTATTGTTGCTGTTTTTGTTGCATAATGAGCAATATGATCTCTATCTATAGTTAACCACATAATAACGTTAAAGGTGGCGGATTATATGCAGATTTGTTTCCAAACTTTTCACAGCCAATGCAACAGACCAAGCATTGCCTAAAAAATTAATTTTATTAATTTTTCGAGTTTTAACAGAAGTGATATTTTTAGCTTGGAGATATTTGAATGTCACCCAGTTTTGTGCAAAAGTCCGCAAAGTAACAATCATTTTGCGGGGGGAAAGGGGGGGGGGGTGCCCGCAACAACGAAACGTGGCGTCAAGAAGTCGGCTAAAACTCAGAAATTTGGAGTTATGGATACGCCATTTGGCAGATAGATTGAAGAGACTTGAAGAGAAACTAATCTAATTTCGCTTGTACTGTTGTTGTTAATAGCGAGGATGATATTATCGTGCATTTTGAGGAGAGTCTTGTAAAAGATGGTGTAATTAAACTTTAAATGAGCGTAGTTGTTACCAAGAGAAGATTCCTGCAGAGACGAATCGCTGCACTGCTGCGTCCAGGCGCGGCAACAGTGGCGAGTGTAACCGCGTGACGAAGGCGACGTAGGCGGGCGAGTAGGCGCATTCCCTTGCGAGGCGCAGAAGTGGTCTCCCCGCCTCGTCCGCGAAGCCTTCGGTCAGAATAAAATAGCTCCCAGATACCTCCAGAGACAACATGGCGCTCTCGCCGTCGCGCGCTATATTAATGCCCGCTTCCACCACGTCCTCGATCGTGACCATGCGCGAGAAACGCTGCGACAGTTTCCCCATTATGTCGCCGGGCTCTAGAGACGAGAACACCGCCTCGAAAGGACCGTAGATGTACACGGTGCGTGCGTGTTCGTACACTTCTTTCAGAGTGTTCACTTCACGCAGATAGCTGGGCACTGCGATGAAACTGTACAAAGAACCTGAGAACACAAGTACAATTACTTAATTGCGGTGCGACAATTATAAATCTTTACAAACGTGGAAATATGTTAACAACTGAGTACCGAACCAAGAATTTGATTGTAATAGCTTCTGGTTTTGATACCATCGTACGTTTACTGATATCTGTTTACAGATCGTTTGAATAATATTTATTATTTATATTAATTACGCAATAAGGCGGGGATGACGCGTCGGAGGAACAGGTACGAGTTTCCCTGTTATTGTTCTTTGGTCGGTGGGGAACTAACATTGCTGTTAGATACCGCAGAATTGTTCACATTATAAAAATGATTCCAATTTTCATATTGTTACGACACAGGAAGACAGCTGCGTTTGTTTAATTAAAATATATTACTCCATTCCATAGTGTTTGGAGGGAGGAGCAAACACAGTAGAATTCTGGGGCTCAGAAGGTGAAAGTTACTTGCTAACTATCGAGGAAAGGAGAATTTATAGAGCTGCAGAAAATTTGTGCTAATTAAACTTAGACTTTAAAATTCTAGAGAACCGAAAACTTGGCATAGTGCCCAGCATTCGGGAAAAAACGAACAGTTTCGAAGAATTTGAAAATAAATACACTGATTTTTATACAGGTCATGCCGTGCCACTTTAAACGTAATCCTTGGTTTGTCCTCATAATTGGAAACTTAATTTTAATAGCATCTTGTATATTTGTATAATCAAATCAAAATCGAAAAATCGTTTCATTATTTCATAATCGCTTTAAAAAACAACTTATACCGGCCCCTGGGTTCATTATTGAGGATGAATGAATGAATTGATTAAAAAAATAATTCTATTCTGACGAACGATTGCAAAATACATAAAAAAATTTACTTTGCGGACTTATGCACAAAACTGAGTGACATTCAAACATATCCATGCTAAAAATATCACTACTGTTCAAACTCGAAAGATTCGTTAAGGCTGCCAAGTAAAATTAATTTTTTTGATCAATTTTTAAAGGCAATGCTCGGTCTTTTTTATTGGCTGTGAAAAGTTTTGAAACAAATCTGCATATAATCCGCCACCTTTAACGTTATTATGGGGTTAACTAATGATACATCTCATATTGCTCATTATACAAAAAGACAGCAACAATAAAATAATATTCTTTAATTTTTTTAAAAAAAATTAATTTTAATGGATACTGATATGCATATGTATAGTTCCGACAAATTAACTTATCTATCATGTTTGTAAATATATTGCATATTCTAGTTTTAGGTTTTATTTTCGGAATACAGAAGATAATTATGGAGCACAGCAGAAAGATATTTCGATAGTCAAACATTAAATAAACACCCAAGGAAAATAAAATTGCTTAATTTTAAGAATGATTTAAACCCGGGGGATATATTCGATAAAAATGAAATAATGGTTTTTAGTCACTACACTTATTTACAGCAGTTGATTGACATTTTATGTAATTGTATAACGTATCTCGCATGTGCAGTATAAGAGACATCAGCCACTTGTTACAGACTTTTGTCTCTTTTCATCGGCAGTGTCACGCTAACTGTTTGCAGGATATCCCCCCCCCCCCCCCCCCCAAAGTATGAGGATGATAAAGCTTTCGACGAGAGAAACCAGAAAACATATAAGAAATACTGACGTTCGGGTCTTGAAAATAAATTATATATGAAACACGTGAAACGTGACCTGGTAGAATATTTTTATTTTTGTCATTCATTTTATTTATAATTTCTTAAGTCACTCATTCAAGCACCTAATTTCAACAAGCCTCCCTAATTTTAGATGTATCACCCTAACTATTCAGCCCAGAAGGCGACAATTAACATTTTCTGTCGCTGACCTAAACAATGCTTCTCCCTGCATTATAGTAGGTATCCATGATTGATGGGACAGTCACTGCTGTTAATTGCTTCTTGACCTTGGTTAGATTCCTACTGCGCCATTTGCTAACAAACCAGGGATTAAAAATTATGTCTCGTTACAACTACTTGACCAATACCTTTCGTTTCCGTCTGACATTTCCTACTCACGATTTGGAGACTTTCGGATAATTGAAGTCAACTCCAGCAACCATACAAACAATAATTCAGTTACAATTAGATATGTTCATATATTTTTTTAAAAAATACCCTCTTCGCGGTATAATTTAATACCATATTCAATATTACATTGGCTAGCTACGCGTATCATAGAACTTGACAACAATGCCATAAAACGGCTATAAAAGAAACAATATACGTTATTAGCAACCAAACTTGTAAGAAGAAGAAAGGCAGAGATAATAAAAAATTATATTTCAATCTAGTGAATTAATGATTTAGAAATTGCACACAGTGCCAGGCTGAAAATAATAGTTTCTTATGGAATTAACTTGGTATGTCATACTTAAAATTAATTGTCGTGTTCTCAATTTTAAACGTAATTTTTTTTAATGTGTATAGCCCAGAATGTGGAATTAAGAATTCCGAAACGTTGAATTATTTTATTAAAATAAGAATGAACTCCTCATCATTACAACTACATTCTTAAAACAATCCAACAACACAGTAATTTGAAATAGTGGCCTCATTCTCCATAGAATGAAAACATTTTTTTAGGGCAACAGGCTACATGAGGGTAATCCACGTTGGGCAACTCCCCTTTAATAGCATAGGAAGGGATTTGAAAGGGGGATGCGGAAGGGTAGATGAAGGTAGCCAAGGGTTACTAGGGCCCCCGGGCTATATTTTAAGGATCCTACCCGGCATTCGCCTAAAGAAATGCAGAGAAAAACCTGCATCGGGTAGGTCGGGCATTGGGTACTTGTCCCGCGCCCTTCCGATAGCGGGAGAGGAGTTTTCTGAGGGGACGCAGCATTCCTTTCTCCGTGCCTCGACCAGTTTAGGAGGCAGCTGGCCGACTATTCCAATGGGAATAGCGAACAATTCTTACCGTATGCCCAAGGTCTGTGACCCCGGAACATACACCTCTCAAAACAGGCCGAAGTGCCTCGGCTTGTGGGAACCTTAGTTCAAAATCGGAGAGGAAAAGGTATACCCAAAGGTAGCCCCTTCGTATCTCTCCTTAGAATGAAAACAAAATATCTGTGAAATGTATATATCTATATCATCAAGGTAGCCTGCGAAAGAATTCTTTTAAATGCCCGATCTACCTGATGCAGGTTTTTCTATGGTTTTCCCTGCATCACTTTTAGGCGAATTGCCGGGTAGGATATTTAAACCATAGCCCGGGGGCCCTAGTTAACCCTTGCTCTACCTTTCCGCATCCCCCCTTTCACTCCTTTTCCTATGCTATAAGAGGGGAGTCGCCACTATGTGGATTACCCTATGCATAGCCTGTCTACACCTTCAAAAAAAAATCTATATCATTTTTGAATTGAAAGTTGTTAAATTTTAAGTAGTTTGCATGCCTGAACAGCTCTACGGATATGTAGAAGAAACGTGTTAAGATTTTTTAAGTTCATTTTGTGTCTGATTTCTAGCCATTTAATATTTCAATTTAATTTTTGATTTTTTTATCACGGAATTCCAAAACTTTTGGATTTTTTTTAAAAAAAAATTATTTCCTATCGACCCATAACCTCATCATCATTCTTGAAATCAGCCCATCAACACAATAATTTGAAATATTCGTTGTGTTCTAATTTCAACTATATTTTTTCTGTTTTGTGGTTTATTTTATTAGATATTTGAATTCAATTGTTGATTTTTAATTAAGCATCGTATTCGTTTAGCCAAAATACTTTTGATTATATTAGTCATTTAAATTTTATTAATTCTTTACGAGAAGCAAATCCTTGCTGAAATAATTATATGAACAATTCTTGGTAATATCTAGTACGGTATTCTATTTGTTGTGACAATAGTGGGGAATGCATCGGATGTTGGTTAGTTGTCACTATTTTCAGCAATTACCTATGCTTGAATGACGCATGCATATCCTCAGCACAGCCTATGTGACATCTACTTACGAACCAATACCGAATAATTTTTTTTAGATATTTAAAGTGCGTTAAATTCAAGAGGCGGAGCAAATTATAAATCATCCAACGCATGTTTATCTTTATAATCTAATTTCAATAAAATGGAATAGCAGTCACTTTTACTTTCCAAGGTTTAAAGAATCACTAAAAAAAAAAGAAGGCTGATATATTGCAATTTGGGAGCTATAATCAATTCACTCAATTATTGAACAGTTTGGTAAGAAAATGAAGTGTGAATGAGACGTGAGCAAGAAAAACAGGGTACCTATTCGAAACGAGCTGTTCTACGTGCGAGCGTAGGTTGTAATGAAAACGTCCTTCGTCACGTAACACCAAACACATAAACAAATGCTTTGCTCTTGGTAAAGTTACCTCATTAAATACACTGATAACTTATTCTGCCTGTTCCGATATAAAATTTATGAATACCTTGAAAAATAAAATTACTTCACTACTACAGGAGTTTAGTAGAGTTATTAAATGCACGTCGGCTTAAAAAAACACTTCGAAATACTGTGGAAATATTTCAAGAACATTAATTCTCAATATATTTTTATTAGTGAGATTTTAAGTAGGCTAGAATGAATGAATGATCGTAGGCTTAAAATTAAGTCATCAACACGATCCATCTCAACTATATTTGAGAATATAGAATCCCTCATGAATATACAATCCATTGTTTTTTCATCTATTTCTACCTTCCGATTCTATAGCTTTTAAAGGTACCTCATTCGACTCTCCGTTCCTGTCTCTTTTTCCTATTAATATACAGTCGTCTTGATCTGATTGATGGTTAACGTAACAAATTACGAAACCAAATGAAAACGGGTAACAACGAGGAATTATAATAATTATTAATTGTTAAAAAAAAGTATTGTGGCTGTTCATTGTAACGGAAAATCAGCAAGTCCTGTAAGACCATTTAAAAGCCAATTTCCAATTTTTGTGAGAAGGTATAATCTTATTTTTCCGGAAGTTCTAATGCTCCAGATGTGGCTAGGATTCTGAATTGTCGTAGAAACAGGAAAAATACAGTAATAGGTAACATTCTGGCCACTCGACGACCATTGAGAATATTTAATGTGGAACGCATAATGAAGCAGTAAAATAAAAAACCAGACAAAATAAGGTGATAATCAACTATCATGCAATGTTTCTGCAAAATTTGTTGCTTTCATCGAGTGTTGATATTAGTTGCACAAACCAGGTGACATAAACAAAAGTTAAGAGATTAATATAAAAGCAAAGAGGTTAACTTAAATATCCAATAACAAACTCCTCATTGATAAAGGATCACCTGCAAAAATGTTATTAATTTCAAACATTCCTTTGATTGATTAGAATTATATCCGAAATGCTTTATATTAAATTAAGTGACATTTTAAGGTCCAGTTATAAAACAGAAAATTATTTGCTACCAGGATATTTGAAAAATATTAAGAATGAGGGAGAGAACTCAGTTACCAAACAAGAAAAACTTAAAATACTAAGGGTGCTTTGACGTACGGCGACGTATAACATGTGAAACAAATAAAAATTTTAAAAAAAATTAAAGAATTGAAGTAGTAGAAAAAATTATAACGTGTTGATATATATATATATATATATATATATATATTGTAATACCCAGTTAAGGACATAAATTTTGTTCATATTTCGTAAGATTTGTTTACCAACCCAGACTAGGGATTCTTGGGTGGCTTGTATAATAAAAAAATAATAAAATGATGATTGACAGCGGAGAAGCTCACCAAAGGGAGGACTATAATTGGACGTTTTAGCGGCTCTTAGAGATAATGTTTTTGACAGACATCGGAACAAAACCCTAAAGGAATAATGACAAAAGTTTTTTGTGGACATCCAATTATATGATAAGGAAATGTTTATTTAACAATATTGAGTAGTTCTCTGAGCGTGAGAAAGCCAGATGAGGTCCGAACGTGGGAACTCAAAACTGTGGGGGGGAAGGAGGAATATTCTGGACAGGGGGAAGCGGTTAGAAAAGTTAGTTGGACTGTAGATCTCAAAGGAGGAGGATGTGGAGGCTGGAGCAGTGGAAAATAGAAAATAGATGCTGAAGTATAACTAAATGTTGGGTTACTGACTTTGTGGAAGGATTTAATCAATGATCGTCTGAGAGAAAAGAAGAAAGCTTGGAGATAAACATTATTGGACATTTTGAAATATTTCAAACAAACTGAACATTTGGCGCTGGTGATAAAATATTCGGTCAAATTGAACGGTGGCCGTGACTTAAAAAAAACCATTTTAGTCCATGCAAGCAGTCAGGAGTCTGGATATCGAAAGTATAAGGTGAACGTGTCTGTGAAACGTGTGTGTGAAAGTCTGTGCACAGATGGGCATTGTAGAGTGAAGTACGTTCCTGAAAACCCAATTAAATTGTAAGTAGACATTTAGTGATAAATTTTGTAAATTGTTAAATAAGGGTAATGAGTCAGATTTCGTTTTCATTTTATTTTAACTGCATTGTTTAAATTGAACATTTTAGTGTTCCTTTTCCTTATCAACCCAATGAACACCCTGGGGTATAGATTTTGATTTATAAAATGTAACTGGATTATTAGTGTAATTTAATTGTTCATGTAAAAGAATAAAAAAAATATACAGAGCTTTCTTGAGTTGTATTCTGGATTAATAAAATTGTTTTGTTTATAAAATTTAATAACTTGTTTAATTTAAATTCCTATAATCATAATTTATCTATAGTTTGGGTATTCAATGGAAGCAAATTAATTAATTTTTCAAGTTGTTAATAAAAAAATACAAATTTTGGGTAATAACTTGAAACAAAAAATTTAAAGATTTGTCGATTATTATATTTTGGAGCGACAAAGTTTCCAAATTAATTTAAAGTTAATTATCAAGAGCTGATATTACAATATATATATATATATATATATATATATATATATATTATGTGTTATTTATTGTTTGTAAATATTTTGTAAGTTTTTTGTTGTATGTATTAGCCATTGGCGATTGGAATTACGTAAATAAAATAAACTTCACTGCAATTCATCTATAAATCGATAGTAAAACTCAATGAGAAATATAATTCCTCATTGTTAACAGTCGTTTTGTTTTTATTTTAAACCATGGGAAAAGGTTAAAGAGATCATTTAAATCGGATTTTTTTTATGAATCCATGGTCGATAGTATGTACAATATTGATCATACTATCTAAGATTGTTCTTGGGGAAGAAATGTGATGGGGGGAAAAAATTGAACAGCCAGCAGTCTAAATAATTTGGTGCAGTACGAATAGCTACAATAAAGAATATTATCCGTGTGTATATAGTGTCAAAAATATAAATACCTTGAAAGCTGTTGACTATAACGATGCTGAAGACTAACATGGTGGCCATGAGAAGGCGGCCTCCGGATCTACGACGCCGGTAAGTCGTCATGCCCGTGAGCACGGCACCGTACACATCCAAAAAGGCGCCTGACCACGAGGCTCGACCCACAGCCCTCCAAGTCACAGATAGTGTGACCAAAGCGGCAAGCATGCAGCCCCACACGTGTCCCGAGAAAGGCAGGAGAAGAGTCCTGTAAGAAGGCTGAGGACCAGCGGCGCGAACGAGCACACAGAAGCTGTCCCTGTAGTGAGGGTAGGCGAAGTCCAACGTGTCCCACCATGGAGGCGTCACCCAGCGGCTGTTGCCTCCCACCTGGCACATGGACTCAACATTGTATAACATCAACTGCTGTCAAAGCAGAAAATCCTCTTCTAAAATCACATGCATAACAAAGTTGTTCGGGTTAACATAGAAAAATAAAATTTTGGACTTATCAAGCTTTGCCTATTATATAGGACTATAATGATTTAAGGAAACCTTAGACTTTATAGTGAGAGAGATTCATTTACTTGTTCTCCAATTTGAACTGCTATTTTTTTACATCTCTCTAGAATTTGAAAAAAAATATTAAATTCTTCATAGTTTGAGTTGTAAATGTAACGTCCAACCAAGCAGGCGCTTCATCGGTGTCACAGTAGAAATTGTTACTTGGTTTAGAATTAAATGTGTTGAGGTGATAGTGAAATTTCTGATTGAAGAATAAAAATGGCAACATTTTTGGACTGGAAGACGGCAAAAATAAACAAAGAAGACAACCAACAGCAAACACTTTTGGTATTCATTTTTATACATGATTTCAGGGAAATCCTCTTCTCCAAGATTTGAAGGAGTGGCAAAACTATGAGTGTAGTGGAAATAGACAACACAGAGTGATGTAGGGTGCATTTACACTAAAGCATATGCAAGGAAAGTTGCACTTCGGTTGTTGGTAGGAGGGAAAATACAAGACTATCTTGCTAAAAACAATTGATTAAATTTGTATTTCGAAATAAGAGCACCCCAGAAGAACAAACCATAAATTACTGAACTACGTGATAGGAAATATAATTTAAGAGATTGTAAGGGAGTGACCCATTTTTGAGCATCGCATATTGGAGGGTCAACAAAGGATTCGCCATGGCGCACGAAACCATCAATGAAACTTGCATCAGATAGGCTAACATTCGTTCTCCAATATGTCCAAAAAAGGCTTTAGTTTGGTGTTGCTGATACGCGTACTTTAAGTATAATGTCAACCTTGAAAGACGCTGACAGCTGACCTGCCTTAGCATGAGCATCAAACGCGGACAATGAACCTGTGTACCTGTGCCTCTCCAGAAGTAACAGCGGCGAGGGCCCCTCCGAATTCTCCGCTGTCAGGACTTCGGGACCCCATGTTCTGTTCTCCTGTGGGAAACACTATGCGCATAGAAGATCCCAGGACGCGACACACTGACTCCAAGAGCTGACCATCGAAACCTCGCAATGCCCCGTCTTCAAAGTAGACCATGGGCAAAGTCGGCGAGACGGAAACAATGATCTCGTCGTAGCTGACAGGTCTCAGCCGCTTCAGGACCTCCTTGGAACCGTCCTTGGAAGCCACCATTCGGGACACGTCATGGTACCGCAAATGATTCTTAGGCCCTTCGTGGTACGGATTGTAAGAAAGGACGCTGTGGTGAGCATCTTCTATGTTTATGACGAACGCTCTGAGAACGTTGGAACTTAAGAAATATTGAAACATGGTACGGATCTTAGCCTCATCAGCTGACGTTACTACGACGAATAAACTCTGGTGATTCCAATTCCTGTACTTCTCCATCGATCTCAGTCCAACGATGAGAGATTCGTCAATGTCACTTAACGCGACGTAAATCAGAGGCCTCACGTACTTTAACACGGACGATTCTGTAAGCTGCTCTTTAGACAAGCTCACTACGGTGCCTACATATTGTTCCATTCGACGAAACAATTCTCGTGTCAACCCAGATACATCGAAAAATGTGCTTATAATGACAACGTCGTGCTCATCGTCTTGCATCAAATGTTTTACGACGGTGCTGACGTACTCTGCAGTTCTTTGTTCCTGTTTTCTCGCGTTAGCTTCGTTAAATATTTTGGACTCGACGATTAGTAACCTTGAGAAGCAAATAACTGAGACTAAATAAATATTTAATTTACACGTCATAATAACCGTACGCAGAAATGATCGTTGAGTAAGGTGCAGTGTACCGCGAAAGTATAGATTAAAATCAAAATAAATTTACCGTTACCCTCAACATAAATTACTCTACAATTAGAGTCACAGTGGAAGCTAAAAAAACGACTGCAATGATTATCTGAGTGCGTGTAGTTCTACACTGTTTGGAACGCAAGTTCGGAAAGCGATTAGTAATCATTACCAAATGACAGCGAAACTCAAGAACAGCTACAGACAAATGTCTGCGAAGTTTCCATTCGAAGTTAATCAAATCAAAGTCTTGAACACAGCACAAGATTGTTCTTTAAAGGCTTGTTTTTCTGTAATTTCATTAAGTTTGATAAAATCTTTTGGAATACAGAAATAATGTAAGATGATTTAGCGTGGTCAAATGTGTGTATTGTCGTACGGTGTTAATTTCGTAGAATTTACTAACACGTCTTCCATTCATTTCAGGTTAATGACTCTTACCAATTCTAAGATGTAAATTACGTGTTTTAAATTACGGAGATAAATTAGGGATCTTGAAATCTAAGATGGAAATAATAAAACTATCTCACTGGTAAAACTATTTTCTATTGAAAAGTTATAGATTAATTATTTGTCACAATAGTATACTTCTTTAGATGCTGAATCAAAGGTTAAAATTTATACTTAGAATAACCTGAAATAATGCAAAATTTGCAAACGCTGCGATCCTATATGGGAAAATGGGACATTGTTTCACAATAGAGGAACAGAATTACCTACCAGGAATTTAAAAAACAAGATTATTAAAATATTCAATACATTTTTTAATATTTCCTAGCAATGGAATGTCTTCTGGGTTATTTTAGCAATATTGTTTTTACATACAAACGACTAATCTAATCATCTGACACTAAATGTTAATATTATTTACAGTGTACATTATGAACTATTAAGGTGATGAGCGACTCAAAATGTTAATATTATGACATAATGAATTGGTCTTTATTTAATAGCAAGTCATTGTTGCTACAGTTCCTGAAAACGAAACACAACTATTAAATATTTTAATTCCAATTGGGGATCAGTATACAAGTTAGTGTCTTCGGTACATATTAACTCCATTATTTCAACAATGCAAAGTGACTTAAGTCGTTTGTTAAAATTAATAAACTATTTGAGAATGTCTCTTATTTGACAATTTTAAAATATCGTTGGTCAACGTTGGATTCAATCTTTGGTATCTGCCAGAGTTGTGAACTCTACGACTTGTAAAAAGTATTAAATACGAAACATAAAATGAATAATTTGACTATAAAGCTTCTAAGAAACGGAAGGAGTGTTCTTAGAAGAACATTGTGCTCAAGTAAGCATAAAAATATTTTTGATATATAATATTTTTATAGTCCGGTTGGTTTTGTGTGGACGACTGATCCACTGTTGTTTTCAAACTATATTCATTGTTCTAATTAGTACAAGGAATGTTTTGCTTATTTACAGGAAAATAGATAATATCGTTAAAGTCGCTTATTATAGGACTAAAATTAATTGTTCAAACTTGTTACGATTTTTTTATGCACTGCAATGCATTCATTTCATGTAACCAATACAATCTTACTTGTTATATTTTGTAGTTTTAGCAAAACTGGCGGTTTATGGTGTGTGATTACGTTTGATTCTGCGACGAAATTGAAATTATTTGAGCTCTGGAGTAACATTTCATTATTATTTATGTATGATATAAAAATGTTTCCGTGCGATTTTCATTCAATTTTTATGATGATATAATTCTACCAGTCAATCAGGAAAATAGGAGGCAATATTGACAGTGTAAAGAATTGGCAGGATGATAAAAATTTCATACTTGTAGCCCAGAACCTTATTCACAATATTTATAAAGTAATTGTTATTGCTATTTGTAGGAACTCCTGACCCTTTCGAACTTGCAACTGGAAAAGAGAAAGCCGAACTTGTAGCCAACCTATCTGGAAATATGGTAATTAAAATTAACATAATTTGTAAAAAGAGTACAGGTTGTCTATTTATATGCAGCCATCAATAGATTATTAGATGTCAACCCTCATTTAATTATTTACTCTTTCAACTTTAAAATTTCGTATAATTTAGGATCCGTGGCATGTGTTACCTAGGAAGAGAGGCCCGGGAACAAAGGATAATCCTAATTTGGTTCCCTCTGCATTTGACTATCGTATTGTGGGATGTCTGTGTCACGAAGAAGACATGCACATCAAATATATGTACGTGTTCGCCGACGAACCGCAACGATGTTACTGTGGCTATTGGTTCAAAATAGAAAAAGTGGAACCTGTGGGGTAGCCATTTTGAGTTAAATGTATTAAAAAAAACTATAAAAAAATATGTTGTTACTTTCATTATAATAAATTGTAACTCCGATTTTATTAAAGTCATATGGATGGTATTTATTGGAATTGTTTCTCGTGTTACTTCGATTACCTCATGTTTCCTTTTACGGAACTACTTACACATCAAACATTACGATTGGTAAGTAAATTCTAGTTTTAGGTGACTTGGAATATATTTATAATCGTTCATGAATCTGTTATCAGCGAATCTACTATTTAGGAGTTTTAATTAAGTACTCTAGTACGCAAAAAAATGTAATTATTTTTACATTCCGTAAATAAGTTAAACGTTATGTTTTAATACCACTAATGAATTCCCCTGGTGAAACAACAAACTACTGATACTGGATTATAAATTTTAAGTGTCCTCAACTGGAAAAATAATTACAAACCCAATTTCCCAAGAAACAATTCAGTCTTGATAAATATGAATTCAAATATGACGTCGATTTGTCAAGTACTTCTCAACTGCTTCTGGTTTTGATTTTCTTTTCTGCATTCAACTTTTATATTTTATACAATTTTCTCCTAATTATGTTAAGTGAGCACTTAACTCAGCTGTTTCAATTTTCATTATATGAAACGATAATATTTTAAAAAGCCAACTTAAGTAAAGCGGAACAATATTCTGTTTCTATCATCTAAAAGACATCACGATTGAAATATCTATTTCTTATATTTCATAGAATACAGCAACGCTTCTGTTTCTCGGCTGAGACTTGAAATGCCGCAACAATACTCATATCCGGTGATAAAATAAGAAAATGATTTATTTGCCTTAATGTAAATCACAATTATAATACGAAATTAATATTTCCCCAATTAAGGCGTCATAGATATTCAATAATAAGTAACTTCGCTTATATTCCATAGTTTATAATCATAAAAAATCTGAGTTCATAGATTGAGATATAGTTATGATCCTTTATATATATATATGTATGTATATACAACATTTAATTAATTTCAAATTACAAAGTTTTGTCTATATTTCGCAGAAATCCATTAAATTGAATGAAACATGAAAATCGATCTTCCATACCATATATCGAAAGCGCTACAGCTGAATGCTTAAATTTTCATACCCGTTTGATTATATTTTTCTCTATGTTTACATACAAGTAAAACGTAAAAGCTCGTTAAAGCATTAATTTTACTTTTATCATATTTAAGATTTGAAGCCATATAAACAGAAGTAAGTAGTATATTTTTATTTTATTATGGTAGTGAACTTGTGCTAAGCATCTTTATTGTGTTCTAGAACAAAAACGTAATGGGTGAACGATACAACATTCATAGTCAGCTTGAACATCTACAATCTAAATATATTGGTACCGGCCACGCTGATACAACAAAATTTGAGTGGTTAGTGAACCAACATAGAGATTCTTATGCATCTTATTTGGGACATTGTGATCTTCTCAACTTTTTTGCAATAACAGAAAATGAAGCGAAAGCAAGGGTAAGATTTAATTTAATGGAAAAAATGTTACAACCTTGTGGTCCCCCACCAGAAAAACCAGAAGACTAAAAGTGACTGATACACTTGTGACTGTTTATTATAAGAAAGTAGGTAGTTCATATTGTGAAGCTAATTGAGTGGTGTGATTGCTATGAAAGTTTACTATTATACTTGTAATATATGCCGAGATATAAAAATATGAAGAAAAAGAATCTTTTGCCCTGGTACAATATTATTATGCATTTTAAACTCTTAACCCTCTGAATGTGCAACCAACTATTTTACATATTAAAATGTACCATTTGGTTTAGAAAGTTCAATAAATATTAGTTTAATATTAAAACACCTTTATTTCATTATAGGACTAAAATAAAACATTTAAAATAAGCACACATTTTATGTTTTTTTGGGGGACAATATGGTATTTACTAGTGCTGCTAAATTTATGTTTAGCCCAGCTTTTCAAAAACACGATAGTTTTTCTAGTTTCACTAGTTATATGTATTGTCTGTATAATTATTTATTAGACCACAGTATGGTTGGGTCCCGACTGTGACGTACAATCCAGCCCATGGCACAGTCTACCAATATTCACAATTTCTGTTGTAGCCTCAATTCCATTTTCCTGAGTGCTGCCAAATAGATCACTCTTGATATTTGGCATAGCACAGATACATGGAATTTTTGATAAAATATAAGGCTAGGTTTGGACTCGTAATAAATTCCATATTTATGTAAATAAATTAATTGTTTTTAAATCAATTCAATCTGTTGGCATGCTAAGTATAAATGATTATCAATAATGAACGGATATAAAGCTTTAGTTAACACAACACAGGTAAGGCTTGATATAAAGAAACAAGAAATCATACTTCTTAATTGTATATTTTAAGAACAATTTATAATATAAAAACATTAAAAGGCTTGATATAAAGAAACAAGAAATCATACTTCTTAATTGTATATTTTAAGAACAATTTATAATATAAAAACATTAAAAGTTGTACAAACACATTCATTTAAGGTTCTTTCTTTTTCCTTAAGCATTTTGATACATTCTTAATAATGCACTGTTGAGAAAGTGGGTAAGTAGCTTCACAAGCTTCTGTTAACAACTTGATTCCATCAGTGACAGAATCAACATTCATTAGTCCAGTTTGGGCAAATTCAGATATTTGTTCTAAACACGCAAGATAGGCTACTGTTATTATACCATGGTTTGTATTTTTGCCTTCTGGAGGACTAAAATTACATAACGCTTCTTCTTCTGCAGAAGGATCCAAAAAAGTTACATCTCCATGAATACCCTAGAACAGAAATTTGATAGTTTCAAATTTATAGTGACATTATTATCAGTCTACTTTCATAATTACATACCATTGATGCTGCTGAAACTAAGTCATACATTGGAACACTGGCATCAGCTAATGCCAGTCCAGCACAATTGATTGCCGCAGCAAGAACACTACCATCATTTTCCAACACAAGAACATAGACATCTACTTGGAAATTTGGGAACTCGTGCTGAAATCAAATTTAGTATTTGGGAAAATTAAAATAATGTATATTAGTAGCATGTACTTATATTAAATTGTAATTATTGTTCACTGTTTAATCAATTGTCATCCAGGAAAATATACAGTTCCATAAAAAGTTATTCAATTAACATAGTTAATGTAACATAGCTTTCAAATTAAATTTAATCATTTCAAGCAATCAAAATATACAGAAGAAAATTTATCCATCAACTGATTTTTTAAAACCATGAATTCTATATATACATAACTACTTATAATTAACACAGATTATGAAATATTTTGTCGGCTTGTCTTTACTAAAGGATATCACTGATAAGATATCATTACATTATTGAGAAATTCCAGGGATTCATTAAAGTGGATAAGTTACACAATTACAAATTATTAGAAAACTAAGCTAATCCACATATATACAGAGTACTATATTCATAAAGTAATGGTTGTAATAATTTATATATGCACATGAAGTGGTAAATCATGTCATTTAACCATGTTTATTTTCAGACACTCTGATACTTGTATATATACAATTTTTAATTGATTAAAATATTTCGCTTTTCTATTGAATATATTTACCCGACAGACGGCTGGTTCCAGAGCTCTACGAAGTACTAAACTGTACTGCTTTTCCTCCCAATCTGGTTGATGTCCACGTCTTTTTTTACACGAAAATGGGCAAAACTTAAACTCACAAAACAGTTCTCCGTTGACACTATAGTCCGATTTTCGTGGTATTTCACGTGGGTCGAAAACAGAACATATAACTTTCGTATTGTTCATTTCAAGAAATGCCGAACCTTTTGCTTGGCTGACGACTCCTGTCTTCATATCTAAAAAAATAAAATAATGTTACTACTTGGAAAGAAGCAAATACATTATAAACATGATTTTAAATGAACACACAAATTTTTCTCTGTTGATCACATTTTCTCCCATCTTCCCGAACCCCTTTCTCTGAAATGATTCTGTTTTTCATCACGTTGTAGTTTTCTTCTTGTTTTACATACAAACTGTAAGGCGTACACTTTTCCAGACATTGAATTCTCTTAGGATCAATCGACATGTTTGTTTACATCTAAATACCGCGGTCTTCTCTTGTTAAAAACAGAGCCTTTAAAAGATATAATTAACGACATGTGTACCAACATAGTGTGAAATATTAAATACAGATATTAATTATTAACACATTAAAAATTCGGACTTGATCCTAGTTTTCTTTAACTTTCGGTGAGCTGGCTTAACTGCTTTACTCAAAACTTTTCAAATCATTCTAAGATCGAAGGCTGTAAATGATGCAGAAGACGGCCATTAAACCGCGCCGTTTCTACATCTTTCAATTTATGATAAATTGATTGACTTTTTAGTTTCTCTACAGAAAACCGCCTTCTAATACTAATTGTTACCGAAACTTTCCTTTCTACTTTGATCTACATTGATCCCATATAAACGTTTTGTACTTTCCTTTTATAAGCCTGTTGTTTCCAGTTAATTCTATAATTGTTGCTAGCTCCCTCCCCCCCCCCCCAAAAAAAAAATTATTGAGGACAATTGTTAGAGCAGAATGCCGCCTTTATTGACGAAACTAGTTAACCAAGGTCTGAAATACTAATTCAGGTGAAATATATCTTAATTTCGAATAAAACTATAACCTCGAAATGAAGTTGTGTGTTTTGAAAATAAGATAAAACAGCCACATGACAGACAAAATTAAATACCACACAATTTTTTCTGGAAACTTTGTGCCTTTCTTAAAGTGTTAAAAAAATTACAAGAGTCAAATACAGTTGTGAAACTATAGCCGCATTCAACATTATACCTAGCTAATCCAGCATATTTGAAAGTAACCTATTCTACATGATTAAATTATAAACTTATTATTTAAATGCTACCCAAAAAGATAGTTATCTTTAAAAAGTGCCACATCACTCAAAATGTGAATGGTCCATTCGCATTACGCATTAGAACCAATGGAGAATATTCAATTATCTGCCAATAAGGAAAACAAAAATACATGACAAGCATATAATTAATGATCCACCAATTAACTGATTTCATCAAGAAAATCCTATAGACTTGAGAGCACCCATGTGAAGATAGCCAACAATTTGAATTTCCACTATTCTTCCTTGTTTCTAACACTTCTTCGCGTTCGCTATTAACCTAACAGGGTGAAACATTGCTACTTACAATTTTCAAATTATTAAAGGCATACCAGTCTTTTAATATTTAATTCGTAAACTTTTCAATGAGTTTACAGAACGATCTAAACCGGTGTTTCCCAACATGGGCCCACACCCCTACAGGGGCCATTTTAATGTTCAGGAGGGTAATTCGAAAAAGAGCTCGACTAGAATTTAAAAACCGCTAGCCATGATTTAACTTATACAGAAGGAAAAATTGTTAGTATCTCAATTTGAAATAAGCATTTATTAAGTTTGGTTTTTTCCATAGAGCCAAACATGAAAGATTGGAGTAATATAAACTACAAGTAGGCGTATTGTTTACTATATCTAATGAAGGAATAGTGAAATATTGCTATGACATGAGCTAAGTGGTTGCGTACTGTAGTCTAGCATCAACTCCGCGTGTTAAATGAAATTATAACTTAATTTTGTACAAAAGCTTGAATTGGCGATCTCAGATTTAAATAAATTATTACTTTGTTTATGCACAGAGTTATTACTACAAAAGAACTGTGATACACAAGTTGAAATTAGGTTTATTTAGATAATAATTAATTTTTTTAATATAACTACATGGGGGGGAGGGCATTAAAAATACTTAGGTGGGGCATAGTTAAAAAAGTTGGGAAACACTAATTTAGACGAAGATTATATTTCGCAGCCGCTTTGAGGACAGCTAGTTGACTTTTCATGTATTTATTTGTTTAAATAGAACTTTCAGACATGGCTTACCAGAATTAATTTTCTTTATTTACAATATTCCATAAATAATGAGTAAGTGACGATAAAAAGTTAAAGTTTCTTAATTAAACCACTAGGATTTTTTTAAAAATATTATATGTATAATGCTTTAAGTTGGCATATGTTATAAGAAGTGACAATGTTTTGATCTTTAGTACATAAAATGTATAAATTTCATCCACATGATCATATCTGAAAATATCTAATACATATGGTAAGACCTGTTTCTGTTGTTATTATCACTGCGTTTTCTCAGTCGAAAATTCAAATTCATGAAAACTTTCATTCAATAGTTCGTTAAATCTTTCCTCCAATCTTTTAATTCTGATCTGTGGGTCGAATATACGCATGGTATCATCCAATTTCAAGCTGCTTCTACTCAATGATAATATACTATCCATAGACGAAGTCCACGAATTTTGACTTCTTGTTTTCAACTTTGCCAGTCTTGGATATTTTGCTGGCGGCATAATTTCTATAATAACTTTTTCAAATATCTTTTCTTTCCCATAATCTGCTGCAACCAGTTTACTGGGAGGAATTTTTCTTGCTGACACTACTTTAGATGAGCCTGGCATGGCAGCAGAATAGAATGCTCTGGAAAAAATCTTTTTCTTTATCACGTCCTCTTTATCATTTGAGTTGATACTTGAATCTTTGCATTTTTCAGTCAATGTTTTAGAACTTGTTTGTTTCGGGCCATGAGTGCTTATTTGATCTGTAACACATTCTTCTCTGCATTCTGAATCCACACTTGCTTTTTCCTTGACTTTATTTTCATATAGTATGTTTAGTACATTCATTTGCAACATCTTCCGCCCTTTGCTAAATATTTCAGTGGAATCAGATAGATGGTAATCCTCTGTAGGTGTCTGTAATGAATTATAAAAAATATTGAATTTAAAATTCAGAAAAGATAGGGATTGACTTTCAAAACTGTACTCTACATAGTGAATTATGGGTTCATACACACTAAACAACAATATTTGCTAAAATATTCGTATAAGTTTACAAACTAAATTATTTTTAATATTCTTTTTGTTAATGCTGATACTTGGACAATTTTTTTAACTAAATAATAAAATGAATGATGGATGTATATTAATATTAGTTAAATATCCACTAATTGACAGATCCAAGACTATTCAAAATCAAATAAATTCAATAAATTGTAAAGGACATAAATATATTATCTGTGTAGGATAAAGTGCAAGTATTGGGCTTTCTAGAATGTATGAACTCAGTAAGAACCATCACATGTAGAGAATTCTGCTGTGGGTTAAACAAATGCCCATTTCGATATAAGCAAATTTTCTAACAACATAAAAATTAATAGTATTTTGATGTGGAAAGATAATTTCAATACTAGGCCCTGCACATAGGATGGAAATGTAGTCTCTTCAATGAGAGTTTGAATGGATACATAAGCAGTACTATAGCAACGTTTGTGCACTTTACTAATTGTGACTCGATGTTCATTTAAAGATATTTCCTCAAATTCATGTTATAAGGCCATAAAGATGAACCCCACAATTCCACAAAAATGAATAGGAAGATAAGGTCAAAAAGATCTTCTTTATTATCTAATACTTTCCAACCATTACACACTGTAAATTTATTCCTTAGGTTATGGAAAATAATTGAGACAAAGTGGATCACATAACTCATGATTTTGTGGAGACATTTTCCTTTTGTCTTACTATTGTAGTGTTTGCGTGATAAAATTTCCACATTTTTTCCTATCCAGTGAAGATTGAAGCATATTTATGTTGTATGGTTGGTATAAAGTGGATTTTTTTATTCTTCTTTTTTATTTCAAATAAATAATAGTTCAATGGGAAACTTCTTTTGAAATAATTTAATTTACAGTGTTTCTTTTGGACACAAAATATAATTAAAATATTTGGCCATTCACCTAAATGTGATTGTGCATTGTTCTTGAGTTTCATTGTTTAAGATGAAGTTGGAGTTCTACATTTCTAACACTAAAAAGACCAACAAAGGCTATACAATGTCATAAATTTTTGTACGGTGTTACGCAGACTGTTCAGCATTTAAAAATAGTATATTAAATATAGATAATAAAATATTAATACATTAAAAAAATATCAGCC
The DNA here is from genome assembly GCA_037074705.1 of Zhengitettix transpicula. Classification (NCBI taxonomy): domain Eukaryota; kingdom Metazoa; phylum Arthropoda; class Insecta; order Orthoptera; family Tetrigidae; genus Zhengitettix; species Zhengitettix transpicula. The sequence continues at coordinate 66,851,077 of CM073593.1, read as the reverse complement.
CTTTTTGCTAAAGGGTTGCAGACTCATCTATTCTTTGCAAAATGCAATCTCTTAATGGAAGCATGTATGTAATAAATCAACCAGTAATATATACTGCCATCAATAATACATAGAACTTTTAACTCATTAAAATGCATACTTTACCTTACTTTCATATTTTTGATTCATATCTGCAGTTATGATTGGCTTCGAAGCCTTTGGGATTTCCATATGTTTTTGAGGTTTCAGAATTTGGGATCCTGATGGTATCTTTGATTTTGGATGATGCAGGAGAGAGTACTTTGGGGTTGTCCGGTGATGATAATAATAGCTTTTACCCTGAAGAAATTAATGAAACTTAGAGTATTCATTTTAAGGTCCCTTTAAATTTTTTAATTTACACATTTCAATATCTGTAATAAGACTACAGGGTGTAATTTTTGCATACATCTTTTCAGTTATAAAAATATAATCATATATAATAAATAAAAAAGATTAAATAAAATGGAACATATGTTTCTGTTGTGAGATCGTTTACAATACCAACAAATATATTATTTAATTTCATATCCATTTTTAAATTTACAGTGTGTAAGTATGAGAAAATTTGATCATCAGGTCTCAGCTACCGTTTTACAAATTCATGGTATTTGGACAGGAAATGATGGTATATTAAAAGATTTATTTAATGAAATAATAGAGTTTACAGGAAGTATTGTCAACAAATAGTTGTGAATAATAAAAATGGTGTAGTTATTTCACACTTGACTTATCAATACAATTACTACATCCACATATTAATAAATTAATGATTACTATTTGAAAATATTATTTTGTTGTTTTAGCTGTAAATATCATATTTGCAATAATCTGTTGTATTTAAGAATTCAAATGAACAAAATATTATTTATATTCTAAGTTGAGGGTTTTAATATGTAAAACTGTAAAAATATATAGTAAACCTTATCAATTAATTTAATACTTAATTTAGTTATTAAATGTGATTACAAAGACTGAATATTCTATATATTTATGTTGCTAAGTAATAATAACAATGAAAATGTTTTTTTAAAATTCACTAGGTTAAAAAGAAACCTATATTGACAGAATCCACATTTCTCACTGAGATTCTTGATTATTCATTGTTAACTCCATTTTGTATTGCTGAGTGAAATATCCATTAATTTGAGTTTTAGGTACAGAGGTTATGGGGATAATTGTTACACTATCAAATTTAAATAACGTTCTTCACTTTGGGAAGGAAAAGGAGTGGCACAGAAAGTATATTCATTTCAACAGATTATGCTGTGAGAACAGATGAAATGTTTTTTTTCTTTTGAAAATTCCTTTACTAATATAATTAATCATTATTTAGCTGGTGGTCAAAATAGTGGTCAAAAATGATATTATTTCTACAGCCTTATAAATTGTATCTATAGGATTTTAAAATGCTATTAACTATTCATTCAAAAGTGGTTAAATAATATTGATTAATCTAACAAACCTAAGAACATGAACATTCCCTGAACTGAATATAATTTATATTAATTGGTAGTGGGTCCCTACTGACACACCCATTTGATTTAGTTAATATGGTGCGTGACAACTTTAATATTCCAACCCCCCTAATTATATGTCTTGCCATCTCCCTCCACCATCTCCTTATATCCTGCCTTCTAGCTTCAGCCACCTTAGTTTCCTCCAGATGACTTCGATGTCTTGGGCAAGCAAATCCAAGCTCCTGGGCAGATGGGACCCAACAACCATGCACTGACCGCAACAATGAAGCTTGTGTTGGAGCAGCTATCCGGTCCACTTCAACACTGTGACGTTTTACTTGATTTGATGTATTTGATGATTTGGGGGCATTCCCAGATATTGGGCCCAAATCTCTTCTCCGTCTGTTGGCCGCTGATTTCTTTGCACTTGTTACAGACCCAAACAATCCTCTTGATTCAGCAATATCAATCATGTACTTATTATCCAGCTTTACAATTTCCTGTACAAAATTGATACAAAATGTTACTATTAGAAAAACACAATTTCAGCCGTGATTAAATTAAAAGAAAGTTAACTTTTTGTTAATGGCATTCGTTTGTAATATTCTTACCAGAAGCTAAACAATTATAAGGATCTGAGGTCTATGCTTGTTACATGGACAATAAATTCACTTTAAAGAATTACAGTTACAAACAGAAGATACCTTCCTCTGAAGGATGGCTAGGAAACATCCCTGATCATCAAGCTGAAGGTGTTCATTTTCAGCTGCACACAGGTCAGTTAAGCAACCCACTTCAAATAAATCACAAGGAGGTACCTGTTAACAATCCACTGAAAAGAATTTAATTTGAATAAGTTATTTAATTTTTATGATGAAATATATTATATAAATGATTTATTCTATGGAATTATTAGGAATAAGTAGTCAGTATATATTTAATTTCAATGAAGTTAAAATAGAATTTTTTTTAAACATCTGAGATAGAAAATTTTGTGCCTAAGGAGGTTTTTGATTAATGTTCATTATAAATTTCATGTTAATATAAACCTGATTAATAATAATAACTATTATTAAAATTTATGTTTATCCCATTAATGGAATTAAAATGGCAATTGAGCCTAATTATAAGTGTTTATTCTAATTCATAACATATTTCCATCATTGTTACTATTAATACTTATTGCATAATTTTTGAGGATTATTTTAATATTAAATTTATTCTTACATAATGTTTTAGACTGTTAAAATGAAAAAATTATGCCCGATTGAAAATTAATAATAAGAAAGGTAGCCAAATACAGACAAAATAAATGATAATATAAGTACCACACAATGTTTCCGGGATCCTTGTCCCTTTCTTCTGGTGCTAAGAAGAGCCTAGAGTGACACAACTGCACTTGTCAGTTGAGAAAACTCAAAAGCCTTTGTGTTTTGTCAACTGATGAGTGCAGTTGTGTTGCTCTAGGCTCTTCTTAGCACCTGAAGGAAGGGACAACGATCCCAGAAATGTTGAGTGGTATTTATATTATCACTTATTTTGTCTGTATTTGGCTATCTTTCTTATTATTAGTTTTAGACTGTTGTTCTTGTATGACATTAAAATGATTATAATTTGCAATGAAGACAAAAAAAATCTCACCTGCATTTCTTTATAGGAGTCTTCTGTTAAGTTTGGTCCTATAGGTACTGGTCGTCCTTTTTCTTCTGCATGCTTTTCCAAAGCCGCTTGATTTACTTCTTTTACTAAGCGAGACACCATATCACTATTCTCAGCAGTCACAATAGAATGAGTTTCATACAGTACTATTTGAATCTGAAATTTTAATCAAATTAATTTAAAAGGGAAAGTATTATTAGTAATAAGCAAGGAAAAGATATTCAGAATATAAGAACACTACCATTGACATTACTTATGGCCATTTCTTCCATTACCCTGAAGTTTAGGCCATAAACATTTAGAAAAGTGTTTAAGAAAGGAAGCCATAAAATAGACAATCTGTGTCAAATACACTACACTATTTTTATTATTAAAAGAATTTGGCTTTTAGCCCAATCATGAAGTAGTGAACTATTACCTGAGGCCGAGACATTGCTCTCAAAAGTGTTTGCCTTTGTTCATCTAAAATAGCAGTTACTCGATTTTTTTCTTCAACTCCTATCTCAGTCTCAGTCAGAACTTCAAGCATTGCAAGATCACCCCCACGACTGCAAACAAGATCCACAGGATCTGTTACTCCAGTGTAGGTGTTTGGTGGTGTAGCTAATATTGCTGCAACACCGGCCAACAATCCTTCCTCTTCATTATCATTGTCATCTTCTTTACCTTCTTCATTAGCTTCTGTTGAAAGTAGTGAAGTGGTTGAAATGGAAGTAGCTGCAGCCTCTACAAAGCACTGTGCATGTATTTCTGCATTTGTGACACCGAGTTCTTGAAGGTATCTTTCATATTCATTCTTCCTGTACAAGAACAGTTTTATATTTGCATTTATAGATCATACTGAAGTAAAAATGTTATGTTAATAAATATTTTTCTATTTTTTATGTGACATTAACCATTTGCACAAATACTCTGAAGAATAGCTCCCCACAGATTAAAAACAACATATAACAATCTTTTGTGTACAGTTGTGCTTATGGTGCATTCTGTAAAACTATGACAATGACTGTGACTCAATATAATTATTGGGTTGACAATTTGTTTCACTTACTGTGTGTTCCATTATATTACTGTTAAAGAAAGCCTCAAAATACTTCAACACATTGTTTTCATCACAAGTAACAAAATAACATTTTTATTCCAGCACTTGTACAGTCAAAGTTTTGTGCTGGTAGCACAAAATTTCATCCACTCTTCCACTTGATGGCTTGTTCCTCATGCCTCATCGTCACTGAATGACTCAACATAATCCTCTATATTTTCATCAATATCTTCAAACTCTGAAGAGAAAACTACTTCTTCATTACTGAGTTCACTGAGTAAGATACTATATTTTTTTTTCGACGGTTTTCAAGGGTTCCTGAGGGTTATTTGCAGCAGATGAAGGGAAATAAAAAGGAAAACACAGAATAAAGATGTATATATGATATTCATTCATCAAAGGAAGAACTGTGATGCACCTATGGTAGATGAGAGTAGAGCAGCCTGCTATTGGGATTGCTTATAGATGATGGGAGCTGTGAAAGAGTTAATTAAACACTGAATAATTTATGATAATATGTCTAATAATACCTGTCTCCTGCACCAAAGGCTAACAGTTTGTCAACACGATCATTGTCTGCTAAGAGTGCAGCCAAGTATGCTGTTGTTCGAGCAGAGTTGATGTGTGTCTGCGCCACTGAGCCTCGAAGTTCTAAACGACGAAGAACACGTGCCATAGCAGCAGGACCTAGACAAAAGGCGCGATCCTAGAAAATACAGTTCAATTTATATTCAGATGTATCAGCATGTTTTGCAATGAAATTCATTTGATTTCAAATTTACTTGGATAGAAACTCATGAACAAAATATTGTTAATATTGCTGTCACTTCAAGGAATCAATTAATGGAAAAGTTTATGTAAACAGAATAGTCCTTAAACACTGCTGCCTCTTATCATTCATATTACACAATAAATGAAAGTAAAACAATTAGTTCTGACTGTTCTGCTTTATTTGTTGAAATAATGTAGCTTTATAAAATTTTCATAAGTTTTATTAACATAAAAAGGAATTTATTGAATTAGAGTATAGCTTTTTCATTGAATAAATTACAAGAGACTATTTTGTCTCCGAATCATTGGAGGAGCTTATATTTAATCAGTAATACTTGAATTACCAATTTTGAAATTATTTGAATTAATTTCTAGCCTAAATGATTGTTTAATCAAATATTTTGTGTATGCGATTTCTCGGTTTATGGTTTTGAATAACCATAGGATACTTTTTGTAGTGTTTGAGAATACATTTTTCCATTTCATATTGCAACTAAATTTCATTACAAATTTTGAAGGGTTATTGTAATTTTATACATTGAAGTGGAGGATTACAGATACATGAGATGCAACATACTTTAATACTACATGCAATGTTACCAAACCATTAGTTACTTCAGTAGCCAACAATAAGATCTAGAAATTGTATATCATTTAGCAGCTGATTATTAAATGGTCATGAAACTTAATCCATTTAAAATTCTTAATTTTTGATATTCATATTTATGGGAAAAATGAACAATTATAAGGGACTAACATAGTTTTAGGAACTTTACATATGCCTATGTTGATTTTAAATAACAATAAAATCTCCAAGCCATAGTGGAAATGTGTTAAAATTGGTTCTTTTTTTACTTCAATTAAATTTAAAATTATAGAAAATGTATTATTTTATTTTTGGTATCATTATATTGTTAATATAGCTCACCTGCATCACAATTTTATGTTCCTTTACTAATTCAGACTGAGCAAGGTCAGGTCGCCTAGAAGGATGACACAGGATGACTCTAGGACAAATTTTGTCAGGAGCAAAAGTGTCACGAGTCAATCGAGGACTTCCAACTGGCAGTGGCTCAAGACCAGCCTGACGAAGCAGAGAAACTGCATCTTCACCGCTGTCAAAATATCACGAACAAAAATGTATGTTGAACTTGAATCATTCATAATTTTATCTTATTATATATTGTAATAGTTTCATAAATGAGAAAACCAGCCAAATTTGTCAGAAATATGATTTAATAAAAAATAAATTAGCATACATTAATAAAATAAGAACTGAAACGACATATCATTCCTTTTTGGAACCTCTTCAGATGCAAATATAAAAATTTCACTAGTCTGAATATCTTAAAGTTTAGAGATAACCTGACATTATAAACCTGATATTTGTAATATAATTATGTGATGGATTAATTGACAATGAAGAGAATAATGCATGAATAGGATAGTTTGTTTTATTATATAAAGTAAAAATGTAAAAAATTAAACAATTTATTTGTTTAGAGCGTGATTGCTTTACAATTTAGGTTTTATATTTGATTTGATTTGACGGAAAAAATGGTAGCAGTTTAATAATATTTCAATTTCAATTAAATATGATTATTGATAAATAAATGATATAATAGGGTTTTGAATAAAAAAGGGTGAGTTAATGAACAGGAAATGAAACCATAAAGAAAATCAGATATTGGGTGGAGCATCATAAAATAGTAGAAGAGTAAAATTGGCGACAAAATATCATGACTAATGTATATTAATAAATTTGGAAATGTTTCTGTTGCTTATAACAAAATGAAGTAGTTGATCACAGTTGAACAAAATTGAGGATTAAAATGTCAATTTACCCAGAACGGAAAGGGTTTATCCATACAGTGACAAATGTGCTATCCAGGGCTACAACTTTTTCATCACGCAGGTGTGGTGGTAGTAGTTGTTCTAGACGTAGAGCTTGGTACTTAATACGCATACGAGCCAGAGCGGCAGCAAGGCGAACATGCATGGCCCACAGAGTAACATCCAGTTCAGCCAGACCAGCTTCTTCCAAGATCTCATGGGCTTCCTCATCATGTGCATCTCGAGCAGTGAAGTTGCGTTGCCACATGTCATACATCAGAAGCCACAACTGGCTACGGTGTTTCTGCAACTGCAATATATATGTTTGTTAGACACACAACCAACTTTTTAGTTCTCAACAAACCCTGAAAATGATGGAAATAATTTTCAGCCAAGATAAGTATTTGATGATAAACTGTTATGCACCAATTTGTGTTCAAGATTGGGTTAAGCATTTATATAATTGATGATGGAGAAAAACCTAAAATTTTGTATGCAGATATGATTGAGAACTGGTAGGAGATATCTCAAACAATATATATAAATGGCACAATTAAATAGCCAGCGCACCTAGAATCGCTTATTTAAATATTTCCTCTCAGTGCCCACGTAACTCGCTAAAAGAAGGGATTGAAGTATTAGTTGCTGATCCATACATTGAGGTGTCAATAACATTAATAGTCATGTGTAACTGCTACATTTTGAATAGCAGTTTATGTTAGAAACACCACAAAAGTGATTGAAGCTCTCAAAAAAACATCTTATGTAAACGTTAAGGATACGGCCAGCTAGTATTACCGGCCGCATTTTTTATAACTTGCCCGTCAACATAAACTAGTAGTGGACAGGTTTTTATATATTACGTAAGATACGACCGGCTGGAAAGTATAAATGAAGGACTGTTTCGTTTCTCTTAAAGAGAATATTTCTGAGAACTAGTACGAGCGCTGTCTTTTAATGTTTTACAAACGACCACTATTGAGATGTGACATTACTATTTTAAATTCCTAGAATAATATTATTTACCTCGCTGGTTTCATCACGCGTCGGTCACGGCACTGTCACGTCCGTGTTGTATGTGAATCCAATTTTTTTCTTTGAGTTTAAAAAGGTAGTGTTGTGAATAAATGGATATTTCATTGACGTGTTTCGTTGGATGATTTTTTACGATTTTAGATAAAGACCCAACAACAAAGCCTCGAAACCCTACGTTCAACTTTTGGTAACCCTCCATGCTGTGCGCAACATGATTGAAGAGGATCAGTGTGTGGCTAACCATGAGATAGAGGTATCTGTATGTACGTAAAGTCCTCGGTTTTGCACGAGTATTTAAACTATATATCTGTTTCCAATGGATTACGTTTAATTTGACAAGATCAATTGGTATGAAATTCACAGAAAACTCGACCGAGGAAATGTAAAATCCATATAAAAGTACGTAACAGCGGACGGCACACTCGCTCCCGCTAATGCATCCAGCTAGCCATGAGTCCATGTATGTGCTACTCACAGCTGTTGCACACGATTTCTAACTGAAATGTCAATTGTGCAAATTCAGTGTTCCGTTTTATACCCTTTCACAGACGATAAAGCTCAACAAACTGCCTATTTTCGGTGCTACAAACCAGTCAGTACATACAAACAGTGCCGCGCCGTGCAGTGACATACAGAGACTTTCCTTGGCGTTACCCAACGTGGTGGTCTGTATAATAGAGGGAGGGTCTTTCCCAACTAACACAGCTCCATTATTGGCGAGGATACGACTGAAATGCAATCGGAACAATAAATTAAGAATGCATGATGTAAGATCCCAGTCATCAACGTCGCTATAGTCCTCCAATGCCTATCTATGTTTACACCGATATTTGTTCGAAGGGTTCACATATCCAATTGGCTGTATACAATACTTATTTTACTGATACGTTTACTTCAAAGCGAGTTCTATCTAGTTTAGAACTACAAGAATTTTACTTGCCTTCGGGTACAGGATAAAGAAGGACGTGTCCACCAGGGCCTGGTCCATGACGCTCTTATCTAGAACATAATCAGGGTTGCTTAAGTTACACGCACAACACACATATATGCCGTGCGTAGAACTCATAAAGCTGAGCTCTAGCAAACTGATGCAAATCACGCTAGTCTCTCTTCTGGCCCACATGCAACTAACTCACAATTAGTTGTATTCAAAACACACTCACGAAAAAATTTAAAATCGTTCTTTTTTAATACACCTATATATATATATATATATATATATATATATATATATATATATATTTAATATTTTGTCCTGAGTTGAAATTACCTGATCAATTTATTGATCATACGTATTTGTGTAGTTTTCTCTACCATGCATTGAATCGGAACGATATTCCATGGATTTGTAAGTTATTATTAAATTGATGAATAATGATGCAGACTGTATAGAATTGATTGCTCAGTTGTTTTACAGTTCCTGTTCGAAACTCCAGATTGAGACAGATGTTTCACGTTAAATATTTAAAAACGAATTATATTTCAAGCAATACCAAAACCAGACCGTTAAAATGTATAAAAATGATCACATATTATTTTTACGTCTGTTTTAAATAAGATATATTTAACGACATTTTCCAAAATTTATCATAAAATTTTAATTTAGCTGCTCAACAACGTTTCTGTATATTTTTTGTACCCGCTTCAGTCAGTCAGTGTCTGGAATGATATGTTTCTGGGGAAACGTTCATAACATCGACAAACCTTTCAGTGAGAGGCAGACTGAAGGTGGGTACAAATATGTACAGAAACTTTTTGTGCTTTATAATTTTTGTCTTGATTATACAAAATGTCTTTTAATGGTCCTTAAATATGGCTTATTAAATTGAGTATAAATTTATATTTACATTAAATTTTGAGAGTTATTGAAAATTGCTGATAAATTTATAAACATCAGCCAATTTTAAGTCAGAAAAAAGAATTTACTAATGTAAAATTATACAACGTATATTATTTTCCGAACTTATTAATCTTTTAATACATGAAGAGTAATCTTCCATTATTTTCATAGTATTTATCTTTGATATTTTATCTCTTTTTTTATATTTTGACTATATGCTAATATCTCAAATGTTTTTAAAAACGTGAACTTCATGAGGTCGCAAAAAAAAGCGATGAAACGTTGTTTAATTTTACATTAAAAAAATCTTTTTTCTGACTTAAAATTGGCTGATTTATTAGTTTTCTTAATAGTCAGAATATATATTTCTATATATCATTATGAAAATTATTGAATATGTTAATTTCAAGTATGAACGAAAAACGTTTTTATAGCAATATTAAAAATTGTATTCAATGTAATATCACTGAGTATTGCGTAATTAACGATAAATTGTGTTATTTATGAATAAATAAACATTTCCCTATTTAACTGATTTCCAATTATCTTAAATGAAATATAAACTAACATTGATGCCAATGACATCAAAATGTTGATACGGCCAATTTCGTCCATTACCGATATTTATTGTCACCTAAAAGAGGCGTTAAATTATTTATGAAACTAAGTGAACAAGATTGCTTCAACGTTGCTGAATTAAAATAACTCTTTCTTTAGGTATCTGTTTTGTATTCAGGCTATGTCGGATGATAATTGCATCTCTAATTTATTTTGTTTTAACTGGAGGTGCTTGGCTGCCGGAATGAAGTGGAGGAAATTGCTTTTACGGCGAAGGAAACAACATTAAATGTTACCTCATTCGAAAAGTTATTTCCTTTCCGTAAATATATGTCTCGAGAATAGACACGATACAAACTTCCGCTGCTGTCCAGAAGTTTTGGGCCGTTAAAAGTTTTCTTGATACATAAAGCGATACTTTTCAGACGGAAGGGTGCGGCATCGCTCGCTTACGACAGGCAATTCAGTAGCTAGATTCCACAAGGTCCACGATTTAAATGTAATTGAATGCTGTAGACATTAAAATACTTCGAAGTCGGGATCGTTATGCTACTTGAGTAGAAATTCACTACATAAAAATCAGTATTGGTACAAACGTAAAATAAGTTTCATAAACAAATATATTAAAAAAGGATTACTTAATATAAAAGGCTACATATCCTACCAAAGCATCAACATCTCACTCATTCAACAAATCTTTTCACAACTCATTAACACAACTCTTCAGATCCTATAATATTTATCATATCACAAAATCAATACCATAATTTATCCACCAAAAATATTTATATTATTAAATTTATAACGAACTTAACCATTTAATATTCAATATTTGTTCATCAATATCCATAGGTCAATCCAAAAGGGGCATCATTACCAGAACTAGGGAACATTTAAGATTCCACAATTATCTGCTATTTACAAGCACATTTTAGAAACGAATCATACATTCAACAGGGATCATTAACAAATTAGACAAATATAGCTATTAGAGAAATAATTCACATTCAGCATAATACATATTCTCCAATTGTCAAAACGGACACTGATTTGTTAAGTCATATTTATAATATTTCAATCAATGATGAGTAATCTTCCAACATTTGTATAGTATTTAGCTTTGTTATTCATCTCTTTTTATATACTTTGACTATCAGCTAATATCTTTTTACATGTAATATATTTATTATAAACCTGATGAGGGTTCACATTAGAACTGAAAGATGTTAAATTAATTAAAATATAATTTTTAATTTTTTTGGCCTCATTATTCATTTGACTAAACAGACGAAAATCATAATTATAAAATAGTTTTAATTAATCAATACAGATTTCTGTCATTATGTGGAGCCTCAAATTATAATAAAGTCAAAAAATTAAAAATATGTTAGTTGAACAAAAAAGTAGAAATTTAAAAATCAGGGCTAAATATTATTGTGTAAATTTGTTTTTTGTAAAACCGAATTTATTCTCTTACAGAACTGCAATTTACGTTTACATTGGGCAGAGGTTAACATATATATTTTTTTCAGTTCTAGTTCATAGTAACGTAATTTTTTGCGTGCATGCAGATGGAATGGAGAAGTCAAAATCGCACTTGAGAGTTAATTTGCGGGGGTGAAATGAGCACGCGAGACACGGCAAGACGCCCTCTAACCTGGACACGCGATCTGCGCTGCCACCCGCTGCCTAATTAACATCCCACTTCCTCACTGGATCCTAACATTATGAAAGAATCATCATTGAAAGACTGAATCAGGAGACTTGATGGACGCGTTGAGAATTCCTCTTCTGCCGCTGTTCCACGGGACTATTATTAATAGCGACGAAGTAGTTATCAGACTCCAAGAACGTCAATACCTTGCCGCTACCAGCACTACAGCGGCGTTAAATCAATTACTGTTGTATTTAAACAACAGAAAAAATTGAAAGTGATCTTCTTAATATTAATGAAAGTCAAATATTTCATTTACCGCATTTATAGCATTCTTATTTTCTACTGAGTGCTGTTATCAGCGGATATACTTACAGCGGAAGACGTCGTAAATGAGTGAGTAAACCTTGCGCATGTCTTCCTCGTCCTGGAAGGTGACGAGCATAGGGGGCGTCGCTAGAAGCCGCCCTGCCTTGGCGATGTCGCGTACGCAGCGTCCCTTTCCTGCGTTCTGGAAGATGTCCAGTTCCAGCACCTTGCCGCTGGTCCACGGCGTCTCCGACGCCGTCTCGGAGCTCGTCTCCGGCGGCCCCGCCCATGTCGCAGGCATTCTGCGTATGTTTTCATTCGACTAATTAATATTCTTCATACAGGGTGGTCATAAAGATTATTAAACGACATACATGGTGAGGAGTCGATTGGTGATTGGAAATTCATTCACGATATGTTGTTTCACGGGAGCACAACGTCGTTCAGTGTGATGCAATTTATCTAGCGTCAAAACAACAAAATCAGGAGTTCCCCAAGGGAGCCTATTGGGGTCAAACTTGTTCAACCTCTACCTACGTGATGTGCCCACAGTGAACGGCTCAACGCTAGTCATGTTTGTCGACGACACCGCGATACTAGCACAGAGCGCCGAAATAGTAACTACAGTTCAACACTTTCAAACTACAATAAATGTAACGTGAGATTGGAATAAAAAATGGAAAATAAAAATTAACACTACTAAATGCCAAGCAAAGATGTTCACACTCAAGCGCTACACTCAACTACTGACACTCCGAATGCATAATAACATGGAATCCAAAGGACTCAGCGATAAAGTATCTAGGGGTCCATCTAGATGCAAAACTTAACTGGAGATACCACATCCGTAAAAAACTAAATGAGTGCTACGCAAGACTTTCTCTGCTCTACCTACTGATCAACCGAAAATCTCATCTTCGAGTTGAATCCTCGCTCCTAATTTATAAATCGATTCTCCGGCCCATTCTTACATACGCCTGTCCAGCTTGGAGCAACGCACATACAAATTCGATCAAAAAACTTCAAACCATGCAGAATAAAGTGCTACGTATTGCAATTAACAGCCCGTGGTTCATACGAAACAGTCAAATACACCAAGAATTAAAGGTTTCACTCAGAACAAACTACATCCACAGCCTAAGCAGTAACTTTTTCAAAAATATAGTGAAGTGTAAAAGTCCAAATAAATTAAATCTGGGACAAAAACACACCCGTAAAAGACGCAAACGAAAGCTTCCACAAGACTTACACAAATAATTGTCAACCTGTAAATACCTGAACCCAATGTAATCACCCAGAGGGGTGAAATAATCACATAACCCTCTCTCCAAATACTCTTAGCTATATGATTTATTATTATAACATAGCAGTGAATTGTATTTTACTTGCAGACCCTGCTAAATAAAGTTAAAAAAATATTCCGTGCAGAATTCGGATTGCATGACCTAAATCAGTGTCCCAGGTAACGTGTAATTGGAAAGGAGCGTCATAAACCCTCAACCAGAGACCTACGGGACGTCGAAGTTCAACAAGACCGAGGAAGCATTTAGTGAAGTTGGATCCTGAGTTATCAATCGCAGCAGGTCAGCTCAGCATGACATATTAGCCATTTATTCGGTGATTTTTTAAAATTGAATAAACGTAAGGTGTTACAATTTGAGGAGAAGAATGTTGCTACAGCTTCTAGAAATATTCTCCCTTTTCAGGAATAACTGATTCAATTGGCATTTCTCTGGAGCAGGAGATAAATTACTTTTCATTTCTACCATTGTTCGTTTCCATTCTCGTGATAAGTAGAGTCCATCGTTCCGTTTTAAAATTCAACTGTGAATTGAAACCGAATAATTTTATTTGACGCCGAGTTTCGTTGACGAAACCACGTAGAAGCGTTTTTAAAATTTTAACAATTCATTTTTCGGGCGAAGCTTATTTTTACTCAAATGGGAATTAATAAACAAAATTGTCGATACTGGAGCCTACGTAACCCTATATTTTCTCATTTCTCTTAGGGAATTATTGGCCCACTATTTAATCGAAATCGAGACGAGGCTATTATTATTATTTCTTTCAGAAACTCGATTTTGAAGCAAGAAACAACAGGGCACGGTTTTAAAAAAAAAGCATCTTCATGCCATGTATCCAAAAATTTTTGATTGTCGCCCGGAAAACTCATTCTACATAGATTCGTAGCCCTCACTTAGCTCCTCCTGACATTTTTCTCTTGTGATTTTAAACAGTCACGTTTACAACAACCGAGTCCCGACATTCCGGCTGGAAGAGGAAATCCGCTGGTAATCCACGGAAAATGTGGCTGCGAGCTAACAGCTTGTGGTGTGAGCGATCGGCCACTCGGGAGAATCTCAATCACACTGATCAGAATCCCCCAATCTCCAATTCGAAATAAATCTAGAGATCACTCGTCACTCTTGGCTCTTTTACAATCTCGATTAATTCGCTTATGACTATTTTTGTTTTCAATACAACTTTTGAACATTTTCTGAGAAAAAAGAAATATTAAATTTTAAAGGACAGTTATACAATTGCGGAGTTATAAAGTCAATTGTATCCTAGAGTGACAGCCACTTCGACTTTTCACTTTTGAATGTTGACGTGCATCCCATAACCAAATTTCCATCACTATGCAACAAACCCGAACAATGTCTGAATCATATTAATTTTCCGAGTAGCCATCCCGGCAATCCTAGACAAATATTAACCTAAAAAATCTAAAACTGAAATTAAACATGTCAATAATATGTGAAAGACATTATCCACTAATCAATTTAAAATTATTCATGTGACCAATTAAAGAGTATTACATTCTTCTTACACATTTTAGACAGTCTTTGCTAAAAAGACTATATTTTTAGTATTTCGTAATATTTTGCAATGAAATAATTTTCTTTACTGAGATAAATATTTTTATCTTTAATTGATGTGAGGTAAACGGTTAATGGCAAAGGAAAGGCAAGCACTCTAGCTCACCTGTTGTGCCTCGTAATTACCGATAGTCACGTTAGTTTAAGTCCAGGCTTTACTTCTTCACTTGAAAGCTGACGCAAAGATTAAATCTAAATACGTTCAGCATTGAAAAACTCTGCGGAAAGTTTAAGCGTTATCAGGAAAACCTCTTTGATAACGCTTGTTACGTTTTGAAAACTAAACTCTTACTTAGGTTCATATTATAAATTTAAATAATGTTCATTGCAAATTAGATCTTTCAAGCCCTATCCATGTTCGTTGTTAACTTTACAATTTTATTTATATCAATGTTTGCTTTTATACTTAGAGCAGGAGACAAAAATTGACAATACTTTCAAGGTTTCTTTGTTAATATTTGAAAATTAAACGTAATTTTCAGGTAATAATATTTTAAAAATCCGTGGAATAATTAATATTATAATTTTATTTAGGCATTTTTTGATTGTTATGAACCATATAAACGTTTACTGCTCGAGTGGAAATTCAAGTTATAATTTCAGAATATAATACTTCTGTTATTCTAACATTACGCGCAACATTTAAGTATGAAGGTGTTCGATAACTATCGTTCAACAACAATGAAAAGTGAAACTGTCTTTTCTCGAAAGCTAAACCAGAGCCTGAGAATTAATCAGGATTTATATGAATTGGATGAATTAGATTTGATGGGACGATAATATCTGATAAGTGGCAATTGAAATTGTATAGGAATAACGAGAAGGAAAACGTAAAATGCTAGTTCAAAAGAATTATGCCAGTGGTGATGAGAAAAAAAAATTGAATTATTTTATAAACTTGATGGTTTGTAATTTGGTTTCAAATGCTGAGTAGGCAAATGGTGATAGAGAATTTTTCCTACAGGCAAAACTCTGTATGAATTACCTCACTTTTTACTTATTCCGATATTGTCCATTTCGATCGCGAATATTCTCTATAGTTGAGTTCTTTCTTAACACACCTACTAGTGAGTCCTACCTCAAGGACTACCAGTTTACTGTAACGCGGAAATATGTGCGCCTGAACGATGCTGTCGGCAACGTCACTGAACGTCCTCCAGGTTCGTGGCTGATCACTGAACTAACAAGATAAATATGGTGTTCGCCAGGGGTATCGTGGTTAAAAATGGAAGGTGAAAGATCAATTGAGGGTGAACAATTTATTTTGTGCACCTCATACAACTTTTATGTTTGGACTAGTATTGGAAATATCTATTTTATTAGTTATTAACCAACAATGGGCAGACTTAAATGTGGCGATTTTTGTTTCATGTAATTTTATTCGTTTATGAGATAAGAGTGACGTCATCACTTTTTCAAAGATCAGAACTTAATTTCGCCACGACCACATTTCTTAAAGCCTAGTACAAAAATATATAGATAAAAACCTAACAGCAATGAAACACCGAACGATGGAAGACGTCGGGATGTTTTGCTTGTTATAATACACGCATTAAATCTAACACGTAAATACATCATCACCGCAGCTGAAGTCAACCAGATTAATTTATTCAGTTGAATTCTATGCTTTATTAATGTTGAGTAAATCGTGCAGCCGTTGAAATGCGTACAGAATGTTAAGTGAAGTTATTATTTTATTCTGAACGACGGGCCACTCGAAAAAATCAAACCGTTTACATGTTACGAATCTACACGATGTCAAAAAGACATTTTAAGAAGACCGACGAGACGAGAAATATTTACATCCAAAATTATCTACTTTAAATCTTACCTTTATTTAATATTTCATTCGAAAGACAGCATCTTACTTTGATACTCTGCGTAAAACAGCAATTGTTTCTAATCTAACAGATTCACTTAATTTTCATCGTAAACTCCTGGAGATATCCGACATATACTATTACTTAAAATATTTTGAAAATAATACGCAAAACACGTAATTTCACACAATTATTTCACGGAAAATACTGAACAGATGACTGAAGTCTAAGATTTTAGTACTGCACTTGTTAGACATATGAAAGTGCAATAAAATGAAAACGATTCTTCTTCTACGGCAGATTGGAACATATTTGATATACTTACTTTCAGTCAGCGTCAATCACAAATTATCTGGTCGTATTTATTGAACAATAAAATATGCATAAATGTGAATTGTATTTTCATTAACTATTATATTAATTCCTAGTCCTACCGAATATTTACGCGAAAGTTGAGCAACTAGTGAATGTTCAGGATAATCGTTTCTCTTCGTGGTAATAATCGACGAATTCGTTCTCTTATGGAAGGATGAATTTTGCTCTTCATTCTTTTGTTTCCCGTAATTACGCTACGAATACTTGAAGGAATTTTATCTTAAAAATATGGTCTCTAAGAAAAGCGTAGCACCGACAGTTAAAAATGAAATTTTGTTTTCGTAAACCATAGTTTTTAATTTGCTGAGTATAAACATGAAACAGACAATTTGACAGAAAAGGTGTATTAATGAGCCAAAACAAATAATCATAACAATATGACGTTTCTTCCAAAATTTTGGAACTTTCTCAGTTAATATACCTATGTACGTAAAATTTATACAATAAATTAGGTATGTAAAATTGACAAAAACAATTAAATAAATTTAATATTAACAACAAAATATTTAAATAATGTAATTATGTTTTGGTCAATTTCATTTCTTCTTATTGTATAAAGTTTGGTTATTTTGGTATATTACCTGAGGAAGTTGTAGAATTGTGGACAAAACGTGGTATTGTAATGATTTTTTGTTTTGATTAACTAATACACATTTTTTCTGACAAATTGACTGTTATTTGTTAAATGTTAGTTGTAAGATTATATTAAATAATAAACATAAAAAACTTGAAAAAATTATTTATATTAGAAACTGGCTAATAAATCTACATAACAGCGAAACCATCGCCATTTTATATTTTTTTATTCATATCTCCATATAACTTAATGAGACTGTTAAGTCACAGAATTCGTGCGAATTAAACCTATATAAATAAAATAATATACAGATCTTAGAATCAAGTGATTTTAGTTTATCGTTACGTTTCATGGATTGGGGCGAAACCGATGTCATCTAAATCATTGCCACGCTGACTTTGCCGGCTTTTAACAAGAAAGCTGTCAAACCGATTTAGATGCAACTTTTTTTTTCATTCTTGTATAGAGTCGTGAAAATGCTCTTAGAGATATGAAACTGACGTCTCCAATCTGGACACAATATAGTGACCGTTCCAAAAACTTGGTATTGTTCGTTGTTTAAAAAATAACTTATTTCGATTCAATTTTATTTCGTCGTTATACAGAGCTGTAAGAATGTTTATAGCATTATGACATTGATGTCCGATGTTTAAAGATTGAATGATGACCATTCCAAAATCTATTTTTCAGTGCTTGCTCGAGGTTTTGTTTGTTCTATGGAAAAGCATTTGGATTTATTCAAACTTTAATCTACCCAAAAGACTTTATTTATACAGGGTAAGTCATTAGTGAGTAAACAAAATCCATGTTCTGTAGAGTAAGAGAGAAGATAATAGGTATACAGGCAATAAGTATCCAAACGTTTTAAATCGAGATACGTTATACTGGTGCAATTATTTAAAGTAACGAGTTACAGAATAGGATATAGACCCAAGCCTCATTACATAAATTTATAGATTGCACGCATATCTGGGTGTCAACATTTAAGTTAAGAATCTTACACAGAATTTTTCATCTTGCTTAACCAGCAAGTGTGATTCTACAACGAGACGTACATTCGACTCTAATGACAAAAGTTAACCGCTTCTTGTTTTTTTCTAATATTTTTTTGATTAATTTAATTAAAAGTATAATGACTTTATTTTATATTGGGACTAGCTAGATGAGAAATTGTACAGAAAAATTTAGAGAAATAAACCAGAGAGTTTAAAGTTTCCAAAAAGTCGTATATAGTATTAGCGATTAATTTATAGGAAAATACGAGTATCAAACTTTCGTCAAAAAGTTTATTTTAAAAGCTTTATAATTTGAGCGATTTACATATTTTGTATAAATAAATAAACATATTTGTTATATCACGATTTTTTTTTGCAAATGGAGAATCTCGATCATCAATATTAATATTTTACTCGCGAACGAAGGGAGATTTATTGAATACGGATTATTTAAGTTCGGGGCGAAAGTATGACATTGAACTTGCCTTCACAATGGCAAACAGCTACGATATGTACAAAACGGGACCTGAGATCGATGTTCCAGGCTCTGCAACACGATAACGTCTCTGTGGGTCGATGGGAAGAGCTGCCAAATCCCCTCACCGTACCCGGTACCGTCCTTTCACGCCACACAAATATCGCCCTTTCATAATTAATCCAAGCAAATGAATTAGGAAACTGTAATAAACCGTGTCCGAGTTGGAAATATTCAGACCTCAGAGTTTAAATTTGGATGTGGTCAGATTTGTGAATCAAGGACAATCTCTCTCTTGCACCAGATGGCAAAAATCTGACCTGATGTAGTTCATGTCATTCACTGTGGACCTTCGACGTCTCACTATGATATTACACCTCATCTCCTTTTCTAGGTACTCCAAAGATCATGTCGGTGCAGCAGGGTGTCTGAAGAAGTGTGATGTAGAATTTGTATCTGAAGCGAAGAATGCGCAGGTACTTTATCGGGATGGAATAGCCAAGTTATATTCGGCCATTTGCGTCGCACCGCATTAACAATTCGGAAAATTATCTTGGAAGTGGTTGAGTCATTGGACCGCAAGGGACGTGAGTCAAGTCCCGTGATCTTTGGTGGCCTCAGGGATGAGGAGTAATTTCAATAAGATGACGGTAACTTTGCCTAACCCATAAATTTTTGCCGATCTTGGTATTCTAACAACTGGAAGTCACTCTTCAACACCAATTAATCAGTGTGAATTGAATGTAACGATCCGAAGGATCGCGAGAGTTCATTGACAAACCACTGAATTTATGTTTACTCACGGAATTCTTTCGTCTTCGCTCCCTATCTAGGTAAGCGAGGTAACAGAGATCGAAGTAATAAAATAGTAACCGAACAATATATTGGTTTGTTGAACAACGACCTGTACAGCCTACATTGAATTTGAGGAACTGCGTAACCAAAACCAGATAAAAAGTTACATGTTCCTCAGTTATTCTTTTTCTTTATTAATGAAAGAAAATAGTGACATACAGTCAACTTATTTGAAAGTGTTGCAGATGTCTATAACTCGTGAACTCAAAACGGTTCGAAATGGCCTCCGCTTGCTTCTTGACCCAGTCACTGGTCGGATCATGGACTACCCCACCCTTTCAAAAACACGGTGGCGAACGGTTTCAAAGATTCCAAGACACGTCGTTGTATTAGGAATGTCTGCCACGAAAAAGGAATTGCTTTCGGTGGCCCCACAAATGAAAATTCAAAGGAACAGCCAGACCATGGAACGGACCCTCCCACACTTATCCACGAGTCGTTGTTGACTTCAGCCTGTGAAACTCGAAAATTGCAACTAAAATGTGCAGGGGACACGTCACACTTTGAAAAAAAGAGTTATCAAAATGTTGTACATCGTAAAAATATGTTCTATTTAATAACATAAAAAGGATTCATCCTCATAAGACACACTCACTAAAAGTACAAACGACACAAAGTATAAATATTTTTGCCAGCTGACTTTCGGTTTCCTTTCCTCCACTTTTACTGAAAGTATGTAACCATTATTAGGATGCTAATAATTGAATTAGTTTCGTATTATAATTATTTCAAGTGTCTAAATAAGCTGTTTACCGAAAATTAATTACGTTAGCATTTGACTAACTCTTATAAAAAATGTTCTGATTAGGGATGAAACAATTATGTTTCATTGGGCTTTATTTTGTTCTTGTGTATTGCCACATTTTAGTCATTTATTTCAACTTGAGACCAACTTTGTAAAATCAGAAATGTAAAGCACAAATTTCGTCAGGAAAATCTGTCGTGAGTTTTGATGTTAACTATTTTGGTTTTTCAAGAAATGTCCGAAAATAATTCAGTGTGAGTCGATGTAGGCATTATGAAGATTTGTAGATCGAACGTAGTATGTTGTTTATGCTACAAGGACGGTTTCTGGAGGCCAACCTTTTCAAACTGTTCTTTTTCCTTGCCCCTAAATTGAGAAGAAAAATACTTGATCATGATAAAAATGCGTCATTTACTTGTATGGTAAAATAAACCAATTCCTGCCATTTAGCTTGGAAATCATAAGTTTCAATAATAAAAATATTATTTTATATTTCTCATTGAACATACTTAGTTTAGTTAATTTCTTAACAACGGGAGAACTTATCGAATGGTTTGTATTTGATTTGCAGATTTTAACGGTCGAATCCGGTTATATATATAGTTCAATGAAACAACTTTAGTTATAAAAATTGTGTAATTAACACAGCGATGACAAAAAGGGTGATTTTAAATAACAGAACCAAATAAGACAGGTTTGGAGGAATTAGTGGATTTATTGTATTTCTACTTTGTGATTAACATTTTATAATTAAGTCTAGATCTCACGCTAGCAATGTTTTGTGATAACAATTTCATGGAACACACATCTTTAGCACACATAAATTATACAGATAAACAGCAACAAATAATTGGTTTCTTTAACAAGAAATTTGTTTTCCTACATTAGTGTTTTTGGACGCTAGTTTCAAACAATTTAATGTATCAGAAAGTCTATTCAGTTTCTGTTCCATTGCGTAAATTGTCTGATTCTCCAACATCAACCTTCGGCACCAATCGTTTTCATTCTCAACTAATTTATCCACTTTCTCTTGAACCTTACGAACTTTTTTCTTTTGTTCATTGTTTCGTGTTTTCTTTAAGTAAACCATATTCATGTTCTTTATTATATTATTTTCTATCTTAATTTTATCTTTAGCGGACGACTTCATATTTTTTCCGGTGCTATCAACTTGTTCCAGTAGAGAAAGTATTGTTCCTTCAAATTCTTTGTAATTTGCCAAGGTACGGTACTCTTCCATTTCCTTTAAAGAATCTTTGATTTTGTCGATATTATTTAAAGTTTCGAAAAACTCTGTTGCGTCGACGATTTTTTGCTTTACAGGTTTAAAGTCAACGAATACTGGCCTTATGTGGTTTAGTGTTTTTCTTAATTTGTTTAGATCGTTAAAGAGAGGCTCGACCAAAGTGGAATAGAAATCATTCCACTCTTTATCTTCGCTACACTGCTTCCGAATCTCCTGTGCATCGCTACACAAAATCAAAACGAAACAGCACACAAACCAACCTGCCTCAACAGTTTGCCTCATCTTTGTTTGGCGAAGATGCTTTCATTACTGAGCTGGAGTCTCAGGCAAACAAGGAAACTTTGTGATAAAGCTGAAGTTCAAGAGGGCGGGAGATTGCACTTAATCTCCGATGAAATGCTTCACGTTTGGCTGTCTTGTTCATTATTCAAACATGTTCACGCAACAAGTCTTATAAATAGTGTTGTTTATTCATATAAAATATTTATACACAAAGTTTTGAAAATTTAACTAGTGCACATTCCTCTTAGGATTTGTAAAATGGTTCATATGAAAAGCTTATTGCCGCAATAAAGTCCGCGAAAAATAAAATATTATGAATAAATCAATGAAAACAGAACGTGAATAATAATAAAGAAAGCCAAATACACAGACAAAATAAGTGATAATAAATATCACACAACGTTTCTGGTATCCTTGCACCTTTCTTCAGGTGCTAAGAACAGCCTAGAGTGCAAAACTCGAAAGCCAAATAATTTTTTGAGTTTTGTCATGCCCTTTATTATATTATTTTCAATCTTAATTTTATCTTTAGACAAAAATACTCTTTTAATTTTGTCACTTGACGTGTGCAGTTGTGTCGCTCCAGGTTCTTCTTAGCACCTGAAGAAAGAGACAAGGATCCGAGAAACGTTGTGTGGTATATAATATCACTTATTTTGCCTGTATTTGGCTATCTTTATTATTATTAATTTTCAATCCCACGTAAATTTTTTCATTTTAATAATAGGTGAACATTAACTATAAAAAATACGCAACAAAAATATAAATTAAAAGCCAATTATATTAATCAAACTTTTTAAATAAATGAAAAACACCAGCTTATTGGTCAGAAATTTATTATAAAATTTAAAACATTACAATGTAACAAACACCCTTTCATCCCTGTGGAATGCTTCAGGCGCAAATTTCTATCCAATTCGTAATCCATAAATTCAAAGAAAAAAAAATCTCGCAAACCGGATCATTTATAATACAATTATGGAAAAATAATTTATATAGCATTACTTATTTAATTACATGAAAATAAATATTCAAAGTGCGGGTTTCACCCACGTTGCGTCCGAAATGTCACATTCACACAGCTGTTACGAGTATTGTTGAATTTTAAAATAATTTAGAAAAATAATAATTATAATACAGTAACAAGGAATCATAAATTCAATTTAAATTATTATTATCATTTTTTTACATCTTAATTTCATGTAATTAATTGTAAGTGATGCTCTATAAATTATTATTTTTATATAATTGTATTAGAAATTATCATGTTCGTAATATTTTGTTTTCTTTTAATCTTGTAATCTTTTAGATTACGAATGTAATTGAAATTTGCACCTGAAGAGGTCTCAATTATGGATGAAACGTTGTGTTTATAATATTGTAATGTTTTAAATTTTATAATCTCTTTCTGACTAATAGTATGATGTCTTTCAGATATTAAATCCATTGTGTTTAATAATCGTGCTGAATCACTATTTTGTTTACAAAGATTTAATAAATATTTAGCGCTGTTGCTTCTTTTTTTTTTACAAACTACTGCATTGAGGTTTTCTCACAGTTTTTGAGAAAAAAATTGGGGATAGGCTAAAATGACGTGTATGTAAAATTGTAATCAGTAGTATTATGTAAATTTTGGGAAAATTCTTTATTTATGCTTATTAGCATACTTTTTAAATTTATTGTCTTGGTTAAGGAAACTAGAGGTTATATATGAGGGAGAAGTCAGGGTCGCTACTCATTTGTAAACCAGTGTAGTTCTATTTAATCGCTACATATTTAGACGTTTGAACTGGTAGATAATGTTTTTAAAACATTCTGGAGACACGGTCAAGGAAAAATAGGACAATTAATTAGTGGAAATCTGGAAACCCTTTTAATGTCTTTATATACTTTTGTTCAAACACATTAAAATAAAAAAATTCGTTGAAAAAATGTTACGGAACCCGCCGAAATAGCGTTTTCTTTTGCCAGGTTTTGAGGGATCTCATTCGGTTCACATGTTAAAACAGCAAAATATATTTATCGTTGCAGGGAGTTACTTGGACGAGTTTTTATTTGGAAAATGAAGGACTATCGTCTTTTTAGCTCCAGAAGGATTGGAGAAATCAAGCGCCGTTTGTATCTGTTCCTTCAATATCGCCAGTCTTCGCTAATTTTGAGTGAAGTTGGTGGGATATTAAGCAAGTGATCATTACGGTTATTAAAATGAAGCTTGACGGTAATGAGAGACTGACGCACTGAAAAAATTAACTGGGATGAGGAGGCGTATCAATCCACGAAAAAAAGCTCATAAATCCGCAAACTATTACCAATTTGATTGAAGTAATCTCCTGAGGAATGCCTATCTCGGCATCTATTTGGGATTCATCTATTTATTGCCAAAAATTAGGCAACAGAACGCTCAAAATATGAGTGTTATGACCATTGACTCGCTTCCTGGAGCACAGTTTTGAAAATAAGACACAAAGCCGCATTATTGTAGCCAAATATGAGACATTAGGAAGTTAATGAGTCGGGAGGGAAGAGGCGGTGGACTTACGGGTTGACGGCCAGAGCCCGCTGGCGTTCCACGAGCTTGAAGTAGTTGTTCATGCGCCAGATCCGGTCGCTGGGGAGCAGAATCTCCGCCGCCAGGCTGGTGCTGACGCCGCCCCCATCGTCGGGGACGGCCGGAGTCTCCGTCCCCGGAGTCTCGTCCTCCATCCCCGGCGGCCGGAGCGCAGCACACAGAGCGGAGCCCGCAGATGTAGGCCACGGCGCATGCCCCTCTCCTCCCACGTAGTCGTCCAGAAATACCTTGCGAAATCGCTTCTTAACTTGTCTCGCGTGCAAAACGTTTGTCAGTCCCGTGGAAACGTCAATGTTAAGCCCGTGTCAAAAACAAACTACTAGGAAAATTCTTATAGTTTTTTTCGATGTCATAAGTCACAGTTGTCAGACTTGAGTCTCTCCTGCCATTTTCTCTTCGTATGGGAGAACATAATTGTACGTTAAGAAAAAATATATTTGTTTATTTAGTATATATTTGCTCCGTCGTTTGTTATAAACCCTTCTGAAACGCATCATCGAACTATAAAGGCCAAACGTGACATGTAAGTAACACATGGACCGAATCTACAGCCAGAGGCACCAGATTTGGCTGCGAAATTTTGTCAAAGATGGTACGAGAATTCTTGATATTCAGATGTTTAATTTGGCCAATTAGAGAAAAATGAGAAAGTAGATTTTAGCCTATCTATTGTGATAAGTTATTGAGTTTAAATGAGGTTTAATCAAATGTATTTATAAATTTATGTTTGAACATGTTACAGACACATGCTACATTTTTCTACAGTTGAGACGTTTGTGTGCAAAATATATATCTTATACCATGTACCTTGCTCTACCTTTTCACTCCGATTCCTATGCTATAAGAAGGGAGTTGCCACTATGTGAATTACCCTATACATAGCCTGTCTACACCTTAATAAAACACCCTTACTTGATGCAGGTTTTCTTGCTGTATCTATTCGCAATTCCCCTTGGGGGATTTATTTTTCTCTCTCTGGTTTTTTGAAGCAAGGTTACCACAAGCCTTGGTAAGTATTACGAGGTGTATGTTCCGAGATTGCAGACCTTGGGCATACGGTAACAGTTGTCCTTTTTTTCTTATTGAAATAGTCGGCCAGCTGCCTCCTACACTGGTCAAGGCACGGAGAGGGGAATGATACGACCCCACAGCAAACCACTATTCCGCCATCGGAAGGGCGTGGGACCAGTACCAAATGCCCGACCTACCTTATGCGGGGTTTTCTTATGTATCACTTTTTGGCGAATTTCCGGGTAGGATCCTTAAAAATACAGTCCGGGGACTCTAGTTAACCCTCTGCTACCTTACTCTACCTTTTCGCGTCCCAGTTCCTTTCATATGCTATAAGGGGGAGTGATCACTATGTAGATTACCTGTATATAGCATTCATCTTCTCTCTTAGTGTCTAAATATAGATGAGGAGGAGGCGAGACGAGTTACTTAGAGCCTCATAGGAGAGCTGTAGAAGGTTACCTATGGCAGTATCTCTTCTCTCTGATTTTTAATTAAGGTTCCTATAATCTGTGACACCAAGTTCAGTTTAGAAATGTATGTGGACCGGGATTGCAAACGTTGTTCTGTTTTTCTATTGGAACAGTCGGCTAGTTGCCTCCAAACTTGTTCCAGGCACTGAATCGGGAGTACTGCGTCCCGTCAGCAAATCCCGTCTACAGTTATATCGGAAGGGTGTGGGACAAGTACCGCAGGCCCAACTTACCTGATCCAGAAGTTTCCCTGCGTCACATGTTCCTGGTAGGTCTTAATTAAAAAACCTTGCTTACCTGTTTCTAAAAGAATCATGAGCCTGTTTTTAGAACCATTTTCTGCATTTTAATTTTGAACAAAGATTCGTTCATTAATATATTTCATTCTTAAAATGTTTTGAAGCAACTCAATGTTGTATAAAATGAAATCCTTCAATGATTACACAAATATATGTATATGGAAATCTGAAGCAGTATATCGTATCGTTTCAGTTTGGAAAACACAAAATTTGATGATGATCGCTGATGAAAGAGTTGCGATATTTCTCAACAAATGACAAATTCGACGGGCGTTTACTACAATCGCTCACAGACTGACGGACATAAATTGGCAGCACTTCATAATTGAGAGAGTAGAGAAGCGTTGATTTGTTATGGTATACAATAATTTTAAAAAATTCTAGTATTTATGATGCATATATTTAAAATAAGCTCGAAGAAGGCAACTGAATATTCAAATTGGGAAACTGTTTCGAAGGTCCATTATTCCTTATACCCTTTGTAATAGGACGAGATATTTTCTTTCAAAAACAATAATAGTCGAATATAATCTCGATGCCAAACCAGTATTGCCTCTTGCAATCAGGAAGAATCGCTATAGTTTTTTAGATATGTGTACATGTAAGAAGATCCTACAAATTATTTCACAATGATTTTATTGACGTCGATAAAAAATTCTCAATTTTTTTATACACTGAACTTCAGTATTTCGAATTATGTATTTCGCCCACCCGTTGAAGCGACAGTCAACCCATACACGTGAAGAATAATAGAATCACGTGCACGGTATTTCAAGTTTCCTATTCCGCTGGAAAGGTGTATTCAATGTGGCAGGAAAAGAGAAATGGTATGGACCTGAGGCACGAATGGATAAAGGAGTATCACGCGTTCCGGGGTCTCGTAAAGAATGTCACATTCTATCACAACTCGGACGTCGTATTATTTACTGTCGAATTAAAATACAACTGCTCGGATCGAATTTGTGACTGTGCTTCTTTGCACATACTTACCAAGAAATAATATTTAACGATTATAAAACAAACAGACCCTAAATAATATTTAATATATTTTTTAGAATTTTAGTAGCATATTTACACCTGTCACATATGGAAAATGTTGACTGACGTTACATGTGATTGCATGACAAGTAGGCATTTATTTGTTCACGAAAATTATTTGTTTAAAGTTTGTAATGGCGTTCTATACTTCTAGATAACATTCTTCCTTTTTAAGTTTCAATAATCGTAATGACCTTGAATGTTTTAAAGCGTCCGATCCATTAAACATTCGTTATGGTAAAAAGGGTGACGCTTCAAATGACTTTTTTTTCCATTCATGAACTATATTTTATTACTAATGAAAACTTGCACTGAATCAATTTTATGCATTCGATATTTTAAGTGCAAGATTAATTTTTATTACCATCATAAAACTGGGTATTCAATATGAGAGCAACGTTTTGCGACATATTGAACCGAGGAAACTTCTTTATTATTAATTGAAAATAAAAACAGATATATGAAAACACATAAATTTGGAAAAATCTGTAGTATGAAGTGGAACATTTAATATTATTAAAATTTAAGAACGTACTTCTAGATAGGCCTAATACTCCCGAAATAAAATTTACAATAATTTTCTTTTGTAATCATATTTGAATTAGTAGCATGAAACAAGACCTTAATTGCCAATGAAACTAAGAGTTTTATTCTCACTCCAAC
Organism: Zhengitettix transpicula; assembly: GCA_037074705.1. Lineage (NCBI taxonomy): Eukaryota > Metazoa > Arthropoda > Insecta > Orthoptera > Tetrigidae > Zhengitettix > Zhengitettix transpicula. Next base: position 66,822,596 of record CM073593.1, on the reverse strand, counting down.
ATCCAAGGGGACCATTGGAACAATTAAAATGTGTGTTCAATTATAAATGTGGTCACAAAGAACTGCAGAAATTTTGATGATAACGGCTAACTACCGTGCACTGGACTGAGGCCAGGAATAAAGCTGATGACCTTCATGCAACGCTTCAAATATTTAGTGTCATGGCAAAACAGGAGATGACGAGTCAGTAATACACAATGCACGGTTACATGTGCATCAGCCTTGTTAAACCAAATTTTATGTACTTAATACAGACAGATGAAATTGGTGGTTCTACAAGATTCTATTCTCGGTACATCAATTTCACTTCTGAGTTAATACTGAAGAATAAACACGGGACTACAAGAGAAGTAGACAAATCTGCAATTATTCGTATACAATTTTGGTTTTCAGCTAATGGTTTATCGTGAAATTTGAAAAACAATTTAAATTATATCTTATTTCGAACAATGAATCATTTAAGCGTGTAAGACATTATTAAAGAAATAATGAAACAACAGTTTTTATTTTACGTACTTTAAAAATAACATTCAACTCATTAAGCAAATACATGAATCTTTAATGTATTTGAATATTATGTCTAGAGTCACTGAAATTCATAAAGGTATTATATGTTTTTAATTAAAAATATTCTGTTACACTGGGTCAGTGAATTAAATTGGAAAATGCACATTAATACACTTGCAATACGAATGCTGTTAGAATATACGAACAATATAAAATTAATTGACTTTACACACTTACACTCATTAACTTGTAACATAAACTTTTGGGTAAAGGAAAAAATAATATTCTTAAAAAAATGGGCCAAGTTTCTGGAAGAACAAGTTGGTATATTTGAAAAATGTTGTTTATTGAATTATTCACAAGCAAATTCAGATGAGCACAATTTTAATACAAGAAACAGAAACGCATGCGAGCAGTAAAAAACAGCGGCAATTAGACATAAATGAGTCCATTTCAACGATATTGCTCTATTTAATAAACTCATAGAAAATATAAAAAAATTAATTCGAAATAAAAATTAAAAACAGAACTAACCAAATTTTAGAGCAGCCACTATTTTTATTCATATAAATTATAGAACAAAATAAACTTTTTCTAATAATAATAATACCGAAATTAAGAACTTAATTTATATTGTGTAATTAAAATGAAATTTTATTACGTATGAGGTACTCCATTTTGTCTTTGACGTTACATCGAAAGAAAATGAAGGGGAATCTCGAGATGCCGTTGATTACGACAGCGAAATGAAATATCGAGTCACCGTCCTAAAATTATTATTTTTTTTTAGGAATAAATACATGCGAGGAAAAATCGTGTTCCAGTTTCTATTTTCCCCGAAATCGTACAGTAGTCTGAAACCATCTTTACTGCATTTTTAAAAGCCAATACATATTTGAAATAAGCGCAAAAATATTGAAAAATGACTAATCCCTTGTTCTACACGAACTGTACATCACAAAATCCGAAAAACTATAAGTTTCTATAAGCAAGCATTAAATGATATTTGTTTGAAAAAGATTTTAGGGCTCAGTATAAGAGACACGTAGATCTATCTTTTTTTTAATTTAGCTAAAAACGCAGCCTTGGATAAGTTACATTTTTTTCTAAAACATTTTGTGACTTCAGAAAAAATAGATGTGATGGTAATTTATTCATTTCGAATTTTGATTCCCTGAGAGGTTTTTATATAACCTAATTTTGTATTTTGATAATGATAATTCTGGAGAAAGTTTGGGTAAAGTAATTATTAATCATACAACGTATCCTGTGGTCGCTAATTTGAAACTCAATGAACAAATTATAAATATTTCATTAAAAGATTGAATCGACAATAAGCTGTATTAATATATGCTTAGTTATTCGTTTGACAATAATAGAGTTTGTTTTCGACACACATCTCCGTTCTGATGAAATTGGCTCACTGATGAATGGGAATCTCCGAGTGTGCCGTACATACCTTGGTTTTGGCTGTCAGCTTCGAAGAGAGGGCTCAGCTGAACTGAACTCTCTCACGCACAGGGACGATCAACACACGCACAAATCCGCCCCAATACGAACACACAAACATGCGCACACCGCTCCTTACTTCGCCAATATGCTCGTGTAATTTATTAAGAGTCCTTGTTCTCAGCTCAGTGGCTTTTCTTCTTAAAATGCAATGAATCACTAGTATTTGGGGACAGGAGGGGTCGTGACGTGGATGTTATTGGATTGCAGATTGATTTTCCCTTATTGGAATATGGGTCACACCTGATGGAGGGGTTTGGGATTCAAATCAGCCATCTGGAAATTTGTTTCTTTCGAGTTACAACAATTCTTCTTCTTCTTTTATTGGCACTATAACCCAATGTGAGTTTTGGCCTTATTAACAATTTTCTTCCTTTCCGCCCTCTCCTGTGTCAGTCTCCGCCATCCTCTTACTTTCACGGTTTGTATATCCTTCTCGATGTCATCTACCCATCTTGTCCGGGGTCTCCCCCTTTTCCTCCTCCCAATTTGCTTCCAGTCCATAATCCGTATAGATGTTCTGCTTTCATCCATCCTAAGTACGTGTCCCATCCATGCCAACCTTCTGCTCTTGATAAACCTAACATTGTCCTCGTTATTCATGAGCTGCTCTAGTACTCTGTTTGTTCTAATTCTCCATTCTCCATTCGTACATACAGGTCCGTATATCCTTCTCAGTATCTTGCGTTCAAATATTCTGAGTAAGTACTTATCATTATTATTAAGGGTCCACGTTTCACAACCGTATATCACTACAGGTCTTATAAGTGTTTTGTAAATTTTTAACTTCAATTCCCTATTTAACATCTTGGATTTCATTAATTTTCCACACATGTAGTAAGTTCTGTTACCATTGATGATACGTTGTTTTATTTCACTTCCCACATTATTTCCACTGCTAAGTTTTGAGCCTAAATATGTGAAATCCTGGACTCGTTCAAAGGTATAAGAGTTACAACAATTGACCTCGTAAAATCATGGAATCAGCCATCATTTTTATTGTTATTATATTTATTACGACAAATGGACAGTTAATCTGGGCTTGAAATTTCTTGACAATGGAGAGATATATTATTGAGAATATTAGGGTATTCCATTGTCTTGGAGACATAGGTGAAACAAAAAGTGCTGTCTCCACTAGGGTTAACGAACACCGCAAGAACAGGCTGAAGTCACAAAATCACAACTGGCTGAGTATTCGTGGGACAATAATCATAGGATCAAATTTGACGATTTCTCGGTTATTTGTTCAGAACCCCGCGATTTTAAAAGAAGGCTCAAAGAAGCTATTATCATTAGACGCAAAATAGCTGGCACAAATATTCCGGAAATTGGGCTATCCTCTGTTTCACTGTAGCTGACGTCAGTCCGTCAACCGTATAAATCCTTTTCCATTCGGACTCTATATACTTGAACAGCTGTCACTCTAGGACCAGGCCGAATTTAATAGGTCTAACCCCTAATGACTGTTCGTTTTTTCTGTACTGTTCGAAACGTTGGAGTTTCTTTCTCTGAATTAACCCAACTAGTTTCTTGCATACTGCCTCTCTGTTTCTGTTTTTCTTGTTTTCTTCGCTTTGAGTATACCTCTACATCTTTTTTCTGATCTTCTAGACGACCATTCTCGTCATCTCTTTGACCTGCGTCTTTCTTTCTGTTTTTTCTTCTTTCTTGGATTTTCATTCTTTTTATTTTTCCGTTTTCTTTCTCACTTTTTCTCTCAAAGACAATGAAATACCCGAATAATCTCAATAATAAATGGGCAGTTGACCGGTGGTAATGAAGAAAAGAGAATAATAATAAATCACCTCTGTTTGTTCCAATTTGCTATATTCACTTTTACTGATGAAGTTGACCTGTAGATAATTCTTTCCAATCTTCAATAGTTCAGTTTAAGAATGAGTTCTTTCCAACGTCAGTCCTTTGATTACTCCGTTTAATTTTGTAAACGTGGTCCCCTCTACTCAGAAAAGCCTATCTCTATTTTCACTTCATGCTTTGTAACCCACATACACAATGCGATTAAACGAGCTGTTTGTCTCCCTTGTTTCCTAAGTCAGTGACTTTGCCATTCCTCCTGCATCGAGCTATTTTTTATATATTTCGATGCTCGCCTTTAAACTCTTACAAACGCAAAAACATGGAATTTCCGATACGAGGAACCACATTTCAAAGTGTCTTGTAGGAAAATTCTCGAGTTCTTTGGCTGGTTTTGTTTAATACCTTCCAGACAAACTGTAACGAATTCCGCGGTTTCCTTGTTACATTGTTGATATGAGTTTCCCAACCTACATTATCGTTTAGAAGTATCCTCAAATATTTGCAAGCTTTTGTCCCGTTTAATTTGTGAATTTCTGCAAAAACTTGCATTTCGATTACATTTATTTTCATCCTGTTTCCAGGAGCCCATTATCTTATGAAGATCATTTTGAAGTTGTAATTAAAAATTGACCTCATATTCTGTAAACCAGTCGTAGCAAATAGTCTTATGTTGGGAGGTTGGCTATTTCTTGACTCGTATCAAATATTTTATTTCTCCTTCTATCCTCCTGCAATTACAATTTCCATTCGCGCCGAAATACGTCATCTTCCACTTACTCGCGATGTATCTGACCAATCGTTGTCACCAAATTTCTCACCTAGGTGTTCCTTATTCGCGTCGGCGATTACTATTTTTCAGATGGTGAATGTGAGTCTGGATTTTAATCTAACTGTCTCTCCAACGAACACCTTTTACGACGGAATGGAGCCGATTTTGAAAATTTCGTTCCTCGTCGTTTCATCACAACTCGAATTCTACATGCTGTCTAAAATATATCTTAAAACTAATAAAATTAAATGCGAAAAAATACGCGCGTGTCACTGCTTTTTACTCAAACTCCAAATAGGATTTTTTTTAGTGAAGAACCACTATATTCATTACATGTTCCACTGAACTGAATTTGTTATCATTTAATCGGATACTCATTTTCTACAGTCTCGCAAGTCAGTAAATATTAGAATACTACGATACCAATAAAGGTTAGTATTGTCTGAAACAGACGTTTGAGACGAATAATTGAATAGAATCCCAGCCCCGACCGTTTCAATCCATCCAGTCTTAATCCTGACTTTAACCCTGACCTATTCAATAAGGACGCACTTTGAAGTACTTGAGTCACGCTCCGTCTTAAAACTCTACGTTCTGAGAAGTTGAAGGGGAAATTACTTAGCACGCAGGTCTTATTGGGAAAATATAACACTCTGGAACACCTGTTGTATCGATCAGTCCAAAAGTACCATCTGTTCCTACTTGGACTGTAGAACCAATGTTTATCGATACGAAATAAGTCTGGAGCATTGAAATTGTTCTTGCTCGTTTTATGTTCTTTCATTATCTAAAGCTGGGAAGATTATAATCCAACATAAAGAAGTGCGAAACAATGGAAATAATTGGCAATTTAATTAAAAAAAGAAATAATTATTTTATAGGTTTACTAATATTAATATATTACTGTAATTTATTATTTTTTATCTATACAAACTGTTCAAGACTATTTATTGTACATGAACTCTAAAAATGAAACGCCTCCAAACTAGTAATAGCCTACATAGAATACTGTCAAGACCATTTTAGTTTTACGCTTCTATAGTCACTATCCCTAATCATCCTGCTTCAGGTAGACAAATGGTTAATTTGTTGCATGTGATTAGAATTGATATTAACAGAAACATGCTAATTTATTACCGAAATTTGGCCAAATATTTCTCGAATATTATCGTCGTGTCTTTGAAGTCCGTGAGAGGAAGTCCATTCGTTCTTCAGAAGACTTAAGTCACGCTAATCACTATTATGCAGATGCTAATGACCTACGTTCTAAAAAACCTCCATCCAGTAATGATCCATAATAACATATACAAAAGATGCAGATATTTTCTTGTACAGTGAATTTAAAGTGAAATGTATTAAAATACAGTTAATCTATTTTCATGGTTTGGATATGGAAATGATATAATCCGTTACTTTGATGAGCCTGAGAAATGTTTCTTGACTGTGACGATGTGTCATAAACAGCATAGCGATATTTTTTCTTCAACTATTTTCCTATTTGCAACCAATCTAAACATTGCAATATTAACAAATAGTTTTTCAGAGAACACATGTAGTGTTCTCGGACCATGTAAACAGCCTTTCTTTGCGTTTGAGCGCCAAAAAAAGCTGCTCATGGCAAAAATTTGCCACTTCTTTCGGCAGAACTCTGTATTATGTTTAACAAACAAGCTATAAAATATTTGCCATATACTCAGAATTTTATAAATATTATGAGTAATTTGTCGATTTTGAATATAATATGTAACGAATTGATATACGCAACAATTATTTACATCAAGGGAGACTAAATGTCTAGTTGGCGCTGAGGAACCTTGAGCAGTGAGCATTTTCTGAGACCAGTTTTTTTTTTAAAAAAAAAAGATTCGTGACACGTGAAATTAGCTGTGCTCATTTTGGGTGGTTACGATGAATGACTATTTGTGTACGTTTCGAAGAGTGTTATCGAAGAAAATGACTGTTTCCCCAGCAAATGGTGTGTTCGTCCACGGAATAATGTAATTGTGCACGTGGTGGCTCGGGAGATTAAAACTCGGCGCGGTATTCCTTTGTAGAGATTAAAAATTTTCCGTTTCTGGGCTAGGCTAATCTATGGTCACAAGTTCAGACAAGACGCTCCATCAAATTGGCACCATCGTGGTCATGTCTTCCCACGGTCCTGAATTTGGCTGTCTCCCATAGGGGGCGTGGCTAAGAAGATATTGAGATTTGTGGGGGCACAAATCCAATTCCTATTGGATAACAACTGTAGAATCAAAGACCCTGTTGGGGGGGGGGGGGGAATTTCGAAAAACCAAAGTCTGAACGGAGTTAACAAGAGCAAGTGAAAGTTAGATTGTAGTTTTCAGCATGTTAGTATTTAGTTTATGGAGAGTGAAATTTGGAGTGGAGGAAGTTGGTTTTTACTTAGGGAGAGTGAGTTTTTGAAGAAATGCTACAGAAATTCTATGATATTATGTTACTTCTGAGATGTTTAAAGTTAGTTTCTTTGTGATACTTTTGGAGAAGTTATGAAGGAGCTGAATTTTGGTGAGAAAGTTAGTATTTTAGTTGGCGGTTAGTGAGCTTTGAAGTGGAATACAGTTAATTTTGGGTGAACTAATGAAGAAGAATAAAAAAATAGCTAAATACAGACAAAATAAGTTTTCTGGGATCCTTGTTCCTTTCTTCAGTTTGTCAACTGGCGAGTGCAGTTGTGTCGCTCCAGGCTCATCTTAACACCTGAAGAAAGGAACAAGGATCCCAAAAACGTTGTGTGGTATTTATATTATCACTAATATTTTCTGTATGTGGCTCTTTTTTATTATTATTAATTTTTTTCATTTGAACTTTTGAAGAAATTGAGTTTTTTTTTATATAGAGGAAGTTTGTTTCAAGTTTCGGTTGGTGATTGGGGTTTGGAGAGTGAGTTTTTGAGAACATTATGGAGCTGTCCTTCTGACCAGAACCTGTAGGGTACCAGGGTGACCGTTTTCCAGGAAATACGAGGGATTACAGCGTCCGCCCGAGCCATCAGCGAAGTTTTGACCCGCAAGTGGTAATGTACCGGAAAATAATCCTATCAATAGCGGTACGTTAAAGCCATATGGCCACCGAATTTTGTCCTACCAAACCGTCAGAAATGGTTCCCTGTTTTTTTCATTTGTTTATGTTTATGTTTGTAAAATAGCCGTGGGTATTTCAGTTGATGATAAGAGCAGGAAGTTAATGTAATTTTTATGTGTTAATAAAATATAAACGATCAATTATTGTAATTAATTTCACCAGCGCAACAATTAAATCATTTAAGGCTTAAATAACTATTTCAATTAAATTAAATATATTAAAAATAACAAGTTAAAAAACCCGTATCTGTATAGAACTTTACAATATATAATAAAAAGCGCAATGGATCGGTAATAGAACCTTGAGGAACGCCAATCTTTATTTGTTCCCAATAGTAGTGAAAAAATTTTACCGGAAATTTAATTCTTTGAAGTTATTCTTTGCTTCCTGTATCTTATGCAAAAGGAGAACTAAGAATTGAATGTTAAGCAATTATAATTTAAAATATTCTTTATTTCTGGAACGGTACAGTTATTGTAAAAATGTCTTATTGAAATTAAATCACAAACATTGGATTTTAACAGAATTTTTGTACTGAGTCCATTTATTGAGCCAGCCAACAGAATATTTTTTGTAGACACTCAGAAAATCGATGGCTTCAGAGAGGACTGCAACTTCCTGCATGAACGCGAGCTGCAGCTTTTCTGCGATGTTCGCTGTGTTCAAGGGGTACACTATATCAGCTTTACAGCAGTCGTCCTGGACATTTGTTCGTTCTATAGTAGCATTGCTGATTTGGTTTATAAAAACAGTGACACAGTTTTTTGTCCAGTCGACTAATTTTGGGAAATCTTCACATCTCGGATCGGTACTGTAGAGCTTTAAAAAGTCACAGGTATCTGTTTCCACATTATAAGCTGACGTTTGGCTGATGCTGGTATCGGTATGTTCTCCGAACGTTTCGTCATCATTATTTTCGAGAATTATTTCAGAATCTGACTTGATGTAGTCATACAATTCGCTTTGTAAGCACATGTCTTGGAAACGTTTTAAAGTGGAACTGATGAAATTTATCTGAATAACGTATTTACTCGCGATTGAATTCAAGTTTTCCTTGCTTCTTCGTACAAAATTATGTACATTAGCTTCCAAGGCGTGACATGTATTTACAACCGATTTCTCACATTCATCCAACAGGGAACTATTGCTTGGATATCCATATACAGCTCTAAGCTTGCTGTAAAGTTGTTCCCTTTGTTTCTTGTCCTGTAATAAAATCAGTTCCTTCTCCGAGTTAAACTTGTAAGAAAAATCTGTCAACATTTGTAATTTGGATGATTGAAATTGGATTAGTTTTTTAAATACATATAAATTTACTGCACATATAAACCTGTAGATCCACTTTTTAAATTCAATTCTCTCCGTCGTATTTATTTCTAAACATTTTGAGTTATGATCTATTAACGTCCAAGAAATATTTTCCATAAACTCGTCATAATCCTTATGATCTCCTATTTTCTTGGACCCTTGAGGGACGCCTTCACAATAAAGTTCAATTGCCAATTCTTGGATCTCAGAAATTTTCTCGCGGATTTTGACGGAGACGTCGAATTGAAAATCATATTTGTTTGATGGACTTCCAAATATTTTCTTGTAGTCTGTAACTTTACACTTCCCCAAGTTCAATTTTGAAACGTGCTTGAAAAAATCTAAATTAGTATTTTTTGAGTAAACTTGATTACGTTTTAAATATTTACTTATTTGCATGGGAGCGCTTAGGTATTCCATCCTTTCATTTACGTTCACCAACATACTTTGGAAAGAAGCGACTAGAGGCTTGGAAGGAATTCTAGTGTATTCTGTCAGAAGTTCTAGAACGTTTCTCCTCATTTGATTAAACAGACTTGTATCCGTTATCATTACGTCAGAAGTCAGTTTTTTCACGAATTCTCTGGCATCATCCAGCAACACAGAAACCTTTTCGTCGAATTCTGCCTTTTTCAATAAATAATTTAAAGGTGCAAATATTTTGGATGGCACGCTCTTATATTCCCTCAAAAAAGCTTTACAGTTTTTATCTAATTCTTTCAGAAATGCTGATTGTTTCGAATTCGTTAATTTTGAGAGGTGGGAGAGTTCAGACTCAAATGTTAGCGTCTCGTTGGCGTTAAAATTACCTCCTTCAGAAAACTGCTTTATTTTTCTCAAGAACAATTTCTGAGATTCGGTGATGAAAGAAAACGTGGAGCGTATGTGTTTCTCAAAATTTATAAAGGCGTTTTCAATTGTTGGATTAATTTTAGTAACTTCTTTACTGACCTCATATACAGTCGCCTGCAGCTCGGCCACGGATAAGGACTTACTTTTTTCCAATTGACCGCTGTATTTATTGTTAAATGCTGCCATATTTTCCTTTATTCTAAAACTGAAATTTTTAAACTCATCGTGTAGTCGGTTGATTATATTTTCAACTGCTGCCTTGTGAGATTCCAACAATAAGTTGTGAATTCTAGTTTCTGACAGTCTCACTTTATAGATCTGAACTACAATTCTACTGATTTGTCTTCCGAGGCGTTTAATGAATTCGTCCACGGACTCTGCCGGGTCGTAACCACTTTCAGCGAGCCATATCCCCAACCTGTTGCTGATATCCGAATCACATTTAAGACTGTACATGTCCATCTCCTTCGTAAATGCAAACAGCCAATTTTTTAACGCATTCAAGTGATATTTACAGTTCAGCAACGGCTTCGGTAGATCTACTTGTAAGTCGGCCAACAGGTTATCCCTATCATCTAAATATAAAATTTTTTCTGGTTTAGGATAGTAATCCAACAAGGCGGTAATCGTTTCAGAAACATGTGTACCTGCCTCCTTTGACACAGAGAAAAGTTTACTCGTAAAATTCAGTATTTCATTGGAATCTTGTTTGAGCATATCCTTGTACGTGTCAGTTAGGCGAATCATTTCCTGCAGCTTATGGTCTAAACCTTCTTTATTATTTTCCATGCGCAGCAATGCAACAGTTTGGATTAATTCGGCGTCACGAATTTTTCTTTTCTCGTCCTGATTTATAAACAATTTATTCAGACAAGCAGCTGCTAAACGTTTCAAATCATCCAAGCTGTTCACGTAAGTATCCCACAGTTCCTTGCTATCGTACAAAAATACAACGCAGTTATGAATACTCGTAAATTGTTCAAGTAACTCCTGAACTTGTTCATTATCGCTGAGAGTACATTTGGAAGCATCAAATTGGATCGAGCTTGGTGGCATGGTGTTGAGACTGGACGTTCGGAGTATTTTTTCGCTTTGCAAACATATACAATCCACCGATTCTATGATCAAGGGAGCAACACTGTGAATGTTATCTACCAACGTCCAGTAAGCTGTAACTAATTGTCTGATATTATCATATGTTTTTTTATCCGTGAGCTGAATTCTTCCGATCCAATCAGCGTGCTTGTAATCGTCTCGATTTTCATCTAGTATGGATTTTAACAATGCAATAAGTCTAGGATTATCGAGTAGTATCGTAGGAAACACGATGTTTTCTTTTATTTTTTTTTCAATTATCTGTCGTAACTCGGGCGGTTTGCGAATCCTCTGTATACCCGCCGAATGGCTTCGACTTTCAACCAATAACTGTTCCTCCCTGGTTCGTATCCAGCGTTCCAGCTTATGAGCTAGAGTGTTGTTCAGGGCAAGCAATTTTGAGTGCTGCAAAAGTTTCAAATGTAAGCAGAGATCAGAAACATTACGCATGTTGCTCGTAATACTCAAGTTAATTTCGAATATTTGTTTCTCAAAAATATCTCTCGGCACCTGGAATTCCATTCGCCTGTTTTCTCCGACATAATATTTGATACTTCTCTCCATCTGCTTCTCGTAATTTTTCTGTTCATTCATGAAATCTTCGTAAAAATAGTTAATATTGTTAATCATATCGTGTCTTACACTATTAATAAAGTCCCACGTGTCCGAAAAGTCTGTTCTCTTCAATTCTTCGAAGCACTCGAATTTTCGTAAAGCTTCCACGATCCTGTCCTCTTGGCAATCCAAGTGATCTCTCAGCCAGCTCAGTTTTGATTTTGTCTGTCGAACAACTTCTTGATGAATCTCTTTAATTTCTGAACTATATTTGTTCAATAAATCTTCTTGTTTCTTCCAAGGGTCAATTACAGGTATTTGCATGTACGATGAAGTCTGGCGCAACATAGGATATTTACCGGCACGAATGCGAGTATTTTCTGCAAAGTGAGTCTTCTGATCTTTCTCGGTGAGATTTCGAGACTCGGACACTGAATTATGTAAGGATTCCAACGATTCCCTTGAAGAAATAGTCGTTTGGTGGATCAGAGACTGTTTTTTATAAAGTTCCATCATCTTTACGGCGGTTTTTTGATATTTGAAATTCTAAAACTCCAGTTTAAAAATAAAAGTTTCTATATTAAATTTGTTTTAAAAATATAGTCTTCTTACCAAAGATTGCACTTTCGAAACGATCTTAGCTGATGTTGACACGCACTTAAAATGTTTCAGTTTCAACTATTACCCATATAATGATAAAATGCAGTACTTCCTTCACTGACACAATTGCAGACATTAATATTAAAAGAATAACAGTAATTTGATGGAAATAACGTCCCTCAGTTCTCAGAGTTTACAAAGACGGCGATCTTATTGCAAAGCAGTTTAAACTCGATCACGGCCATAAAAGTTTCAATTTTTACCATTACATTAAAAATTACAACTTGCAGTAATTGGTGAAGGTTAGTTTAACGTCTAATACACATAAAAATGTAATTCGCGAATATTTAAAAACTATATTATATTCGATATTTACTCAAACTTTATTTTGAATGCTGTCTGAGTAATTATTTGTAAATATGCAGAATGACTGTAATCAGCGACGTATGAGACTTATAAGTCATTCCAACGTCATAAGTGATGTGAATTTTTATAGATATAATGATTCATAAAGTCCATATATTTCTTACAACTAACATCACGTATAAATTGAAACTAAACCTCGTGCTTCCTATAATCCAAGCCTCGTTTTATTGTTAAAATCCGTAATTGACGAATATCGAGTAGATTACAGGCTAACCGATTGGATAGGAAAGATTCAGAACGAGGATAAATAAACACATTAAATAGCAATTTAATTTTAAAAATTATTCCAAAGAAAAATCTTTACCTTAAGCACAGTTTGCTCCCTTAAGCTTTCTAATACTATAAAATACAATAAATGATCTAATAACATACAGTAACTGATACAAATTAACATTCTTAGACAATAATACATGTAATTTGTTTGGAAATTTATTTAGGTTTAGCATAATTCTGAATGATCGAATTCGGCACTCTATAAATGTGGCAATCGCTAAATATAATTATAATTTTATAGGAACTGAATTTCCCACCGCTCTGGTGTCTCAGATTGAGAATACTGATAAGACCAACGCATGTGGACGAAATTGATATCGTTTCCTTCTAAAGCACTGCCTTGAAACAGTAATTTGAAATAATCGTTAACGGTAGCATTGTTATTCACTCCAGATTATTGGTTTTGAAACCAGAAGGGATCGAAATTCTGTGACACGGAACTGTAGAGGCCACTCTAATAAACATGTTAAACTTTATTAGCAATAATATTGTTCTCCAGGTTTAGCATTTTCTGAGATATAAAAGTGGTAACTGAAATTGTAGAGGATTTCAGAAGTAATCAAAATGGAGGGCAAAAATATAGTGGAAATAAAAACTGGGAAAAAATGCTGTAGCCTAAAGAAAACTACTTACGTTTCGAACTGTAGACGCTAAGTTTTTCAGGGTGGGCCATTCAGAGCATAGGAAGAATTCGAATAGTAATATTCACACGCACGTACCTTTGTAAAGCCCAACTCAAACGTGTTTCTAATCCTTTTAGCAACTGAGTGTTGCTGAAAATGAACAGTTTTTAAGTTGTTCGAAACGTCGAACGATTCATCAATTCTTTCTTTTTATATACATTCTACAACCCGTTGCTTCTATAACGAACTCTGGCTCTTGTTTATCATTCCACATTTTCAGCCAACATACATAATCCTGCTACGTCCGTCGTCACCTGTTAGAAAAACAATACAAAACTCGCTGAACATTGTCAGTGAACTGTGGTCTAATAATTTCAAATTACAAAATAATATAACTACTGTCTTACTTGACCACGATTTCGAATTATATTTGTAAAATTAGCAGAAGCCGTGAAATGTCATCGAGTGGAGTTCGAACTCAGATCTTTAAAATCCAAAACATATTTCATAAATATATGCGGCGATTGTTTGATATCGTTTCAAAAGTTTTCCAGACAAGTTTTTATCATCAATCTTTTATAAATCCCTTTGTGAAATTAGTTTTTGAATATAATAATTTGGGAAGTCGTGGCTTGGCAACAGTGTTCGACTGTGTTGCGTAACCTTGATTCGTACTTGTCTGGCGGGAGCTTATCTTAGCATTTGTTGTCAATTCAGAGTGAGGTAGTTGAATTGGTATCTTGACATTGGAAAGAACGTTTGGAAATGTGGAGGACAGTTGTTAAAAATGGCTTTCAAAATCTACAAAAAGCGTGTATGTCATCCGCAGCTATACCAGCTCCAAATCCGAAACCAGAAGTTTTATATACAGGGGTAATGTATTATTTTTTAGCTAATGAGAATATCTATTCATTTTCGCAGAAACGCAAGGGCTTGGTAAAGTAGCTTTTAATGCATTAAATATTTTATTTAATGCAATATTTGATATGTCAGTATGCCGGTGGACTATAAATGAAATTTATAGTTAATGTAAATGTGATCTCTGAAGGCGGTCAAGATTTACTAGCTTTCAACATTTTTGTTGGAACATGTAGGTTTGGCTATGTCTTAACATTTTGTCAACAACAGGTATAATTTTTTGGAGCTACCTTGAAAACAAATTTTATCTACCTCACATCCCACCACCTTAAAATCATACTGAAAGGCAGTCCACATGCATGTCTAATAAATTTTAAGAATTTTTTGGTCATTATAACACCTTTAATTTAAAATATCTTATCATGGAGTTGGAATTGAAATTTTCTACATTTGCATATCTCAAACTGGCTGTAAGGTATAATAATTTGTTCCAGAAATACGTTTCTGATGTAATCTTTGAAATTGGTGGCGTTTTCCAATTCAAACAACAAATTAAGAAATTTGAATTGGGTTCTAACTTACTCATTAATTTGCTGTGCCATAGCATTTAGAACAGTGAAGTAATTATTTTGATGTGGTTCTAGAAAATTAAAGTAAATGGTAAAATTACTTTCAAAGATTCATTTACACTAAAATTAACTTTTTTGAATACTTAATGTGCAGTAATGTGTGTGTGTTTATTGATTTACTGTCTTCCTTCATGTACAACACCTACATACAACATGCAGTCTTGACACTTTGCTTAAAATGACATTAATTAGTTTGTAGCAATACAATGCTTTAGTATTATTGTTGGGGAAACTGTTTCTACATTTGTATGTATTTTATATACCATTGTCTAATAATTGTTTTAAAAAGGAATGTAACAGTAGATATACATTTGTTCTATTGCTTAACAAGGCTGTTTCTCTTACAGTTGTTTATAAACAATGAGTGGCATAAGTCAGCGGCATCAAAAACGTTTCAAACAATAGATCCTACAACTGAAGAAGTTATTGCTGAAGTTCAGGAAGGTGGAAAGGTAAGTTAAATTAATTTATTACACATTATTCACTATATGGGAACTAAGGTTCTACAAGCTGAGGCACCTTGGCCTGTTTCCAGAGGTGTATGTTCTGGGGTCTCAGACCTTGGGCATATGGTAAGAGTTGTTCGCTCTTCCTATTGGAACAGTCGGCCAGCTGCCTCCTAAACTGATCGAGGCATGGAGAAGGGAATGCTGTGTCCCCACAGCAAAATCCTCTCCTGCTATCAGAAGGGTGTGGGACAAGTATCCAATGCCCAACCTACATGATGCAGGTTTTCTAGGGTTTGTCTTGCATTACTTTTAGGCGAATGCTGGATAGGGTCCTTAAACTACAGCCCGGTGGCCCTAGTTAACCTCTACCCTTGCGCATCCCCCCTTTCAAATCCCTTCCTATGCTAATAAAGGGGCGTTGCCACCATGTACATTACCCTGCAGTAGACTCTTACACCCCCCCCCCCCAAAAAAAAAATCACTATTACAAATATTTTCTTGTATGATTTCTTATGTCATTTTTTAATTTATGTTACATACTTGACCTGTAACTGTTAAGCATGCAATTGTGAGGTAATGGAACATGTACAGTTAAATGTATAATAAGTGTTATATTTTCTATTAAGTTATATTTATCAACACACTTGTTGTTTTAGGCTGATGTCGATAAGGCAGTGAAGGCTGCCAGAGATGCCTTTAGTTTTGGGAGTACATGGAGGCGTATGGATGCTAGTGATCGGGGAGTTTTGCTAAATCGATTAGCTAATTTACTGGAAAGAGATCATCAGTACTTAGCTGTAAGTTATCTCATATTATAATTTACCAAGCAAATATTAATAAAAGTTAGATTATGATTTGAAATTAATGTTGTTGGTTAACAACATTAAATAAAGTGCATATAGATAAACATTTATTTCAGAGTTTAGAGACTTTGGACAATGGGAAACCATACTCTTATTCTTATGCAGTAGATGTTGTTGCTAGTATTAAAGTACTGCGTTACTATGCTGGCTGGGCTGATAAAAACCATGGAAAAACTATACCTATTGATGGAAACTACTTTGCTTACACCAGACATGAACCAGTTGGAGTGTGTGGACAAATTATTCCTTGGAATTTTCCACTTCTGATGCTTGCTTGGAAATTAGGACCTGCGTTAAGTACAGGTTGAACTTTGTTTTGAATTTAATTTCTATGGAATTGAAAAATTAACCCATTAAACCTTACTAGTGTAGACTTAACTAAATCTTTACCTACTATTTTGAAAAAAATAAAATTTATGAGTTACGTTTATATTTGTGGTTATAAAATGTAAAAGCCATAAATAAAAAATAAAGGATTTGTATAAGGTCATCAATTGTTGTACTATTTTGATTGTCATTCAATTTATTACCTTATTTATTAAACTCATTTTTTTAGGTGTGATTCTATCTATTTTTCATTATTATCTAGGAAATGTTGTCGTTCTAAAGCCTGCTGAACAGACACCTTTAACTGCTTTATATGTTGCCCAATTAATAAAAGAAGCAGGATTTCCTCCAGGAGTTGTCAACATTGTGCCTGGAGATGGAAAGACTGGTGCATTAATTTCAGAACATAAGGATGTTGATAAAGTAGCATTTACAGGATCCACTGAGGTTAGATATTGTAGTTTTATATAAATATTGTAACTTGAGCATGTGTTTACCATTAAAATATTTGAATAATTGAATTTGTTTATTTGTTTACCATATTTTGTAGGTTGGGAAACTTATTCAACAGGCTGCTGGGCGAACAAATCTTAAGCGTGTAACTTTGGAGTTGGGTGGAAAATCCCCCAACATAGTTTTGTCTGATGCAGATCTTGATTATGCTGTTGAGCAAGCTCATTTTGCTCTGTTCTTCAATATGGTAAATTACATAATTTTATAATGATGAAAAACAATAGTAATCATTACATTAGGGGAACATGGTGGTGTACAAGATTAAAAGCTATTCTTTAAATGTTATCAACAGTATATTAATTTTATTCCTAAAATAACTGTCTTTGTTTTACCATTTGTCAATTGAGAGGGAACAAGGCTTCCAGATCAATGTGTGGTTATTATCACTTCTTTTGTCTCAATTTGGCTATCTTTCTTATTATTGAACATTTTTTGTTATAATTACAATAAGACTCATAAATTATGTTACTAATAAGAATTTCTAGTTTAATTAGTAGCAATTATTTGACATTATGATGCATAGGGATGAAAACAAACAGGAGTTAAATTAATATCAGAGCCATAATAGCATTTAATTATTATAGAATTAAATAATGTTGAGCAATGAATTTTTATAGTAGCAAATTACAGGAAACTTGTAGATCTATATATTTAATGTTGAAAATTGGTAAAATTAAAGAAAAATGTATTTATTCAAACAGTTGTTACATTAGTAAATAATTCTCTTCTCTCGTTAGTCACTGTTCAAGAGAATGCATGTATGAGAATGTTTTAGTATAGTAATTGTGTTAACACTTCAATTAAGATGAGATTTAATATAAAAACAGATCAGGAATTATAGACGTAATCAATATATTTTAACTTCTATTCCAGGGTCAGTGTTGCTGTGCAGGTTCCCGAACATTTGTTGAAGATTCAATTTATGATGAATTTGTCGAGAGGAGTGCTGAAAGGGCAAAAAAACGTACAGTTGGTAATCCATTTGATTTGAACATTGAACAAGGGCCACAGGTATGCAACTAATTCCATCCAAAATAATAATAAGATAAAATGTCATTAGACATAGGTTCCAATTTTGTTAAACATTTAATAGTATGCCATTTTATTGTTTTCCCTTCTGCCTCATTAAAATTGTGTGAATAAAGTTCTCAAATATATTTGAAATTGTATATTTTTTTAAATCCTGCAGGTTGATAATGAGCAGTTTAATAAAATACTAGGACTAATTAAAACTGGAAACAAACAAGGAGCTAAGTTAGTAGCAGGAGGTGCCAGGCATGGAAACAAAGGCTATTTTATAGAGCCAACAGTTTTCTCAGAGGTTGATGACAGCATGACCATAGCTCAAGAAGAGGCGAGTATTGATTAAACTAATTGAAATTAAGTTCTGTGAAATGCATGGGAACAAGTTCTGTTCTCACATATATTTGATCCTTTTCAACAAAATAACCAAATTTTTCTGTGATAATTTGTTTTTGCAGATATTTGGCCCAGTCCAACAAATTATCAGGTTCAAAAAGTTTGATGAAATAATTGAAAGGGCTAATAAGACTGATTACGGCCTTGCAGCAGCTGTATTTACAAAAGATATTGATAAGGCCAATTATATACTTCAAGGGATTCGTGCTGGAACTGTGTGGTATGAATCTTCTTTTTCTGCCAGATTGTTTAGTAATGTAATGTAACAGTTTGAATATACTTGTTTATCTAATCTTCGTAAGTAAGTCAATAATACTGTTTAAAATATTCTGTGTTATATATATATATATAAACACATTTGTATAGGAAAGAGAGAGCGATGCCAACTTACATGAAATCAGTAGTTGGTCCAGTCTGGCATAGGTGGAAGTTAAAGTTTTTGTGTGCCCGAGCCCCCTTCGTCAAGAATATCTGAAGTGCATACCGGCCAGGCATGAATTGGAAGCATACATGAATTCGTGCCTGGCAGGCACACAGTTCACAACTTTTGATTTCAGGTTAATTCTAAGTAACAAGTAACACTTTTAGTAGAGTTGTTTGATTTTAATATTAATTCATAGGCTATTCAGTTTTCTGTATACATTATAGATCTTTTTATTTCATAGGGTTAATTGCTACAATGTCTTTGGAGCACAGACTCCTTTTGGTGGATTCAAATTGTCAGGTAATGGCCGTGAATTGGGAGAATATGGTTTGGAAGCATACACTGAAGTGAAGACTGTTATCACAAAAGTTCCGCAGAAGAATAGCTAAACAACATTAATGTGCCATCTGAATTTAGTGTGAAGATGTTCTAAAAACATTAAAACTGATTTTCATGATAGTTTAATTTTTTAAAAGAGCTGTCTTAATAAAGTGTATTTTTATATTTACTTTATTTACTACCTTTTTAACATTATTTTAAAGAATTAGAATCAGCATTGTGCAAATTTTTAATCGTTAAATATAACTCCCTTAGCTATTAGTTTTTCGAAGGTTTTAGCTAGTAAATTTTTCAGTTCGCTACAGATTATACTTAGTAATTAGTTGTCTTCAACCTTTTATTTTTATGATTAGCAGAATTAACATTCTATAGATCTTTTGCCCTTTAATGTGTGAATTCAGTGCCATTAAATTATTTAAATACAGACTGTTTTTCTTGAAACTTATTGGTTTTCAAATGCATATTTGACAGCTATTCAAATCTGGTGTCAATATGAAATTATTAATGCTTGACATTTTTTACCAGAAATTTGTGGCCAAGTAAGATCAGAAAATTATGGATATTGATGTGCTATATGTATATACTCCACCCATCTGGAGCTGAAAAAGGATAAATTGATAGTGTTAGTGTTGCCAGGCTTGGTAGTTACGAACATTTCATTTCCAAGGTTGTAAGTCTCTTCCTCAGGACAGCACAATGTACTGGCGTATGTTGTTACATAGTTCACCACTTATGTAAATTTTAAAATGATGTACAAAAATGAGTTTTGCACCTGTTTTGTTTATCTAGTTGTTCCACAGTTTAGCAACATTTAGTTTTCCTGTTTTTTCCTGTGAATGGTAATTCTTCAACTGATGAAGTTCCAAATGTTTGGATGAAACTTGTTTCATTTGTACTAAAAAATTTCAATGTACCTGTAAGTCATTAAACATCAACTGTAATTTCTTTTAACGTTGATTTTTTTTGATGAATTGGGAAATGAATTAACTTTTCATAACTTTTAATTTATATTTTAATTGTTATGTGGGCATAAATATAATTAAAGAAAATGAAAGTATTGGATGTATGAACTGTAGGATTTGATGACAGGAATGTTCCAATATATGCTGAGCATCTAAAGAACTTCAGGGAGGACAGTCGGGAGAAAGAGAGAATTGTGTAATCACTTTAATAATTTATTGAAATAAGTTTCACATGAATGGCTTCTGGTAGCATTATTTTCTTAAGTTAAAGAGTCTGTGTGTATGATGCAATGTGTATGAAGAAAGCTTGTGTATTGTGTGGTTGAAGGGTGAAGGGTTATGCAAACTATTTTAAATTAATTCCCATGTCACCTCATCATGTGAAGAACGACGGAATATGGTCTATTGATCGGTGTGTTAGGTTCATGTAGTGACAAATTAAATATGAACAAAATTTGTTATCCAAATAAGTATTTATATATAAATGAGTGAGGGAACAAGCTTTTTTAACCTATGTAAGTTTAACGATTGAAAACATTTTAATTCCCCTCGGACAGCCACGCTTTTTTAGGTTGATTTTTCGTTATCTTTGACTAAAAAGTAAATTGATAATGTACTTTATTTATATATATTCATAAAATATTAAGATAAGCTATTTGTAATGATTTGGCTTTTTTAATTGTACTGGAGGCATGAAATTTAAATTTACTTTTCATCAGCCTTATTCACGGGAACATGTAATTTTTCTTTTAATTCAAGTGGTACAGTTTTTGATTTGTATTTATGATTTGTGACTCCATGGAAATTGCATTTTTTCATTAAAATATAACGTACAAGTATTGAGTTAAATATAACTATAACTACAGAAGCTGTTCTGGTGTTGATAGCTAAAAGTAAAGTGATTTATATAAATATTTAAAAAATTTTTTGAGAAAAAAATAATCGATGTAGTGAAGTCGATATCGAGAGTACTGCTCTGTTTTGTTTTCGCTCTGCCATCTGTTATTAGTTTGGATAAGCTTGAAGTAAACACAGGTATGGGTTGGCGACAGACCTAAATTTAGAGTATATGTTTGAAAGCGAAGGGATGAAATATGTGCTGTGGATTTATACATTCCTTTATTTGAATACTTAAGATTTTAACAACGAAATTTGTACCATGGAATTAATTACGTTGAAAATCAATGAGTTTTCCCATGACGTCATAACCTTTGGATAACCCTTGATCTTCGTAAGGTCTGTTTGATGATTAGTTAAGTTTGGACTATTGCATGTACGTTCGCTTTCTAGTATCGTGTATTATTGTCAGTATGCAACTTACAGTGCCGTACTTTCATTTGAGTAACGCGAAATAGTTTGTGTGTGAGACCGATTTCAATTAACAATTTTATGCTAAGAAAGCATTATTGCTGGAACAGGTAGTCATGAAAAATTAATACATGCATTCATAGTTAATTATTCATTCATTTAATAATTTGTGTACAAGTCGTCGATCCTTTATAATTGGATTGTTTAACAGTGGAAAGGTAAGTTCTGTGCACTTTTTAATTATCGTCCCTAATTTTTTTAATGAATTTAAATTTAAACTTTTTGCGGAAACTAATATTTGACTTACTGTATAATTATTAGTTAACGATTGTCTCGAATGATATATAAAATTTATAAGAATTAATATTTATGGTCAAAAATATGTCAATATCCTTTTCTTGGGGTTTGTGACTCGTTCAAATTATTGGCAGGTATTTATTGAAATTTATTTGCTACATAAAAATTGAGCTGTTATGTGCTGAACTATTACCAATATTTTATAGCATTTTCCGAGTGTTATCATCATACCACACATACTCCTTATTTCTCACTTGTTAATAGTTATGTGGTTTTTATCTAGTTTTATTCTAGTAACACATATATTTTAACATTTACTACAGTGCTGGTGTTGTAAAATGAATTGTTCCAGTGCCATCTACTCGTTACATTTTCTATTCTTCACTAATTTCTCTACCTTCGTATAAGGTTTCCTTACCAAGGAGTAAGCCAAACTACAACATTAATTTCTTAATTTAGTAGCATTTATATGTCAACTGTCATTTTTCTTGCGTATGCTTCATTTTCTTCACTTACCTGGTAAATCGCAAGATTCAACTTCTTGTTTATGACCTCTAGATTCAGAGCCGGATGATGCAGTTTTTATTTGTATCTGAGATAACTATTTTTAAAGTACAATTTTAATTGGTATTGATATAATTAAATATACCAATAATTTGGTTATCTTCCCCATAAATGACCAAAATATTTTTGAACAGGATTATTATTTTCCCCAAACTTGTCTATTTTGTGCATCTTATGTAATGTATTAAAGATTGCTAGCTACATTTGTATTAATATTTTGATTTATTCAAGAATAAGGGAGTTAATGAAATATTTCAGACTACGTGTTCCATAGTTTTGCTTTAGTTCTGTCATATTGTCTTAGCAGAACAGTATATATTATAATGAACGTATTGGCTTAGTGTGTGTGATATAAAGTACTGTTAATATATAATTAAGTGCAGAGAATAGTTGACATGTTTAGATTAAGAATATTGAAAATCAGAAACAAAAATGTATTTTGTTTGAGTGAAAAATTTCCTTTGCTTCTAGATTCATATACAATAAATTGCTAAAGAAACAATATGAGCAGCTTGAGATCAGCATTAATGACAACTGGAAAGTTTTTGTTTACAAGGGGATATAAGTTTCAACATGGTAAGTGTGAGAACAAAATAAATGTAAAATATTAGTTCTTATCTCTGCAACTATGTATGATTCGTGGCTCGAGTCGATATTGCAGTTTCGGAATGTGTTAGGGGAATTACCGTCTCACTGCGAGTCATTGTTAACCCTTGAGTATATCTGTGGAATATAGACGTGATCTCTGAACTCCCGTAAGGTGTAGTGTTGTGAGGTAGTCTACCCTGACGCGTCTGTTCAAATCACCCGGTGAAACTGGTTCTTCATGCGCCGACGACCTTGAACGTGGCCCCTGTTGTCTTGCATAATCGAGAGCCAGGCAAGAGACAACATCCTAGGACAACGCAGAATCCATTCAAACATATACTGATGCAGATAGAATCCATTACTTTGAAACGGTAACTAATGGAAAAGAATTTTGCAGTTGCCAAAGAAGTTAAGGAAAATCATATCAGTGGAAGAAATGGTTTTTGAGATTAAATAATTAAGATATTACCATATTCAGTAATGCTGTAATGGAAATTAACATTGTTACACAAGGTTAATATACAGCCAGATGCGCTGAACTTAAAAGTAGGATCTGAAGGGCAACATGTTTAATCATTGTCTAATTCCTGTTCAGGACTTTGATTGCGACGTATATTATATTCTGCCAACGAACTATCCTAGTATTCTCCATTCTTTTATATAAAGATAAATCCGATGTAAGACCGTTACGTGGGTCGAGGCTCCGATTTTCTGACTTGGGTATGATAAACGAGCTTGAGAAGATTTGCAATTGAACTTATGCGAAAGAGGAGTTGAGTGGTTATTATATTTAGGAATTCTACGGGTCAACGCACCAGGAGCCGGACGACGCAGTTTTTATTTGTATCTGAGATAAACCGTAATATTAGAAGTGATGTTGATACGTATTTGAACCTAATATTACCGCGCTATGCGCATTCGTTTTGCAATGCGTTTCTGAGCCGCTTTAAGACAGGAATCTAAATTTGGATTTGGTTCAGTGCCTGCATTTGTCAACTTTAAGCATCTTCATGTAATTTTATTTCAGCGGTCAATCTCTAAGATCACTTGACCGAGGTATTGATTGACTAGAATTGTCAATCCCCGACTTGAACAGGGTTGCACGAAATAAATAAGCCTACTTGATCCGTGTCGATTTTCACTTTCCTCTCTTTTCCTCACACACAAAAGGGGAAAAAACCCAGTGATATCCAAATACAAGTTGTAAAAGACTTTTTTCTCTTAGAACTATTTGTTTTTGTGTTGATATATTTGTTAATCATCTTATCTTTGTAATCTGCTGCGTTTACTCAGCAAGGTCCAGAGTTGTACCCAACCAATTGGGTCATTGGGAACAAACAAAATCTTGCTCCTAAGTGCGTGTCTAACTGTGAATGGCCGCAGGGTGTCCTTTGCTGATCAGACCAAGTTGGAGTTGTGTGTCCACCTAAATTGGAGCCAAGGCCGACGTAAGTGGTTAAGCACCAGCTGTCTCTGGGTTGATCAGGAATATAAATTACGCTTATCAGACACTTTGCGTTCAAGATAAGATGTCACTCGCTTTCAGCAAAACATCTATTATTTATTACGGTTCGAAAAATTATCTTTCGATTCGGTCGCAATCGATGATCAATCATTCTAACTATAGAAATTATGGTGAGGAAGAATTATTAATGTTATAAACAAGTAAACAATGCTAAAATGACTTGTATTTCAAATGCGTTCTAGCCATATGTACAGTTGGTTGTACAGTACGAAAAGGTTCTCAAATCATCTGTTTTGGGTCGATGAAATGTAAATGATCAGACAAAAGTATAATCAGTTGGAAACGCGAATGTAGCTGTAGGTCAGATAGGTCGAATTAATTTTTTTAGTATTCATCCAAGTTTTATTATTTTTCGGTTGCATTTCCAACTTAATCCCTGTTTTGCCCTATTTATGCTTTCTTTATCCTGGATAAGGGAATCCCGTCACGACAAACTACGCTCGTATCTGACGCCTTGACATTTGTAAACCATGTTTCCTTTTTTTAAATGTATGTAAACATCGAAGATTTACGAGAAAAGTGAACTAATTTCTGTTTCTGTTGCGAACCTTGCAGACCTTATCATTCTCGGTACCGAGCAGTGTGCCTTTCTTTTTACCTTGGCCTACAAATATGACCCGGAATTTCGTTGCGACACAAACTTCGTCAAACGAATTTTTTTTTGCGAGTAGTCGTCGGAACTCCTCCAAATGTCCCACATATGAAGTATTTATTTCAGGCGCGTGGTCTAAGCGCAGACTTCTTGTTTTAAAATTAGCCTATTCATTTTTTAATAACTATCATTATTTATAAATATGTAGAAACGATTTAATGATCACTTTATTATTTTTAATAATTTTGTGACGGTCGCTGTGTGTGTGGATTTCATTACTTATTTTACAGTAAAATATTTTGACTGATACGGAAGTTATCTTGTAATTTTACGATTTTTTTAAACTATCACTATCACTTGAAATTGGAAACCACAAACTGGTGTGCTGGCATTGTAAACATGATTGGACCCAGAAGATAATTTTTACCAGTTCATGGCAGACTTTTTTTTGTTACTGGTCCGGTATGGAAACGTGCTTAATTATCAGTGGGCACTGTTCCACTTTTTTTCTTCTTCAGTTTATCAGGTATTCTTAGAACATGTTTATTCCCCTGACATTTTCATGTACCACTATGTTGATGTACTGTGGTGACATTAAAGCTGTTGAATAATGTACATGATACGGTAGAAAAATTTACCCTGTATTAGACGTATTTTATTTTATTCAACTAACTTGTATTCCATTGAGTGAGTAAAACAGAAGACGAATCAAGAAAGAAGTAATGAAGGAAAATGGCGGAACACAGCAGAGAGAAAATGAACAAGTTAAAAAAGAGAAAGATTAAAAAACTTCAAGACGGAAGATGTGTTTTTGTGTGAAAAAAATCAGCGACGTCCAGAAGAACTGAGTAAGAAAGTTAATACAGAATGAAGTAGAGATTAATCCAACATTTCGAACAGGAAAGAAATTCTGTTCGTCATCAGGGTAAGAGCTACAGTCCAAACACTCGAGACGGCATAGATTTTACAATATTTGATCTAGCTTTAGAGACACGGAGAAAATATAAAACCAATAAGACCAATGTTGATGATAATTTTCATAGCTTAAACAACATTTGAAAACTAGTAAATTAATAATATATAATGGTCAAATAAAGAGTTAAGAATTAATTATAAACAAAATTACTTGCCCACAGGAAAATAACCAAACTTCTAAAGCACTATTTTTTTATATTGGAATAATGCTACAAATTATTAATTCTGAAATAAAATTAATGTCTGACATTTTACACATCAAATCTAATTGTTCATCGAGTAATGTTAAAACCTATACATTTAATCTAAAATAACCACTTTGGTCTCCCCATGGGTATATCTTTGTTTAGTTTATTTGACGAGGGCCACGGATTGTGGAAGAAACTTAGTGGTTTGGATATATTTGTTATACCACTTTGTAATGTTGTTTATAGTTAATTCCCTTGGCCGTCATATATTATTAATTTTCAATGTCAGTTACAATAAGGAAAATAATTTCCAGATAACCAATAAATTTAATTAACAAGTAACAAAAAATTAGATTATATTTTATGGGCCGAAATAACATTGGCATAAATAGTCGAGTCGAACCTCAGACAACCAGATATTTCTGTTTTTAATATCATTAGTGGTAGTATGTGAATTTATTTCTATATTTGAATTCTGTTCGTTCACTATGCAGTTCATATTTATTCTAATAATAATAATAGGTTTTTTTTGCTAATTTTATTTGCTTTTGTATATTATTTCTTCAATCCGCAGCAATCAATCCATTAAAAAGTTAACATCTCGTATTTGTGCGTGTTACTGTATCGCGAGGACCAAAAAAGCTGTGATGAAACTATCCCACAGAAAATGCAGTGTGTGTTAAAATTGTATTGCTAAATATTGGTTTTTCAGTTCGAACTTGAAGCAAAATAGTTTACAAGCTGCATTATCATCCGGCATTGATAAACTGAACGACCTCCCGCGTCGAGTTGGTTCGCTAAGTAATGGTGCAAATGAATATATGTTTTGGTAGATCTTTCATTGCATCCCCGGTTTCTGACTGTACTCAACAGCACCTCTTATAATGTGTATACCGATAATCTTTATTCTTTTAATCATAGCAGTGATACGTGTCTTGACGAAAATTCCCTAGTATGCATCTTGCCAATAATAATAGTGAGTGACGTATTTTGATTTTTGTAAAAGTACCTGGAGCTGACACAAAGTAGATGCGCAGTTGCGTTCAAGACCAAGATAAACATATTGACGTGCCAAGGTTGTTTTATGCTGTCGAAATAAGTGACTTTAAATCGAATGTCGTGTTATGATCTAACCAGGTTCTGGGCGCCGATATTTAAATGCTCCAGTTAAGCAATTTAGGTTAATTACCTGAATTATTATTCGTGGAAGATACCACGGAAAATTATCAACATTCTGAAAAGGGTAGACTTGGTGCTAGGGAAGAGAAACTTGACTGGCTTGTCAGTTTGGAACCACATTCAGGCTTGGGGATGGCGATATTTGAATGGTCCAGTGGACCAGTTTGGGTTAATCACCAGACTTATTCGTGGAAGACAACAAGGAAAATTCAGAAACGGAGGCTTGAGTACGAGGGAAGAGAAACTTGTCCTGCTTCCAGTCTGGATTAACCACATCCTACCTCTTTTGCAATTTCGTGGAAGAGAGGATGTTGTCGACTCGAAGATCATTAATAACTAGAAATATACTATACACACAGAGGATAATATTACGCGTTGTTTTTATCACAAGGGTACTTCTCCCTCTGGTCCCTTATATCGACACTCCCAGGAGTACTACACACCCGTCAACTCTCGAATGTTAAATAGAAAACAAAATTTATTTACATCTATTTATCACTATTTTTTAAATTGCAATAAACAATGAAATTAGATAAATTTTTTTGACACGTGTATTTTAGAGTGACAGGTTACATGAGGGTAATCCACTTTATAATAGTGCTAATAATAGCATAGGAAGGAAATTTCAAAAGGGGGGATGCGGAAGGGAGAGTAAGGTAGCCAAAGGTTAACCAGATCCCCAGGACTATAGATAAAAGGTTCCTGCCCGACATTTTCCTAAAAGGGATGCAAGGCAAACCATAGAAAACCTGAATCAGATAGGCCGGGGTTTTTGGTATAATCGTACCACGCCCTTCCGATGACTTTTGCCGCGTTTTTCGAGATAGTCAGTAAACAAAATTTACAATAATACACTGAAAGGTTGATGGAATCGACCTTGATTTGGTCCAATTGTTTTGAGAAATGGTTGAATTATGATGTTAGAGACACAACACGCAAAATCAGTTTTATAATTTTGTTTTGTTCTGAGATTTTCATACCATTTCAATTTTGCAATTGAGAGGTTTTCTCATTTATAAAAACTTGCACAGAATACATTTTCGCTTCTTTAAATTGTCTTTATATTTGGTAATTTCATTTGCAGCACGCTTTCTGCAACAAGGCTGTTAAATTTATAAAACTTCTCACAGAATACGTTTACGTTCCTTTAAATTGCCTTTATATTTTGTAATTTCACGCACTTTAATCCTCAGGTGACAATGATTCTACTCTAGTTTCGTAGTTCTTGGCGCTGGATGTTCTTCAAATGGCGATTTCGTGATTTTTTATTTGACTTAAGGCGTTATAAGGTTAATTTATTTTATGAAATAGGACAATAGCCAAGTATAAAACCAGTTTAACAACATTAATAGGAAAAAACAACAACTCAATCCAGCCTTGTAACTGTCTGACAAAAAAAAAGACTAGCTGTAACTTGTTTTCTTAGCATTTATTTATTTACCAGTAAATTCCAAATCGTGCAATTGACGAAGCCGCTGAAACGCGAGAGTTTGAGCTGGCACTGCAAAATTCCGACTCTGTTGACTTTCATAGAGGTTACATTTTTTTTTTTGCGTGTCAGGTCAAGGTACGGCGACAACTGGCATCTCTCCTGCTTCGATTGCGCACTCGGTCCATCAGAGTAACACGCAGATTCAGTCTGTCGGTTCTTCTCCATTACGTCACCACTTACAATTAACAGGCACAATTAAGTACAACTCGAAAATACGTGTCGTTTTTGGAATTTGGGCTACTTGCTATTTGGATAAATTCCATGGCCCCTCACTCAGCTCAATCATCTGTTGGAGCTATTTATAAAATGTGGATACTACCAGAGAATTCCCTAGTGCTGGTGAAAAAAATTTGAACGACCTTCAAATGAGGTTTTTACGGCTTATGTATCTATCTAAATGCTTTTTTGTCGGGCCGTTTGAAGGGGGAAACAGTAGGATATAATTCAATGAATTTTCCTATTTGTATTTCTAATTTCTCAAGGCACAACATAGACTTTATAGTGTGCTGAATTTCAAGCCAAGAGTGGATGTTAACAGGAAAGACAAAACGCATTTGAATTATTGACTACGGCTAACTTTGATGTCTGGATTGACACATTCATTAGGAATATAATTGGTACTTTTCCAATGTTCTAGTCCGTCAACGAGAGATACGAACACCTAATATACATATATTTTGATGTTTACATTTGAGTTTGAGGTTTATGACCTAGCCTATTATCACACGCTATTGAAATTATTTCCAGTAGTCCGGAGAATGAAGAGAAAACTCGCAGAATTTGAGTCATAAGA
The DNA here is from genome assembly GCA_037074705.1 of Zhengitettix transpicula. NCBI lineage: Eukaryota > Metazoa > Arthropoda > Insecta > Orthoptera > Tetrigidae > Zhengitettix > Zhengitettix transpicula. The sequence goes on along the minus strand of CM073593.1, from coordinate 66,792,869 downwards.
AATTGGATGACGTGCCAAAGAGAAAATTTCTCATCTTATCCTATTTATGCTCTTTAATTTGTAATGTGACAATTGAAGTTTAGGAAATTAGCTGGATGAAGCAGGACTATAATTCTCCAACTGTGACATGATTACAAAGAATACACCTACTAAATACAAGTACAATTTTTTTTTTAATTTCGGTTGCTGATTTATAATCTACTCTTAACACTTAGAGTAATAAGTAAATTGTTTAATTATTAAAACTATTTGTCTTGAGTAGGGCACCGTCCAGTGGCGGGTCTCCTGGTTTTATTTAGTGATGTCTTCTGGCCATAATCTCTTCAATCTTCTTGTTACGGGTTGTTGGAGGTAGAGGTCGGCGATGTATTTGTTGCGGTGGTTTAGTGTTTTTTCTTTGCTTTTGGTGGCATACGTCTTGATGGTTTCTGAAATAAATGGAATTTTGAGGTCGTGATGGAGTGTATGGTTGCTGATGCACCACGGTGCATTGACTAGGGTGCGCAATGTCCCCATAATTCGATCCCGTAAGACCATATAGGTATTAGTATGGTTTTATATAGTGAGTTGCGATTTTCGTCCAAGTAGCCAGTGCATGTTTTTAGTTTAAGTTGATCCTTTTTGGCTTTTATGTGGCTTTTCCATGTCAGTTTTTGGGCGAGACAAATTCCTAGATATTTTACTTCAGTTTTTACTGGGATAGGTTCACTGAATATTTTAATTTGCGGGCACGTCAAGCGTTTATTTGTGAACGTAATTTGCGTGGACTTGTTGCAGTTTACTTTGATGCGCCATTGGTTGAGCCAGGTTTCTAAAAGTTTGAGATGTATCTGGAGATTCTCAGTTGCTTGGTCTGCATCAATATCTGTATATTGCGGTGCCATCTGCGAAGGTGGCAATTAGGGTGTGTCTGGAGATGTCTGCTGTATATAGTAGATACATAAAGGGACCAAGAACATTTCCCTGCGGAATGCCGGAGTTGATGTCTTGATATGCTGAGTATTGTCCCTCGAATTGGACCTGGAAGCATCTTTGCGACAGGTATGATTTTATGAGTAGAAAAACTTGGTGTGGAAGCCGTTTTTTTTATCTTATATAGAAGACCTTTGTGCCATATCTTGTCGAAGGCTTGCTGGATATCTAGGAATACCGCCGCATACAGTTTCTTCTCCTCGATGGCCTCTCTGATGTGGTTGACTATTCTGTGGCATTGCTGGATGGTTGAATGCCCTTCACGGAAGCCAAACTGGTGATGAGGAATTGTTTCCCGTGGAGATATTACTTCTTTGATTCTGTGTAGTAAGAGGCGTTCGAATATTTTTGATAGTAGCGGTAGAAGGCTTATCGGTCGGTAGGATGTGGCTTCTGTGGAGGTTTGCCAGGTTTAGGTATCATAATTATTTTTGCAAACTTCCATTGAGTAGGGAAGTGTGAGATAGCAAGAATGCGGTTATATATTGTTGTTATAAGTACCACCGCTTTTTTAGGAAGGTGTTCAACAGCTCTAGCTTATTATGTACACATGAGGAAAGCAACAAGGTTTGCCGAAACGTTATGTGGTATTTATTTTACCACCTTGTTTTGTCTGTTGATTCAACTAATTTTTATCTCTCAAATGAAAATATGTGTATAATAAGAAGATAAAATGATACAAAATGAAGTAATGATATAAATATCAAACTTTACTTAGTAAATTACAAATCGTGGAATTGATGAAGCCGCTGAAGCTCGAGAGAGTTTGAGCTGGCACTGCGTAAATCCGACTTCATTTTTGTCTGTCATTTGGTTATTTTATATTATTAATTTTTATCTTTTCGTTAAGTTTTTAACTAATACCGACGTTTTTATATTTTTTAAAACAAGTACAGTTTTGTACCGTGTTCATAGGCGAAGTAATTGTATATTTCTTGATGAAGTACGGAATTAATTTGTTTCCGTTGGTATTATGTACTTACAGTTATGCCAGCATAGTTATAATTAATAAGTTTAAACGTAAAGAATGCTTTGTATTTAATTTACTAACAGATAATTAATGAAGGTTTCCGTATTTTTTAATAATTAGTAACTAATTAATGAAGGGTCCCGTATTTATAGTAATTAGTAAGTGGAGCCCATTGCATTTAATTTGTATTTACGTGACAGTTCATTGGCTTGCTACGTCATCGGTTTCGTAAGCGTTCCGCAACAAGGTCTTCGATATCGCAAATAACAGGGCCTTGCCAAATCAGAGAGCGTGTCACGATGTTGGCAACCTCCATAATATTTTATCAGAAAAGTTCATAAGACAATTTAAGGAAAACTGGATCCTGTTTTGTGTTTAGTCCTTTGCTTGAGATAATAAAAGGTGTATCCTAGGCTCTGGTGCACTATTATTCCTACCTCGACTTCGTATTGATTCAAAGCTAATATTTCGGTGTAGTACGCTTACAAATATGGATTCCCCTGTTTTCTACGTCGCTGTTTGTATTTAAATCTCACAGAAATTTCAGAAATAAACGGAGAGAAATAGAAAAGCTTCTAATATATAGATTTAACAAAAGTTTTAGGTTCGACCCTTGTTCGGGGTTGTAGACCCGAAGCGCCTATATTACCCTATAATATAGCAATATCAGGCTGGCGCAGCATAAAATTAAATTCACATTTTTTAAAAAATACCGTCCAATATCATGCAATATTTATAGTAAATTGAAGATAAAAATATTTTAATTTGAATAATTTTGATTATACATAAAAAATGTCATCCATACTAGACACTTCCAATGCAATTATCGAAAAATAAAACTGTCAGAATTTGTAATTCCCAATTACCTAAAAAAACTAACTTTTCTTAAAATTTGTTAATTCGAAACTAGGGCCAGTATGTTAAAAAAAATTAACTTCCAATTATGATGATAGAAGCTCCGTTATACAAATGACATTTTTCTTAAGACACTTATAAAATGACTTTGCAAATAATTGTATTGATACATTAGGGACATCAATGAAAATATAGAATTGTGAATTATGTTTGGTACGATTTTATTGACAGAAGCAAGCAGTGTAACTTTATTGTTTATTCTAATTATATTTTGGTTTAATTATGAACTTAGCATAAGTTTTTTCGTTAGATTTTCTTTTACCATATTAAAATTGACGGTAGTGTTCTAAAAATATATAACGATATGTATACGTACAATAACTATACAATTAAATTTAAGAAATTTTAATTTTTTTAAAAACAATTTATTTCTGATTACAATTATATTTATGTACCAGGTGTTCATAAACATATAAAGAATTATATGAAGTTACAGGTGTTTCATATATTGTACATAATGGATATAAATTGTAATATAGAATTTTTCTGACACAAAAATTTATCTTTCAAATTTTGTCATTCACTTATCAAAGTTTAATTTTGTTTGAAGGCTTGAAATGTTATAGAGGACACAGAGGACAAAAGCACATAATTGTTCCTATAACCATCTATTACAACCCTTTTCGTTACAAATCAACTCATACCCTTCGATTGAGTGTGCTATCGGCGACGGTGTGTGAAGGTCCTGCTCGACTGAAAACTACACCTGCAAATTTGCAGTTGTTGCTGACTCCAGGTTCTCAACGGTTAAAGTCAACAACTGCTTCTGAACCTCCAAGTGGGAAGAGGCCAACACAGACAACAAGTACAACAGGACATGGCACAGGGAAAGGAAAGGATGGGGGACATTTGACGTGTCCAAAATGTGGAGACCCATGCACTCAAGTTGAAACTTTTGTTTGTGAGTAAATAAAGTTAATGTAGCTATAAATTCATCTTTCAGGATAACATAAAATTGCTGCATTTACGATGACATGTTGTGTTCGCTAATAATAAAATTGATGTTCCTTGTGACACAATCACAATTATTAATTTTATATTTAATTTTATACCGCATACTTTTAGCCGATAACTTTAATTGTAGATGGTAATTATTGACATTTTCTTCATGTAATTTGAAAAGTTAATTATCAGCTGATCTTGATTATCTGTATATCTGAAAAACAATATGGAATCTTACCTTATACTCAAAATCATTCAACATTTGAATTCATTCACTATTAGTAAGAGCACTATAATTTTGGCTCTGTTTTTTTACTTCATTCCAGTGAACACTCCTTTGGCCTGCATTAGTTCAAATGAAGGTTTGTAACTCAGATTTACATACTTCTAAATGTATATATGATTTTTGAAGGTGATGGTGTGCACATGAGGCATTTATCTTGCACTATTAATGAAACAAATATTTATATAAAGAAAGTACAGGCCTACCAACTTTATCCATAGGTTCTTGTGTTTATGTATTATATTTTTTGGTTTGATATTTCTTCTTGATTTATGTACCAATTTTTGAAACTTTGGAATGGTGCATTGTGGCCTTTTGTCTGCTGACTTAATTTTTTTTGGAGTTCATTTGAATAATTTTTCTTCATTTTAATAAAATCTGCTGTGTTTCATTATTCTGTGAGGATTAAAATGGAACAGTTTGGGATCACAGTTTTTGTGGTCAGTTTTTCATTGTATGATATGTCAACTCCAAGACCTTTGTCATATGATGGTCGTTAGCAGAGTGGTATTAAGTTTCATATTATTTATTCATTTTGGTTTACCTCACTTTCATCATCACCATAATAATTAACACAATTAAAACAATATTCCATATCTCATATGTTTATGTATTGATTTTTCATATTCCTTATCTGAAAGGAGTATATAAAGGCGAAATCATTTGCATTGCTACGAACGGTACTCACAACAATAGCTGATATGAGCACTGATTAGTGTAGAATGTAGTGAGGCCTAGTAAATCTATGCAGAACTCACAGGGAAGTTCTAATTATATATAAAATAAAGATTACTTTATAGGCAGAGTTGACTTTACCCATTTTCGAAAAAATTAAAATGAATACAAAAAAGCGTTCGCAATAATTTTGGGAGACACAGGCAATTTAAATTGAGAATTAGACATTTATGCACAGCAGCTTGAATGACGTATCTGCTCTGATCACTTATGACGAAATTGAGTCGTAAAACTGATGACGTCACAGCGCAGACCTCTGTTTTAATAACTGAAAATTTTTTTTATGCGCTGGATGACTGAAAATATATATATTATGTACCAATTTTTGAAACTTTGGATGAACATGGTGCATTGTGGCCATTTTCGGAGGTCTGAGTTGTGACGTCATCAGTTTTACAACTCAATTTCATCATAAGTGAGCAGAGCAGATACGTCATTCAAGCCGCTGTGCATAATACTACATGTAGACATTCGGATAATCACAGTAATGAGTAGTGTTGAGGCTCGTACCCTCTAAAACCACAAAACCCTTTGTACTATGCAAATAAAACTACGTCTAGGATCTCCATCTTGTTCATGTATTGGCCAGTTCCGTCTGGGTGAATCCCAGAATTATACACTGGTTATTCCAAAGAATTAGATCTTGTAAGAATGAGGTACTAAACCTAAAATCATTGACCAAGTTGAATTGTATTATCTGGCGTTTGGGGAATCACAGGATTATATACGCCAGCGATTCTAAGAACTCGACCCCATTTTAAAACTTATTGTCGACTATAAGCCCGTTTATATGACGTTATTCTTAATAATTTTCATGTCCTACGGTAATATTAACAATTTTAATTTCCCATGCCGCACAGCATTATTGCGAGGCGACAATATTATTTTTGATTCATCTATTAATTCCTGCTTACTAGGTTTACACTCAAGTTGTAAAGGAGTACTGATAAATTCTGAAATATGTCAGGTATAGTGTGGAAACATTTTTGATTAGCTATCAGTTTTGGTTTTAATTAAATTATGATATTTATAATTGCACTAGAAAATTAATTTTACTTTTAAACAAATTGGTTAATTTTTATTGAGTTAATTAATTTTGTTGTTGAAATTATTATGAATTTTTTGAAATAATCACAGTTTTTTATCATTACAGCTTCAACAAGATTTGTTAAATGTGAAAAATGTCATCACTTTTTTGTTGTCCTGTCGGAAATAGACTCGAAGAAAAGTATTAAAGACAATCGAGATGAAAAAGCTGGATTCTATCGAAAACCACCACCACCACCAAAAAAGGTGCCAGATGCAATAACTGACTATATTTTACTATTTCTTATTGAATGAATTGATTATGCAAAGATAACTTTGATTATAAGCATCAATGTGTTTTATATTTGATTTAACATTAATTTAATTTTTTTTTTGTTTCACTACAAATTTTGTACCAAAAAATACACATTTGAGTATGAATGAAAGAATAATGGAGAAGAGAAAATTGAAAATAAATGGAAAAAATATAAAATAATTTGCTTAGTACTAACACTATACATTATGTTTTGAACATTTATGGTTCTTCTCTACAATTGAACACATTAAAATGCATAGTTTTATCAAAGAGGTCTACATTGATTTAAACAACACACATACATGATTCTCTACCAAGATAATTTCTTACTTATGAGCAGCTAACTTTGTGTCCAGTTCATTATTACATATTGTTAAATGTTATCAAAGCCATTATTAATAATATGACTTCATCTAAATGATGATAACTTAAATAAAACACAATATATTCTGACTATCTTTTTGTTATAGATATATGACTATCTTAATAAGCATGTGGTAGGCCAAGAACATGCCAAAAAAGTGTTATCAGTTGCAGTGTACAATCATTATAAGAGAATATACAATAACATCCCTAACCAACCTCAAGTACATCGAGATGTTGCTGTAATGGATCAAAATTCATCACATAACTTCACTCATAGAGGTAAACACAATGTTGTTAAAATATTTGACATAATCTGAGTAATCTGTGCTTTGTTTCCAGAATAGCTAAAAAAAAGTTTAACTTCAGTTAATTATGTATTAATGTATTCAATTATGTGTCCAGAGTTTACTTAAAGTGTGCCATTAAAACAAGATAGAATTAATAATGAACAGTAAAGGATATTCAATTTGAACTCTTTACAAATTAAGCATGACTTGCTTTTTAAGATGGTACAAAGGTCTAATACAAATAATCTAAATTGTATTGTGTATACTTTTACAGATCTTATGCACATTCCTGGAATTGGGCACACATCTTCATTCGGTGTTGGTTTTCAACAACCACCACCGTCACCTGAACCTGAACATAGGCGTGGCTCATCAAACTCTGGAAGTGATATATTGGATTGTAGTTCGCATGAGTTAAAGCTGGAAAAGAGCAATATTTTGCTTCTTGGTCCTACAGGTTCAGGTACATATGTGTTGAGTTCAAAAGAAGTTAGTATATAACAGTATGATTTTATGTAATATTGGTATATACATTTTTAAATTTTAATTGGGAATTTATTTCTGTAGAAAATAAGTTTAAAAGTTTTTCTTATTTCCAATATTATTATTGTCTTGTCCTATTGGATTTTTTTTGGTATACTTTAATTTATATTGATTTGATTTTAATAACTCTTTACTACAGTTTGTATTAGTTCAGTTAAAGTTTAATTGTGCTATATTGAAAGTAAATACAGTTCTCAAATAAAGAATTGTGAAATTTGATTTCAGGTAAAACTTTGCTGGCTCAGACAATTGCACAGTGTTTGGATGTTCCATTTGCAATTTGTGATTGTACTACATTAACTCAGGCTGGTTATGTTGGGGAAGATATTGAAAGTGTTATTGCTAAACTTCTTCAAGATGCTAACTACAGTGTAGACCGTGCTCAGATGGGTAACAAATTTTATGAATACATTATGACATTAATTATTATTGACTTCATTAAGATACTATAATATTACCCAATGAAGTTTTTTAAATGCAAAATGAAATAATATCCTCAATGTTTATGAACTGAAGGAAATTTCTGTCTTCACAAAGAAAATACAAAGAGAATGTTTGCTTTCATACGTATTATTTTGTCTGAATTTGATATTCATAGTTTCAACTCATTCTATAATTCAGGAATAAATATTTGTAGATATTAATTAAACTACATTTTTACAATTTATCTTCATTCATTCGTTCTTCGTATGAATTGAAACAAAAATCCTTAATAATTGTTGTGTATTTTTAGGAATTGTTTTCTTAGATGAAGTTGATAAAATTGGAGCAGTTCCTGGAATACATCAATTAAGAGACGTTGGAGGGGAAGGAGTGCAACAGGGAATGTTGAAAGTATGCAGCAATTTACACAATTAATTCAATTCCTTATGTGTATTTAGTTCTTCATATGATCATTTTCATTTAATTACAGATGCTGGAAGGGACAATTGTAAATGTACCTGAAAGAAATTCTCCTCGTAAACTTCGTGGAGAGACTGTACAAGTTGATACAACAAATATTCTCTTTGTAGCATCTGGTGCTTACAATGGTCTTGATAGAATAATAAGTCGCCGTAAAAATGAAAAGGTAGAAACAAAATATTGTCATACCAGTATGTAATCTTTTTAAGATGTATAAAGATGAAAATTAGTATCCATATCTTGAAATGTTTGTGGCTGTTACTTCAATTCATCATAATTTGCTGTAGAGTAACTTTTAAAATGTGAATTATATTTGAATTTTTAATAACAAACATAAATACACTTTTTTTGCACAATTTTTGACAAAATTGATAGTTTATAAAACCTAAGCTAAGGATATTGTAAAATAGTAAAATAAATTATATAGGTAGGATAAAGAGAAATGGTGGTGAAGCTTACTTTATTGTGAAAGATAGATTCCATGACACACTGAATTTATAAGGAGGATATCATCTTTGAGTACTGTATTCTGTGTATTTACTCTGTTGCATAATTTTACATTAAACAAGTAAGTATAATGTGACATTATCAAATATTATTTTTTATTATAGTAAACATTTTATTGCAGTATCTTGGGTTTGGAGCACCATCTACAGAGTCTCCTGGCCGTCGTGCTGCTTCACTTGCTGATCAGGCAAACCAATCTGCAGTAACAAATGCTGAAGAAGATAACAAAGAGAAGGATGCATTCTTGCGGCAGGTGGAAGCACGGGATTTAATTGAATTTGGAATGATACCAGTATGTAATATATATTGATATATTTTTATTTGTTAAGAGCTTCTGTGTTTGTAAATTTGTTTAACTGCTTTTGTAACTTGACTGATTTAAAAAGGTTGTTTTGAACAGTCTATAACTTATTAGGTTGAATTATGAAAGCCAATTTTGAAATTATGTATACATAAATAATTTTACTTTTAGTTGAAATAATCTTTTCCCGTATGTGTTACAATAATGTACATTCTATGTAAGAATGTGCACAGAAACCAGTAAGGCAACTGTTATAGGATTATACCAATTTTGTAGATATGTATTTACTTGACCTTATAAGTAACAATGTGACAATGTTCAATAATTTTCAAAGAATTATTATATTAACAATTTACATTGTGAAATAATAAACAGGTAACAGCTTAACCAACATCTCTTAATGTAAAATTATGCTGTAGTGGTGCTAGACACAAACTTTAAGTATCTAATTGGTTATATATATATATTTTTTTTTTTACAGGAATTTGTTGGAAGATTTCCTGTGCTGGTAGCGTTCCATTCATTAAATCAGGATTTATTGGTTCGAATACTTACCGAGCCTAAAAATGCCATGGTTCCACAGTATCAGATGCTGTTTACAATGGACAAGGTAATTATTTACTATATGCTGGGAATGCAGTTGCTTGTGTTGAGTTGGTGGATACTTTATTAATCAATATTGAAAGAGTACTCAGAGTTTCTTCTTCCCTGATTCTGTGTATATTCAAACCTTCCTTATTTGTCATAGATAATTGTAAACATGAAAAATCATTTAAGACCAGGAAACTTTTAACAAGTTTCTAAACTTTGTTAATGAATACTGTAAGTGAGAGAGGCTTTAATGGACAGTTCATGTAGGTAGGGGAAGATAACCACAGTTTATAATTCAGACTATGAAATATAATGTCTATTGAGCACACTCATCTTCAGTTGAAAAACTTGTAATTTGCATCAATAGTTATTTGTATGTCATATTGGAGTCTAATGAAAAATAAAACATAATAATATGTTATGAAAATCATGTTTTAAATTTGTTGGTAATTATGATTTAGAACAAAGTTTTTATGTGCCAAAATAAATCTACTATTAGGTAATTTTCATATTATTTTGTTGTCTCAGTGAGGGATGCATGCATTCTTTTAAAGTGACTGAAAAAGCATTTGTGCCATGGCACTACTAATAAAAATGATTTTTATTAATTAAGTATTTCATTAACACATTCATATAATATCAATTTTACAAATTGTATTCTAATAAATTCCTCCTGCTCAACGCTCCAGCTCTGCTCCAAAGCCCTAGTTGACACCACTAATGCTTTGCTTTAGCAGCTGCCATTGGTAGTCATACAAGTAGCAAAACAGGAGTATAATTTAATTATTGCTACTGAACTTGTACTGATTTAGGTAATAGAAAAGGAAGCAACAATAAATTCACAAAAAGGAAAATTAGTTTTAGAACTTTTTACAATTTTACTGTTTTATGATATAGTGGACAGATTTTATTACATAAGTGAAATAATATAATTGTTTATGGTATTTGGTTCATATAATTTCTTATACACATTGTGTTAATTACCTATTTAATACATTTTAGGTTGACCTCACATTTTCCCCTGAAGCTCTTAATTCAATAGCCAGACTAGCTATGGAACGAAAAACTGGAGCCAGAGGTTTAAGAGCCATAATGGTATGAATGAAGTGCATACATTTTAATCTTAATACTTAAATTTTAAGTAACTGTAATAAGTATCAGGATGGAAAAGTGTTGACCAGACCAAAATCAAACTTGGGACCTCTTGCTTACCAGGTGGAAGCTCTACCAAATGAGCTATCCTTGTTGACTCCAGATCTGGTATGAAATTTCTCCATCTGTTGGACATGATGCAGGGTCACCTATAATTTACTAATCACAATTCTTACATAGCCTAAATTTTAGAACCTCAAATAAAGAATGGAGTTTATAGTAATTTCATAGCCTCTACAGCTTGAGCTTGTAAAATATTTTTTCTCTATCTTTGAATTGTAACTGCAATAACTATAGCATAATTCTCAATTAGTATTATTCAATTAGTAAGTTCAACTTTTTAAAGCTTTTTATTTGTGAGTTACTATAAATGTTTTTATTCTAAAGCATATATATTGATTATCTACAGCTAAAGAGCAGCTTTGGAAAGAAGATATTTAGTGTCATGATTGATATGGGAAGATAGAATTCAAAAGTTAATTTCTAGCATTTACATGATTTGTTCAAAGCTCATCTCAATTGTCTGTAAATGTGTATATGTCTAGGAGGTATAAGCTCGAACAAATCTGTATACAAATTTCTCACATTGGATTCCTATTTACTTATTTGCTTTTGTTATTTTACCTATTTACTCTTATCTCAATATATATTTCTTTCTTTTAAAATAGAGAAAGTATTCATATTGCCTGATACAATGTTTCATCCCATGTTGATTGGAGTAAAAATAAATTAACTGGTTATAAATGTTTTCACCACAGGAAACGTTGCTTCTTGATCCAATGTTTGAAATACCGGGCTCTGATGTAATCAGTGTCCATATAACAGATGAAGTTGTTAATGGGAATAATACTCCAGTATACATCCGTGGTAAGCCTGTAGCACAAGAAGAGGATGACCAGTCGATAGAAGTACAAGCCAGAGCTGAAGCCAAATAGCCTTACAGTTAAATACTTCATCCACGGTCTCCACCCTTTTGGGTGTAAAGAAGATAAAGCCAGTAGCTACTTGTTTGTACAAGTAGCTATCAACATGATTTGGCGGGAAAGTTGATGGAATGGTGATAAAGAGCTGTATTGTAACTGTACCAGTTATATTCCCTGGTAGCTGAACAAACTTGAAATGGTTTGCAACATCTATGTTATGTGCTTATTTTTAACTGCGTTGTCATTTTTGCAATTGGGAGGAAATAAATCACTTAAAATTGGATTAATATCATTTCAGTTTATTTAGTGGTACCGTCTGCTGTAAATATTGTAATATAAAGAAGATTTAATTAAATTTGATGTTAGCTATTTGTAAATAATTTTTTTGTTGTTGAAATAAAACAGTATTGAATTCTTTGAAACGTTTTCAGTGAATGACAAAATATATTATTGATACTTTTTAGTGTTGTGAATTTTACTGTGAACCTTACAAATTTAAGACATTAAAAGTTTTCCAATTTTGGAAAGGAATTTTATGTAGATAATTTTCCAAATTCTCTTGTGTGTTTTGTGGTATACAAATTAATATAAATGGTTATTTTTAATACTCTGGTTCACAACAGTGTAAAAGTCTGATTAAATTTTTAATAAAGTGTTATATCTTTAATACTGTATACTCACTTTCCTGTTTCTTATGTTTATTTCCCTCTTATTTTAAATCATCAGATTTTGTCAATCACATGCTCTTCTCGTCATATCAGTTTTCATGAAGTCTTTTTTTTATTTATAGGACATACACTTTACATGCTTTCTTATTTCATATTGCTGAATAAGTAAAGTGACAGTTCTTTAAGACTGGAAACACAAATGCTCAAAAGGAGTCTTGTAAACTAGTTTTTTGAAGTATAAAACTATTGTACGGCTTGCATCCAGATTAATTTGTCACAGTCTCACTATTTCCATTGCAGTCACTGCCATTGTCTTCAGATTAAATTCACCTGAAGAAGAGTTTATACATAAAAAACACCAAGAAAGCCTTCTCCCTTTAATTACTTTTTTAAAATTGGTGAAATATTTCAGAGGCAGATATTATTTCCTACTTTATTTCTCCCTTTCATCAAATACATGTTTCAAATGAGTCATTACTTGAAAATTTTATTAATCAGTCACTGCTGACATCAAATGTTATAATTTTAGTAACAGCATGTATTTGTTTTTACTTTTATCGATCATTCTTTTGAAATCACACCGAGTTCATACATGCTCTAAAGCATGAAATTAACATACTTTTTAATATGTATTATTTTCTTTTTCCTTGTTAATTCAGAAGGATTAAATTGTTCACCAGAGTCTGTTTCTAAACGATACAATTTCTTAAAAAATCTAATTGAACTATGTAAGTCAAATCTTAGAAGCTAACTCTCATTTTGAAGTATTGAACACTGAAAGGTTATTTAAAATTACTTTTAAGTAACCATGCCTATTGCCTATAAGTCTTATATTATGAATGATGAGAGATTGGTATTTTAAGTTTAGATGGCCTCAACTCAATACTTCATTTGTGAATGAGTATACAGTTCATACATTAGAGAATATTGTCACTAGGTTTAGTTTCAACACACAGATGCAAACACAATAAACAAGGAATAACAAGTTACTTGTATCTCATAGAACTACCTTAATAAAGTTACTAGTAATTTTACTATGGGGGAAACTAAAATTGATTAATTGGGAAGTTCTTTTATTTAATCTCATGTCATAAAGCTTTAGAATAGAAAGCACCAGATTATTGATAGAATTTACATTCAGTGATCAAGGTAATCAATATAGTGATTTCATTATTTGTACTTGATTTTTTTCTGTTAAAATATCGAAATTGCTGCCGTACATTTCTATAGAAATGTACACGATTATAATCGTTCAGAAACTACTGGATGTAAGATTTATTTTAGTGAATTAATTGTAACTTCAGCTGGATCAAGTCAATAAAAGCGCAATAAATTAAGATTACTTTCTCTTCAAACAAAAGTATTATTGCGAAATTTATAACCGCATTCATAGAACACAATGCGTAGCTGCTGATAATAAAAAAACTCAAAAGAAAATTAAAGACAGTAAAAGTAGGCCGACGGACCGTAAATAATATCGAATTTACAAATATCCAAATTAATTTCCAGACTGCTTTTTTTTACTTGACGAGTTTATAAAAAAACGACTGAGAAGTTGTAAAATTTTGCAACCAGCAACCTGTAGAGCATTGAGATAAGGTAAAGGTCAAAACGATAGTGAAGTATAATAATTATCATGTTCTGGTACAAAGACTATTCAGAATTCATGGTTTCTTCATGTTAAACGCATCGTTCGCAACAAAATTTGTCCATACAATTCATACCTACATTCAAATGTGGCGCCTTCCTCCAAATGTGATTATTAAGTCCAGACAGCATGATAGACCCACTAAATATTTAATTACACTATATAAAACTTGGAATGAAGCACTTAACAAATTTCATAACAATAGGCCTACTTATGTCCCATGATAAAATAATAAGATCTTTGGAGGCAACTGTGATTTTGGGTTCACATTGTCGATTTTTCGTTCGTTGGACACTCGGATAAAGCACAATTACGGTTATGAATCAATTCACAGTTTAATATCTTTCTGCTGAAAACAAGCAAACACTCAATCGTCCCCTTTGTTCTTAAATCCATTAATTGGAGGCAACTGTGATTTTGGGTTCACATTGTCGATTTTTCGCTCGTTGGACACTCGGATAAAGCACAATTACGGTTATGAATCAGTTCACAGTTTAATATCTTTCAGCTGAAAACAAGCAAACACTCAACCGTCCCCTTTGTTCTTAAATCCATTAAAGGCGAGATGATTGGCTAGTTTGATTTATTTTGGGTGAAGCATGTGTCAAGTAGCTGAACAAAATGAACCTCATCTCGGAGGTTGTTCATATCTATGGATTGACAATATCAGTGGTCAACTTTCTGCCTATGATCTGTAGATACCTAATCACCTAGGTATTTCTTGTTTGTGAGTAGTGTTATGAGTTTACAATAGGCACAAGAAAATGTTGAGTGCGTTATTCTCGACAGAAGTCAAACTTTCATGTTGTCGTTGAATAATAAATACTTATTTTTGTGTCAGAAAAGGGAAAATTTCGGGAATTCATCTACAAATCTTATTTAATCAATTTTCTGATTGATCTAAGCCCTCTGATGTGACCGTCTGATTGGTCCTAAGTCATCGACGTGGAAAGTTGTGTTGTAGGAACGGGCTGTGATTGGTTTGTCAACTTCCACCCGCTCATTTCCATCTTAAAAGGTACGCGTGGAACTGTTTTATCTATCCTTTAAAAAGTTAACCATCAAACAGTATGTGTGACTGCTAATCGGATGAGCACTCTTTTTTTTATTGATTTATTTACAGTCGCATCAACATGTCAGGTTATTAGCGACTCATTATAGGAACTCATTTTGTCGGGGGACTGATTTGACTGATTCTCACGTACATAAACATCCGTGCTCTCGCCGGGGACTTCTATGACGCGAGGCAGTCACGCTGACCCCTACACCACTGGAGATCGGCTACCACTGTTTCTTTATCAGGTGAACGTCAAGTTGTGCTGTATTGAAAACTGAGAAATGGTCCATGTGCTTGTGTTTTTTTTTATCGGACCTCAGATTCTACGAATTTACGTGAATAGACTTCGGTTCACACAGGTGCATTTGAGTTGGTAATTATTCCGCATCTGAATTGAAACGGTTTCTTGTACCATAAGTCGTAATGGTTATACTTGATTGTGTTCCACATTCCGTATTATTAAATCTAACAGATTGCTTACTAACTGGACCAGTGGCGGCTGATGCAACTGTGCTCAAGCGCACAGAACAAATAAATTTGGGGAGATTTTTTTTTCTTTATTTTAAGAATCCTGATAATAATTGTTTTTACGGTGTGTTATACTGATTGAATTTCAAAGACTTTAAAGTCCCCGCTTAGCGGTGAGCACGTTTGCATCTCTTCCACCAATGTTTTGCACAGAAAATGTGTCTTGAATGTGAAATGCGTATGTTTTATTTGAAATATGTACGAAAGGAAAATATTTTCGGCTTATAAATGTGAGTAAACTTAGATTAAAAAGTCTACCACCTTTAAAAATTATACACTATGTAGATAGAATTAGGATAGTAGCATATTACGAGTCGATTCATTTGCCGCAGAGTAATTGGTGACACTGTCTCTGTTGTAGTATTTTACATAGTTATCCTTATAAAAATTGTTGTAGCACGTAAGTTAAAAACACACGAGCCGCCGCTGGAAACTGGAAGCAGTTTGGAGTTGCAAAGTTGAGCGCAATACCACAAAAGTTATTCTTTAGCTATCTTTACTGTATATGAGAACATCGAAGCTATGTCCGAGAAATTGAAGTTGGGAATAGTTTATTAATAACAACGCCAAGTTATTGAAACACTTCCCAGTTATCTGAGATCGGTATGAAATTTTCAAAAGTAGTAAAACTTAGAATAATAGCTCACGTAAAAGGACTTAAGGTGTCGTTCGGAGAACGTTTTCAGAAGCGAAATAGAGCAGATAATTGGACTTCAATTCCATTCAACCAATTGTTTTTTCAACTAACAGAGCTCTTAACAGTTTCTGAAAGATAAAACTAGTGAACTTTGGAATGGTCTCCTCAAACAATTCGGTTGGAAGAAAAAACGCAAAAAGAATTGTCAATGTCATCTATGATACAGTGAAAGTTGTGTATCGAGGAAGTAACGATAGAGATATCAAATTTTTATTATTACTTTTCACGAACATGAACGAAGTTGAATTCTCGTTTGATATGAATATTAAGAACAATATTACAAGATGCGTAATTTGAGCTTATCAAAAACTGTTTTTTTTTAAAGAAACGTAAACAACAGGAACCTCAGAATTGCGGAGTATGTTTAGAGATTCTATAAACGTCTTCAGTATACGATCTTGAAATATAGATGAATAATCAAGTGTATACATCGGCCTCAAGTCAGAAAAAATTAATAAAATAACTGACATCTTATAAGTAAAAATACAAGAAATATGTTTCTCAGGCCATGAATAAAAAAAATTATCCAACTCAATTACATTTCTACTTTACGGTCGATGCATGCATTTATTTTAAAACTGTAATATATCAATTATATAATTATTAGTCAACAATACCAATTCCATAAATTCCCTAACATCTATTTTATATAAATACTAGCTGGGTGTTGTAATAATTAAATTCAGCGACATTCATAACTCCCGATTTGACTCCAATCTCGGTTGTTTTCGTCCCTCCACCTTCAACCCTATGGATGCCGAAAGAGGTTTCATTATACACAAAAGACATCGGGAGAAACACACTCAATTTTATTGACCCCAAAAAAATATTTAACCGACGCAAATATTGAGCATGTTTAAAAATTTCCTTCCCAGTCCACACCCGCCCCTGGGGGAGGTAGTCGTGTCTTACTCCCACAGTGTTTGTATAGATTTATATGCGGAACACACATACGCACAAAACAGTTTATTTTATTTATTAGATCAAAACTAAAAACTAACTAAATTACGTTGTGCAGCTGTAATTAAAATAATTAGAATATTTATTAGAATAATAATCTGTTCTCTAGATTAGGCACCAACTTTTATGGTGGTTATTTAAATATTTTGGATTTTTGATATCGGTTTTACTATCGTAAGAATTAAGAAACAGAAAAATTATGACTCTCATCTAACAAATGCAATTCGACTATTTTTTCCGCTATAAACCAATTGAAAAAAATCATCACAATTATTCTTTATACTTTTTAATTATTTTTATGAGACTGATTATTTGATTTTTTATTAGTTAATTAAAAACCATTTATTAACAGCCGTAATATAAAAGGGTTTTAACTAAATAATACAATTTATCTCTCTCTTCTACGTTTAATTTAATTTATTATTTATTTTACTATAATTATTTAACATTTTTTACATGTTGGTGATCCTTTTACATAGTCAACAATTTTTAATATTAAATTACTATTCTGATTACGTGAGCGCACTGAGAATTCCCAATCATTACGGGGGAAATTTCAAATAATCGCGGTTTAACATTCAACACACAAAAGAACAGCTGCACAAAAAAAAATATGTAAGCTGCTTTATGAAGAGAACTAAGGGGAATTATATGGTAAAATAGATTTTAATCTGTCGTCAAGCATTGAATAGGGAAATGACGTTTCCTAGAAATTGTGTCCTGCAACATTACTTTTTTTTTTAAATTGAAAGGTACTTAACTGTGCATTCGAGAGTCAGTTTATTAGTACTAAACCAATAGCTTATTTTTTTAGCGCTCTATCAACGCTCACATTAAAATAGTTATATTGTATATATATACAAATAAATATATCTTTTAAATAAATCTATTTGTTGGGGAAACAGTTTAACGAGTTAAGAAACTCCCGCACGGAATGCCTTCGTTGACAAACTTTGGGAAATTCTGAGGACTCTTAGCTTTTGCGCAAGGCCCATAAACAGATTAATTGCAGGGGTATTTTATGGCTCGGAGGCAGTGCAGTTTTTCTGTTTCAAAGTAGCGACGTCTCGAGATCATCATGCTTCTCCACCTCGCTGTATGTCTGCTGTTCGTTCAGGTATTCAATCCTCTTCTCCCTAAAATTTAATCTAATGAGTGTTAAACCAGTTTTATTTCCACGGTTTCAATTTTAATGACGTGCAAGTGCCAACATCGTTGGAACGATAAAATAGACACAAAGCTTAACACACTGTGTGGGGGCGAAAGAGAACGACATAAATTTTTTTTCGTCATATGGGGTTAGAGAATACTATTACAAAAATCAGTAAAACTTAATAAAGGGCTAATAAATTAGACGTGCCGGGTCTATTTGCGGTTTTTTTTGTGGATACCTAAAAAATAACTAACGTTCTCATTTTGATTTAGCAGTCCTATCTAGAAGAAAAATATATATAAAATTAACCTCTGGGTATTATTTTATTTTCCCTCTAGAAACTCCAATATTTTTTTTGCTGAGATTGAACTATGGATTGACAAAGAAATGCTGTTTGCAGTGCAGTATAAAACATATGTCTCTTGTTGTGGTGTTAGATTGAGAATATTAAAGTATAAAATGTGATTTTTTTTAAAAAAGAATTTAATTAAATGTATTGAAACATTTATTTTTATGATTATTATGCACTTATATAGGCCTAACGGAAAGTCTTCTGTGACATATGAACAAAAACAGATTCCAGGCTAAGAAGACAGGTTGTCTGCACTAATATATCCGAAATATGAAACTTAATGAGTATCAGACTATAAACTGCAGGACGGAATTATAGTTCAAAGCAGGTGCTTTGATATCAGACAATTTTTTAAAAAAACTCTACGGCAGTATATACAAAATCCTGTCTAAGTTCAGTCATAATATTTAACTAATATTAGCTACAAATTTACTTCAAGAATTGTTTCTAACAGAATTTATAGCAGTGTACAATATCCATGTTCTACTCGTAACAATACCACTGTGAACAAAAAGTAAGGTGAGTTTGTTTATAAAATATAAATTCTTTATTTATTCTTCCAAATCAATTTCATTCCCTTCAAAGTAATCCCCGTCCGATAAAACGCACTTTTTCCAACGCTTTTTCCAGTCCTCGAAACAGTCGGAATAGTCTTTTTCCGGTATAGCCTTCAAGACCTTCTTCGATTCGGTTTTTATCTGCTCAATCGTGTCAAAACGGCGTCCCCGCATTGGCCTTTTGAGTTTGCTGAATAGCCAGAAGTCGCACGGAGCCAAATCAGGCGAATGCGGTGGTTGCGGAACGATATGAGTCGAGTTTTAGGCAAAAAAGTCGCGAAGAACCAATGCAGTATGACATGGTGCATTATCGTGATGAAGGAACCAAGAGTTGTTCGTCCATAATTCCGGCCGTTTCAGACGAATAGCTTCACGCAAACGACGCATAACGCTCAAATAATATTCTTTGTTGGCAGTTTGGCCCGGCGGAAGGAATTCATAGTGCACAACACCAGGATAATCAAAGAAAACTGTCAATATGACCTTGATTTTCGATCGACTTTTCCGTGATCTTTTCGGTCTTGCTTCACCTTTTGCACGATATTCGCTGGATTGGTCTGTGGTTTCAGGGTCGTATGCGTAAATCCAAGTCTCGTCTCCAGTAATGATGTATTTTAAGTGGTCTTGATAGACAGCAAAGTTTCACACACATCAACGCTACGCTTTCTTTCGAAATAATTGAGCGATTTTGGCACCAATCGAGACTTGACGCGTTTAAGACACGAAACATTTTTCAAAATGGTTTGGGCTGAGCCAAATGATATTACAACACTATCAGCGAGATCTGTAATTGTCCATCGGCGATTTTCGAGCACCAAATCTTTGATTTTTCGGACGTGACCCTCGTCGGTAGACGTTGATGGTCGTCCAGAGCGCGGTTCGTCTTCAACGCGTTCTCGACCCTCTTTGAACTCGTTGTACCACTTATAAACGTTTTTTTGTAGCATAGTTTGATCACCAAAGGCCTTCCGCAACATTTTCAACGTGTCCGCACAAGAATATTCGTTCCGCAAACAAAATTTGATGCAAGTTCTTTGCTCAACAAAATCACCCATTGCAAAAATCGAAAAACTCACTTTTGGTTGTTTACAAAAACACGTGTAACTCGGAGATAATTAAACCTTTTAACAAACAGACGCTTGGCAAATATTATAGACAGTCCTACCAACCTAGGAAAAATAAAATTACTTGCCTTCCTAATCTCCGGGAGTTTTAAATGACTTCACCTTACTTTTTGATCACAGTGGTATCTGCAAACAACATGAATTAATCATATTAATTTCCATTTTCAAATTTAAAATAATCATATAAACGATTCAACGCGATTCAACAAAAACCTTATTAGTTAACTTATAATACTCATGCAAAATGTTGTGGAAAGTGTTATGGATAACAATTGAATTTATGATGATGTGAATGACAGCATTAGACATGAAATTGTTGATATAATGACAGGAATAATTGGTAAATGAGAAGTGCTATGAAAGTTATTCTGATACCAGTGGAGGAATATAGGAGAAGTTCTTCCACAAAAATGAAGTCGATATTACTGAAATTGTTGTGTATGAAGCACAAATTCACGATTTTAATTTCCCTTAATAGAAAATGACTGTTTTTATCCCAATGAAAATAATAATGTCTTAATTATATAATTATATTCGAATTTCTGTACTTAAGTCAGAATTATTATTTTATATTCATATTCAGTATAATTATTCGTAATAAAATTTATTTTCAAACAATATTGAAGTAAATTTATCATTGATAATAATTAAAATGGAATTAGAGTCAATGTGTTTAAATTTGTTAAATCATCACTTAGCTGAAACCAGTTTGTTTTAATTATTCTACTCATACATTTGTATTTTAATTTTTTATTTATCCTAGACTCAAATTCTTCCCTAACGTAACAAAAAATAATATGTTGAATTTGGTCTTTGTAACAGTTAATTAAATTTTTCAGCTTGTGCCATCATTCGCTTTTCCTGAGGGTGAGTATTTTTTATTTTACAGTTCTTTGATAATATTCCCGTAATGTTTTAACTAATAAATTAATGAACTTTAGAGATACGTCATTGGGTAGCGATAATCATGATACTTACATTTTATGAAGTTCTATAGACACAATAAGAAAGAGGTAATTAAATAAGGAAAAATATCCAGAGAAACTATTAATATTATAAGTATTTTTTAAAACAGTCATTGACAGAATAAGTGAAATTTACAAAACGTTTTGATAACTCAATATTTGAAATAAGAATTATACCTGCATTAATTTGTTGTTCTGGATATTTAGTTTTAAGCTACTGAAATTATCAATTCATGTATAAGAGAATCGAAGTTGGCCGATATTTGCCGAAGGTGAACGAAGTTTTCTTCTGTAACTAATTTCTTATAGTTAACTCAAGTTTATTATTTGTTAGGGAAAATTATAGAGAAAATAAATATCCGAGGCAGCAATACTGAAAAATTATCTATCCAAATATATCATGTGTATGAGGGTTAGTTTGAAGAAAGGGATAAATCCTCGTTTCGGCCTAAGAAAAATAATATATATGATTTCACGTCCTATTAATGTTATTGTAGATTACATTTATAACTGGCCTGACTGGCTGAGTTCACACTCCAGACTGATTGACGCAATGTATCATCGCATGAATCAAGAGGAAACATTCAATGTAGCTGCAGTGTTTTTTTTAAAAAAATATCGGCGGTCGCTGCTGAGTTCACTCCAACTTCTACTCCAGAAACTCAAATACTCGAGTTCTCTACAACTCTTAGTCGAACGAACAATGTTCACAGTCTGTTACTAAGCATTGAACCCACTTGCGAATGCTGTAAATAATTATTTTATACTACAGTAGCTGTTGTCATTCGGTGCAGCTCGGAACGAATAATAAAATTATAGGCATAAAAAAGTTTTTAAAAACACGCTTTTATTTAGTAACAAACAAGACAAAATAAAATATGTTTTTGCAGCGACATGGGAAATATTGAAATTATGTTTGACTAATAATAAATATATTTAACATAAAATAAATATTACAAATGTATCAAAATAAAATAATTCGCTGTACCGTAATACTATTACACGATCTGTAACTGCAGCATTGACGGAACATATTTTAATTTTTAGAAGAGAATTTTTAACGGAAAACGGGAACACCTCCAGAGTTACAATAGAAAATTATTTGCTGCCAATCTCAAAAGGTAGAGCTTTGGTTATAGTTTTCATATAATTTTATAGACGAAGGAAAAGGTGTAGATAGGTTATATTTAGGGTAATCCACATAGTGACCACTCCCACCTTATAGCATAGGAAAGGGATTGAAAGCTAGAGCAAGGTAGCCAAGGGTTAACTAGGGTCCCCGGCAATTCTCCTAATTAATTTTGCAATATTTCATACACCATTCCGACTGTTACATTCTTAGAGATACTTAATCAAATCCTTTGAAGCTTTCCAAATTGCGTATTTAAAAACGCATATGAAATAGAATACTACCTTTAGAGAACTAAACATTTAAACTTTAAAGCTGTTTTTTATGGTAAGAAAACGATAACTGGAACTATGAAAAAACGAATGAACAAAGGAGTGTAAAAAAATTAAACGGTATATTTTTTTAGTTGATGAATGAATTTTCACCTAAAATATCAGTTCTAATGAATACTTGGAAGTGGACGGAAATCGATTACGAGGTTTAGACCCGGGCATGGAAAGAAAGTAAAATAAAAATACGGTAAGGAAAGCAAACTCAGAAATTTTATAGCCTGGTCAGAAACTCACTAAAAACGCTTTGAATTGTAGAATTGTAATTTGTCTTTCACAGTTCAATTCTGGAGTAAAGGTATGAATATATTCGTATTTATACATGCAATTTTTATAATAATTAATTTTTGTTGTTGAAACGATTTGATTTCACCTTAACGTCATTGTAGTGTAAATGTTCAATAAAAAAATTCACTCATATTTTACATGAAATAAATGTATATATATAAATATATATATATATATATATATATAACCAGGGAGTTGAATATATAATTATAATTTTTTTGGTAAAAAAATGAAACTAAATCAATCATATAGCAACAATAAGACACTTAGTACAATGATATTAAGTTAAGGTACCTTAAATTATTTCTTACAAATTTTAATTAATAATTAAAAATAACGATATATTATCCGAGTTATATTTTATTTTTTTAAAAAATAATTTGATTTAATACGTTATAAGTGAAATACTCTGTTGAGAATTACCTCCAGAATTTTTAAACACATTTATAAGAAACGTGGTTCATTGGGAAGACTGAAATAAGTAAACTGGAAGTTTTTGAATGTGGTACTACAAAAAATGTTGAAAGTCAAATCAACTAACTGATGAACAAATTATTTTAAATCAGCGAATGCTGAAAATAACATTTTTTTAAAGGAACTAAGACTTTCCGATTTTAGTTTCTCCGTTACATAGATTTGGTGAATATATTAGCCAGCATTTTTTATTTGTTACTGTTAGAAAGCTTGAAGGCCTAATAATAAAAAAAAGTTTTATGAAGTTTCACTCAGTTTTACCATTCACGGCAGATGTAACAAGAATTTGATGAATAATTTCAATTTTTTAATGTAAGTGTAAATGTGTTTCTAATAACTCGGTTTTATTGCGTAATTATAATGGCCAAATTTCACACGGTTAACTCTAAATGAAATTTAAGTATTTATGCATATATTTTTGTTTAAACAAATTATTTCAGTTTAGTTTCATGGACACGGGTAATGTGTCAAATATCTGATTTTACAGGTGAAGAGTTTGTCAGGTGCTCTTTTGTATTTATAAGGTACGAAAATCTTCGTTAGAATACCGTTTATAGGTCATATATGGGGAAAAATTGTCTTACAAACTTTGAATTAAGTAGGAAAAGTAATATGTTTCTGTTTTAAATTCTCATCTGCTTGAATTTGGAGCCAATCATTTTTCACACACACACATATAATAATGTCTTCCATTTATAAAAACACAATTCTGTAATTAATTATGTGAATAATTTTCTAATCTGTAAATACGAATTTGTGTGCAGGAAAATCAAGTGACCTCGACGACGCCGTCGAGGACCGTTTCTTTCTCGACAGCATTATGGGTATTGGACGATCTCTCGTTGGACCCGAAGACGTCGGAAAAGCTGCGAATATGGCAGGGAGTTCCTTCAGTGACAGATTGAGCAAAGCAGGCCAAATCGTAGGCAAGGCTGCGGAGGGTGTTGCCAATACTTTTGGGTTGAAGAATTTGGGAGCCGCTGCAAGTAGTGCATCTGAAAAGTTGAGCAACGCCTCCGGTCAAACGGTGGAAGCCGGTAGTAAGGCTGTCGGAACATTGATGGGTACGTCACAGCACCGGAAACACTACTCTACTTAAAAACGGCTAGGGCACAAATCAAATAAGGAGGCAAATTACCAAATATGGACTGATGCCTTGATTCACATTTAGTTTTCTGCACAGGATGTGGCCTCCATAAGTACATTCCGAGGCGTCAATATGTTCTTGACCTTATCCCAATTTTTCCCAACCTCAGATTCATGACCCATTGGGTGTGGAGAATCATCGAAACATCTACACATTTGTGTAACAGGATGGGAACCTAGAGACTATTATAATGGAGCGTTTCCCTTGAGATGAAAGTCACTCATCCGATCAATGTGCAGAAACGTACAGCTTGTGATTGTTTATATTAGAAGATCCATCACTGTGTCTCATATCGTACCCAAATTATGACTTCTTTTGGAGTTTATCCTCCTTCTATCTCAGAAAACATCGATATTATCCGTGCCATTATTCATCACAGAGCAGTTTTATAAAGCTGAAGATCAATTTAACATAGCGATTATGTTGATGTTTCCAACGCACCAGCAGCTGAGACTGTGCCGCAACCACACAGTTTAAAAAATTATAACATTGATCTAATTTGAGTTGCCAATCTACCATCCATCTCCGTACCAGGCATATATTTTTATTTGTCCTCTGCTGACTTACTCGTTGCTCTGAAGAAGGCGCAAAGATTATCCATAAGGATTATTTTGACATAGACTATCAAAAAACCTCCCGACAGTTTCATCCTTATCCTGAGCAGCAATCCTCATCTTTATAAAATAACACCTCACTCACAGAGACAATTTTCAACTGTAACTATGAAATGTTTTTGAAATATAACCTAATTGACGCTGCAACATTGAATCGTTAATGACGCCATCATTTATCAATAAATTCAAATGGAACAACCTACGTCGTCGAATTTTCTAATGACTATTGTTAACTTCCTGGGTTTGACTTCATGTGCCAGAATTTTCCAGTTTGATATTCTCTCCTTTCTTGAAAGGGAAACTACTTTACTCAGAGACTCGTACCTGAAATTCACATTTCTTAAAAAATATATATATCGACGTCAACGCCTCGTTTACTAACGTTGTGAAAGTCTTCATGAAAATCTGAGTCTGATATTTGTTATTCCGGTTATTGAGTCACGTTTTTAACTTTTCCATATTATATATTGAAAGGTTTTATTAATTCTATTAGTCCTCGGTAGAGGAAATAGTATACGTCATAAATAAAATATGAATATAGACCATTCTGGTCATCAGTTATTTTACAAAGATGTATTTTTCTCAGCGATTTTCCCTGAAACATAATATTTTATAAAATTTAAACAGTTCTACCTCTAGCGAAGTTAAATCTTGCAGAAAATTCTTTTTTTAAAATAGATATTTCATGATACTCATTAAATAAAATAATACAGTTTATTGGTAACAAATTATATTCGAATTTATAAAGGCGGTTTTCATAATTTTTCGGCGAATTTAATTTGATACAAGGTCGTTCTATTATTGAATATAATCCGTAATCACTTGAAATACGAAACAATCCATTACGACTGGTGTTACCTAAAATGTGATTTTACAGTAAAATTTTGTAACAATTTGACAGCAAACATAATCATGCCTAATAAATTACCAAAGCAATATAATTCGTCAACAGAAAATGAACATAATTAAAATATTAGGGCAGAACAATATCGACCTAACCGGGAATCGAAGGTGGGAGGATCTCTCGTTCCTGTCTAACCTAATTCTTGACGCACTTAGACCTTGAGCTTTGATTGAAAGAATTTTTTCGTTTCTTGATCTAAGCATAATTTAAATAAACAATTATTTGGTTTATGAAACATTAAAATTAGCTTTTTAGAAACTAGACTCTTTACTGTATTTCTATAGCTCCCGTGTCTAAAATCAACCTTTAATTAAACTGTCTTTTAACTGAAATCAATTTGTATACATTGGTTTACAAAACATTTAGACGTTTTACGTTTAAAAGCTATTAGAATATTAATTTTGGTTCTTGTATTTTTTTCGCAATTAATTTTAAGTTTTATTTTGCAGGAGCATGATGATAAGGCAAAACGACCACAGACTGACTACATAACTGGAAATGTTAATTTGGCATGTCTTAATCGAAATGATGTGTGAACCTTAAAAGTAGACGCAAAATATGATCATAAAAATTTTAATAACTTAAAAATAATAAAAAGAAAGAACATCTCATAAAATTAAAAACAAAAGGCAGGAGAACATTACATTAAATTTTGTAAGTGTGTAAATATATTGAGTTTTGTTTCCAATTAAATGTAAATTAATGTACAGTACAAATCATAAATTGACATTAAAGATTAAATTTATTAGTGTATAATTTTCCGCCAAATTGTTGGTTAAAATTTTTATGTTAATAAAATAATAGTAAGAATTTTTTTCTTTTTTAGTTCAAAATCCCTTCCCATTGAATAGCAGTTGAAATCCTGTAAATCAATCAATTAGCAAGTTCTATTATTTAGAAATGCAAAAATTAATATAAATTAGTCATAGTTAATTAAATATTTCTGATTATCTAAAAATAGGGATTTAACTTGAGTAATCTTTCAAGAAACTTGTCTATCAATTGCCAAATTCCGTATTTAATTTCAGAATGAAATAATTCACAAATAGTTCCTTATAGAAGTTGGGTTTTAAACTGGTATATTCAACGGAACAAAAGGTTCAGTTTCAAAACATAATTCGGTGAGCTTCTGTTAAGTATATTTTATTTGTAACTACAATAATATATATTTTCCAAGTACTAAACTATATTCAAAAATAGCGTCGGGATTCACTGTTTTTACTGACACTGGACGAGAGCGGCTTGTGATGAAAGTGCAAGTAATATTTCTGGTAATTATAAAATCGTGAACTATTATATTCATTACTATAACTGTGTCCATGCGGATAAATGTCATATTTTACCACAATGTTTCTGTGACAATTTCCAAAGTTATTCCTCGAATAAATTTGGACTTGTAAATATGCGACTTGGCACTGCAGAGATTCAAACCCGGAACTTCTGTGATACGAGGCGGTGACGCTGACCACTACACCACAGGAGGTCGAAAAAAATGGGGAATATAGCAGGACTAAATAATTAGTGACTCAGGGTCAAACGTTACTCAGAACACAATTTACAAATATTTACGCATCCCCTGCGAATATTTTTGTTTTCGTGATTTTAAGTGATATTAAAGATAAATTTTTTATTTACAATTTTGGATATGGAAATTGTATTTCATACAACTCTTCGCGGTTGCACAAATGATAGTCTTCAAAGTTAGGGAAACCAGATTAGCAAAATTTTATTTTTAAAATATAATATATATATATATATAACTATTATTAAAGCTAATGTGAATGTGAAAGTCACACAAATCAAAGTAATAACTCAATCCAGTCTATTATCTAGAAAAATATTAATGAAAACTATCGATTTAAGGCAATGGCTTGATTTTTAACGTGAACTTTGTCTGTAGCTCTCAAATTGGGCACAAATCTAAGAATTTTACAAATTCATATTTTTTTCTTAGAATAGAAGTTATAATTTAATGATTGATACGCTTCTGGAATTCAAATACTTCTACTCCTTGGCACGACAGCCCATTAAGGAACTTGGTCTACCGAGATGACGACCAGACTACCAGACATGACACATTCAGCGTGTCGATTCTCCCTCAGTCTTAACCCCAGTTTTCATGACCATGCCGGGATTCGAACCTGGGATATCTGCAATGCGAGGTAATGACAGCAGGCCGGATGATTATAAATATACTCCTGGTTTTTTTAATCAGAGGAGTTTAATATCGGAGAAGGAACTTTCCTTCAGAGTTTAATTATTTTATTTTAATTATTCGGGAAGGAAATTAATAAGTTCTTATTTTTGAGTTATGTCCTTATAAAGAACTGTTAACTACCGAGCCGATTACCATTTTACGCAACATATTCGGTGTTTTTTTTAGAAAGACGTGCCTCGGTTTTCCTCGGATTTACACAGTTTACTTTGGGGTAAACCGAAGTAAAATGATAGAATTTCGAACCTTACTTCTCTTAACCTCTTGAACAGCTAGTGGGTTTTATCAATATAAGGCCGGCCGCACACTGCAAGCGACGCGACGAGTCATTTTGTCGGACAACTACTCTAGGAAGAAAATACATGGGCTCCTTCCTTATGCAGGGGCGCGCACCAGGCGAAACTGTCGCGTCCGACACGGCGCGACGGTCTGCGACGGTTTGAGACAGTCCGCGACCGACGCTTCGTGACAGCCAGACACCTCGAGTCATGTTTCGTCGTGTCGGACGCTGACAGATTTGTCTTTGTCTGACGAGTCAAACAGCACTGCGCATGCACCCAGGACATAACTGGAAACCTAACCTTGTCTTTACCCCCAAATATTCATTTCTGTATTGGTGTTTACTTGACAAAGGAAGGCGAAAATGGATATTGATATATATATATATATATATATATATATATATTGTAGCACCATAGTTTTATTATAGATATATATGTTTCATTTTTATATAATTAGATTTTAGCAAGGGTTGATTGCTTGGTAAGTTGGAATTTGAGCAGGCGCCGCCGAGACGGGGAGATAATCCCTCCAGTCTGGAATTGGACACATATGATTTGACCCTCGGGAGTTACCTGGACTGTCATACCGTGGAAAACGTCTCCGAGAAAATCCCAGAAATTTGGCTCAGGAAAGATCGATCCGAAGATGATCGAGACGATCGATTTTTGACATCCAGCGAGGGGTCTGAAAAAGAAAAGTAGAGACAGAGAAGGACAAACCGTCGCCAGCGACGGACGTGCAGCCCCAACTTGCAGTTTCGAGAGGACCCGGGAAGATCGGGGGTGCCACACGATAACGGCCAGACATCAACGAAGGTAACTGCCAAGTATCTCAATCCTTGATGCGCCTAGGGGGAATTACCGTAGACCATGTTTAACTGAGATTAAGGGATCAGATTGTTTTGTCAGGCTAACTGAACACTGTATTTTTTTTATTTTTGTCCATGTTCAGATAATTAATTAATAAATTCTGTAAAATATCCTCTTAATTTATCATTTAAAAACATACCACTACAATATATATATGTATATATATATATATATATATATATATATATATATATATATATGAGTGTGTGTGTATTGAGTTGAATTCATTTGCTGCTATAGATAATATTTTGTAATAAACGAAGCACGCGTATTGTTGTTAAATTAAATTGAGCGAATATGTGAAAGAAAGAGACAGTTTATATTATTATTCTGTACCTACATTATTTATTTAAATAATATTTTTTTGTAATGACCAGTCATTGTTACACTGTTTTTACAATCAATATAATATTTTCTTCACAAACATCTAATAAACTTAATGAAACTATATTGCCATGGTACGCTGCCATAGTTGGAATTAAAGAAATCCATGTTTCTGTTTCGAATACCATAGGCAGGATTGGATCCTCTGAAAACTGTTTGAGAAGGATCAATGCCATTTTCCTCAAGTGCAAACAGTTCCCTCTGAATTTCTCACATGATTCCCTCTTTTTCTCTAATCATGTTGTAAAGAACGCAACAGGCAAGAATGATTATTTTTGCTTTTTCTGCATTTACCAGCATCGCATTTTCGAGAACCGGGAATTTCTTTGTTAGCATCCCAACACCAAAGTGTCGAGGAAGAAGAAGTGCCTGCAGCTGTAGCTATTACCAGAGAACACACAATCATCAAGTTCTCTTGATTCCAGACCCCCAACTAAAGAAAGAAAAAAAACTGCAGCAGAAATGTTGGCAGTGCCAATGCAAAAGTTCCTAGCATATAGGTGCACTGAACCCGATTCACCTATGATGCATTTTTTAAAGGGCTGCTGCCGGACATTGAAAAATTTTCAATAAGACGGTAAAGTACTTTTAAAGTAAAATTATTAGCATTAGTTAATAATCTTGCAGACGAGGAAGAGGCAGAAGCTACAGAACTCATAATATTCCCGCAATAGAATAAGTTAAAATAACAATGTATGTATGTAATAATATATTACCTACGAAAAATAGTGTCCTGCTTTCTTATTTTTTCACCAATCGAATCAAAAAGAAAATCGAAAGTTTTGGAACTCATCCTTGTGAAATTGAAAAATTTGTTTTCGTCCGCTCGTAATTCATTAAGAAAACCGTTTATATTTATTTTAGTATTAATTGGGTGTACCCATAAATCTCGAGAACATTTGTCTTCTACCAACAACATATAACAATAAATAATAACATCTATTTCGTCGTCACGCTCCATCTTCACTGATAATAAATGAGTTTGGTTGCTAGATACAGCTCGAAACAGCCTGAAACCGTCTCAGACAGCTTGAAACATTTTGTCGGCGACGATTTTGCCTCGAATCATTTTGCTTCCGACGTTTTGACTCGAGTCATTCTGCTTCAGAGAGCTTGCGACGTTTTGACTCGAGGCAAATCGTCGCCGACAGTTTCGTCGCTTTCAGTGTGCGGCCTGCCTAAGACACTGCTTAGGGGATACTATGGTAGGGAATACACCGATAAATTCTTTATGATATATGGAAGAGACAAGGTAATGTAATCAGAAATTGTGTAATTGTACATGTTCAATTGGAAAAAATAAACCTAATCATAATAAGCTGTGTACGTACTAGACTACTCACATGTAGACGTTGTAGTTCCAGTATTGTAACATGGATTACACCTTTTTTTTAATGTTCAAATATTAAAGTTTTAAAAACCTCATAGTCCAGCTTTATTTCCACACCAACGTCAGATTATTCGCATATTTCAAACTCCCGGTATATCACCATTCGATTATTCCAGGACAGTTTCTACCTCATCAACCTCCTTCCTCAGATCAATTCAACGGTCACAATTCAGATTCAGAAGAAACACATAACAGCCAGGCTGGAACTGAGCGGTAACAAGTACGTTCAAGATAAGGAGTAATTGGACCTATCTGCAAATGTAGCTCATGAAATCTTGAGTACCCACTCGGATGATTGCAGCAGTTGGATGACCGACACGATAACATCCTTGGGCAAGGACTTGCACACTGAACATGACGAGTTTATTCCATTATTACGTACATGATTACAGTCTTAATAATATTGCGTGTAACCTACGTGACACCCAGTGAATCATAATCAATTTCTGGCCCGTCTTCGAGTGGACAAAAAGTCATATTTGTCAAAATATCTTCGTCTCAGAAATAGTTGTAATAAAAAATAATACCGAGAAACTTTCCACTTGAGATCTTCAAATGTATAAAAATATATAATACATTTCGGTCTTAATTATTCAAAATTACAAATAATTTGGAACAACAGAAACCATACAGTGATATATTTTGTTTGGTACAGCTTCTGCTATTTCAAATTATTTTGATTTAGGTCACAAACTGTTAATGAACTTTTATGAAAATTGACTGTATTTATTAACACCTTGACTGTCACGGCACTTTCCAGGATCCAGGTGTAAAAAGCCAACTCAATATAATCACATTATATTATTATAAACTCTAATTAAAGTAATTACTTATCAACTAAAAGCATATAGAATGTATTTTTCAACAAATTATGTAAAAGAATTTGTACTAAAGCTAAAATCCACCGAAAAGCTCGTTATACTGTCTAATCTGTGAAGAGGAGGTAGCCGTTTGCGTGGAAGAGTTTTAAAAATTATTTCAAACAATAAAAATATTCGTATACATGTTGGTTTTGAATAAATGTTGTATGATTATATTTTCTATTAATTTATTAATAAATTTTCTGTCCATGTAAGCCAACATTGGTTTTTGTTCTCTTCCCTGAGGCTATCCATTCATATTAACGAGGAATAATCAGAAACTAAAATTATGCAGCGAAACGTGTACATTTTATTTCATTCAATAATACAGCCACCCGATACTAAATACAGTAGGCTATTTTTCGACATAATCTCCATATTGATTTAGAAACTTGTTAAATCGTGGATTGTGTTTGAATAGAAAAACAGCTCATGGACAGTATAGCTATTGTTGAGGCACTGGTAGCAAAAAATGTGAATATTGATACAGCTTACGCTACTGTCATTAGAGTAAGTATGAGCTGCTTTCCCACTTCATGCAAAATTAAGATTACCCTAATCTAAATTTCTGTATGTTGAATTATAGGAATATATGAACTACCGGAAATGGTGGTATTTATAGTATGCACAAATAATATTGACATATAAAACTTTAATTACAATCTAACTTCAGCCACGTTGTCGCGGAGTGTTTCATCTCCTTGTCAGAGGCAGCTGGATGCTCCTTCAAGCGAGGAAAAAAATTTGAAAGTCTATCAAATGACGTCATATTCCTTCACGACATAGCGTGACGTCATACAGGCCAGAAGACCACCGCGCTGTTGTTGCAATTTCGCTGGGACATCATCGACCATCTTCCCTACGGCCCAGATCTCGCTCCAAGCGAAGTTGTATGAAATAAAATGAATACGTTTCACTGCAGGCTTTGTACCCTTATTTTCCGATCTCTTCTCGTACACGAATTTAATCGTAGCTGCACAAATATTGCAAGTAAACAGTCAACGAGATAACTCGTATTTCGCGTACTAGGTAATAACGCAAAATACGAGTTATTTCGTAGTTGGGAGTCAAAGTATTAAGGACGTTCAGTTTTTATTGATTTTTAATATCAGACACACTATAAAAATTATTTTCATTTTCTTCCGATTCGTCGAGCAGAGACTGAATTTTGCTCGCGTTCCAGAAATATCTCTCAAAATTTCTATTTATAAAATAGGGTGTGGGCTTCCCTCTGATGCACACGAGGTCGTTAAGGCGGGACGGTTGATTGCCTATAAAGTTCAGCATTGCGTAATGCAGATTAAGCTGACACCTCTTCAAAGCAAACTGAGCTGTTTGCTTCCATCCGATTGTTCACTCCTTGTGTGTCAGATAAGCCAGATCCCCTGAAATGGATTTTTTTATTGCTTTGGAGGGAAGTACCGCAGGCGCATAACGTTTTATTTTACCACCACTGCGTGTCAGTTTTATCATCGCGACTTACAGCCTGAGCAATACTGCGAAGGACGGGGATAGCGGCGGTTTAATACCTCGCAGCCAATAACACTCACTACATGCAACACTTGCCAACTATGCAAAGGAGGCGGACGTGTGCAATTTAAGAAAGAACAGTCCGTTTACACTTCACCATAACCTCAACTTCTTAAGAAGGAGGTTTGGTTAGTTTTTAACACCTCCACAGAATATCTTGGATTTAGAGCCACTCAAAAATTTAAGCCGACTTTAAAATGTAAATAAAATATTGGAACCTGAGCTATAAATAATCTACGAACACTTTCAGACTCCCATTTCTTTCAAATGAAGCCTTTTATGGTTGCAGTGAAATTAAACAAGATATTAACGAAGTAGAATAAAAATAAGGAATGCAGCATTACTTGAACTGATCTGTTTTTAATTCTCAACATAATTATCTTTCAGGTCGATAAACTTTTTTCAAAGATATAACAATTATTTTTCGTCTTTATAGTCTAAATTAGTAAAGAGCAATTCATTTTAACAATATGTTTAATATAATACGAACACTCATAAGTTTTATAAAAGTAAATATACTATCTTGTAGATAAAATGTACTAAGATATTAACTTATAGATTATACAAAGATTGAAATAACAAAGATAAATAGTACTCATGTATTAAGTAATATTTATATCGTATGATCGTCATGGATTAAAATATTATAAACATATAATATTATAAAGATAAAGGATAAAAATATTATAAATAAAATCATTGCTCTAAATTCCTACTACGTACCTTTGACATGTAACTGTTTTATAATCTTTGTACATTTATGTCTACAATTCATCTTTTATATTTTAAATATACCTTATGAGGGTCCGAAACTTTTAAAATTAATTAAATTTTGATATAATAGTCTGTATTTTTTGGCGTGTTTCTAATCTCTCCTTTAAAACTGTCCCAAAAATTAAGCCTCATAATAGGTGTTTCTTGTCCAAAATTATCACCCTCGTTCGAATTTTATGAATTCGTAAGGGAATAATTAGCATAAAAGTCGTAATTTTATATTTTTACACTAGAACCTCGGCGGTCACTCCGCGCAAACTATGGTGTAAGCGTCCTACCCGGCAATTTGCCTGAATGTGATGCAGGGTAAACCATAGAAAAACATGCATCAGATAGGTCTGGCATTTCGTACTTGCCCACGCCCTTCCGATGACGGGAGAGGGGTTTTCTGTGGGGTCGCAGCTTTCCCTTCTCCGTGCCTCGATCAGTTTAGGAGGCAGCTGGCCGACTATTCGAATAAGAAAAACGAAGAGCTCTTACCGTATGCCCAATGTCTGCGAACCCGGAACATACACCTCTCAAAGCTGACGAAGTTGCCTCTGCTTGTGGGAACCTTAGTTCAAAAAACAAGAGAGATAAGAAAGCATCCCCAAAGGTAGCCCCCTCCAGAGCTCTCTGGTAAAGATCACTTTCGAGAGAATTGCCCTCGAAGGCTATTTTTTTTAGGGCAACAGGCTACATGAGGGTGATCCACATTGGGCAACTCCCCTTTAATAGCATAGGAAGGGATTTGAAAGGGGGTATGTGGAAGGGTAGAGGAAGGTAGCCAAGGATTAACTAGGGCCCCCGGGCTATGGTTTAAGGATCCTACCCGGCATTCGCCTAAAGAAATGCAGGGAAAACCCTAGGAAAACCTGCATCGGGTAGGTCGGGCATTGGGTACTTGTCCGACGCCCTTCCGATAGCGGGAGAGGAATTTTCTATGGGGACGCAGCATTCCCTTCTCCGTGCCTCGACCAGTTTAGGAGACAGCTGGCCGACTATTCCAATGGGAATAGCGGACAACTCTTACCGTATGCCCAAGGTCTGTGACTCCGGAACATACACCTTTCAGAACAGGCCGAGGTGCCGCGGCTAGTGGGAACCTTAGTTCAAAAACGGAGAGGAAAAGGCATACCCAAAGGCAGCCCCTTCGTATCTCTGCTAAAAGGTTCTGCCTGCGAGAGAACATCCCTCGCAGGTATTGACTGCGAGAGAATAGCCCTCGCAGTTTCTGCAGGCTATTTTTCCGTCTTGTTTGTTTATAATAATCTTTGGACACCATACTAACTGTGCCCAATAGAGATTTTTACAATCCCACACTTGACCCGATACATTACCTGCGAATTTTTGACAGTCCCCGCACTTGGCTCGGAATTTTGCCATGAAACTATTGTCCTCTTTCCCAGTTCGCAGGCATTTTTGTCCGACTGTCCAAACTCATTCTACCATTTACTAATTTTGGTAACAATTGTGCAGTTATGGTTTAGGTATACGCCATTCGCACAAACCGTTTAACGTCTTAGGGATCTTTTAAGAGAATTTGCCAACACTGCACTACCAATTATAAAGAACTTGTCTTTCACAAGTCATCATAAAATAAAATTCTCAAGTAATTCGTTAAAAATACATCACAAGAAAAAGTGGTACTAGTTGGAACAATGTGTTACAGTAGTAATGGCCAACGATACAATGGTGGCGAACGTTCCATATCTGAAATCTAATATATATATATATATATATATATATATATACATATATATATATATATATTGTAATGATTAGACTTTAATACTATATTTAAAAAAAGCTTTATTACATGAAAATACAAAAATACATGAAAAAATATTATTGGGCGCCAGCAGATATACATTGGTCTGCCAAAAAAAATTATCATTAGCTCCGGCTTGGTTATAAAAATCCTCCTTCTCAACAGGGTAATGTGGGCGGCTTGGTAGCTATTCAAGAACAGAGCCTATTTCCGTACTGTGTAATAAAATTCAACTTTTGAAGGCACTTTACAGAAATAGTGATGCCTACTTTAACTTGTGGCGTCAGCCGACTTGCAGTGGATCACTGGTCTTGTAGTAAGCAGCACTCTATCTCCTTCTTCGGCTTCCCCGCGATGGACGTCTCTCCAAAAACTTTTGTTGGCTACCGCTCGCCAAATTTTCCACCCTCTCGCCTCTCTCACTCCACTTTCCGTCCTCCATCTGTCGGTCTGCCTGTGTCTGTCCACTTTCACCCGGGTTCGGCGTATATATTCGTACTCCGCCCCCCCCCCAAACGATGCAAAAAAAGGGACGCATACCCGCGGCTTCTTAGGGCCTCTCGGACGCACGTGGCCGTTTAATTTATTCCTTCTCAGGCCCGCGGACACAAGGGCGGCCACTTAAGGTTGTTATTCACTACAATATATATATATATATATATATACACGGATACAGAGCGGATAATTCATTTGTTTTTATTGCAGTGTGATAGTTTAGTAATTACTTATTATTTTATTCAATTTAACTTTATGACAGATATTAGCAAGGGCTGAGAACTTGACCATGGTGCCAGCTTGTCGGAAGATAATCAATGGAGTCTGAGCTGAAGCACAAAGCAGACCTGGTTTTAAAAATTCAATATTTAAAATATTTTTTTAAAATTTGAATGAGCTGAAGAAGTCCCAAAATAATGGAAGAAACATTGGGATTTGCAAGTATAAAAAAAGTAACTAATTTGATAAATGTTTTATGACTTACTGTCTTCTGAATTTATTTTATAAATACGTTTAATGGCAACCACATCCAGAAATATTAAATCACACAGATGTAAGCGGTGAATGCTAGTTAATAATATACTTATTTTATGAGTTAACTTTGTCTGGGTAAGTAATGGTATAACAACACAATTAGTTACTTTCCCAGGAATAAGTACTTTTATCACAAGATTACCGAAGCAGAATGCGAAGGAAAACTTGTGTAGTCGCCCAAAAGATGTCTCTGGTAGTGTGAA
This sequence comes from Zhengitettix transpicula, assembly GCA_037074705.1. Classification (NCBI taxonomy): domain Eukaryota; kingdom Metazoa; phylum Arthropoda; class Insecta; order Orthoptera; family Tetrigidae; genus Zhengitettix; species Zhengitettix transpicula. The sequence continues at coordinate 66,755,257 of CM073593.1, read as the reverse complement.
CTCGATTAATGTAATTACGTGATTAGTTTAATCGTTTTGTAAGTTCCCCTAACTTCAGCTCGTACCTTTCCGCAAATGCTTGCGTCGACAAGTTGTTTTCAGAGCAAATACTGTATAACTGCAGCTGTAATTATTATTTACTCTCACGCTTCTGCGGATTACAAGCTTTGTTCTCGCCGTCCGCGTTTCACGCTAAAAAGCTGATAACTGGCTGCAGTCGGGTAATACGAAGTTCATTATGCAGGCAGTATGTTGCTAAACAAATATGTTAATGGGGTAACGCAGTAATTGTTTTATGATAATTGTGGCGCTGAATTGAAAGTATGATGAAAGTTCTTTGTTTAAATCGTTCTATGTAAATATAAACTATTACAATTACAGTTAAGTTTCACGAATATTTCTCTGCGTAGTACAAATCCGAATTTATTTAGGTACAAATAAGATATATTCGAGAAAAGGAATATTTCTTGAAGTAATAAACTAACAATAGGAGGACCATTCCACAGGATTTAGATGACAGCAAGGAAATGTTGCATGAAACATTTAAATATTATTATGACGATCTGTAAATTTTTTTTGATTCCTAACAATTTTAGAGAACGGGGCGATAAAAAACACACATCCAGATTTATATTTTAATAATTAATTACATTGTAGAGATCACCAATGTGCAATGTAAGTTTTATTTAATAATTTTTCTTTAATATTAGCTTTGAGGCCAGACCATTGCAAAGAACTGTCAGTGTGTCGCAAGAATGTAGAGACTGGAAAGGTTGCTACTTTATTATTGTCGGAAAAGTGTACGTAATAGAGAACTTTGGCGGAAAGAGTCAGAGTGTTTTGGGAGCCTGGCCAGTGTGGTCATGGCGATCCAGTGTAGTCTTGGAGCGAAAATGATAATGTTGGTAATGAAGCCTGACTTGGGACTTTAACCAATCTAAATAAGTTGCGGAATTCAGCAAGGTCTATGCTGAATAAAGGCTGAATATACCATATTCAACGTTTGGTATTAACGTATTTCTGCAGTAAAGCTGTGTGATAATAAGTAGGACGACGTGAAGTTCGTGAGTAGTTGTTAGAGAGGCGCCGGAATTAATTGAAGTGAAACAATATAGTAATCAGTGTTATGGCCTGTTGATTAAGCTTTCCTTTAAAATAAAATAATTGTGAAGTACACAAATAATACGGTACCAGAGCACCTCTAAATAAATTGGCATGTAGAAACTTTTTAATGTAAACTTTTATATAAATATAATTACCGTCAGATTTATCTAGATCTTTAGTTTCTTTTGAAATAATATGTTATCGTAGATTTAATTAGTTTTTTATAATTTTTTTGATGCCAATTACAAATCGCTATAATTATAAGAGGCCCAGTTTTGAGTCTCATTAAAAGCTGTGGCATTTTTTAAATAATATTGTACAATAATTAAAGCAAACCAAAATTAGTAATAAATATTTTCTTTGTTATCATTAAAAATGTTGTTTACGTCAAGGATAAATCCTATAAATGATCTTTCCCATTTAAAATTCAAATACTACATAAATTGGTCCCAACGTGTTGGCGCTTTGTTGATTTTAATTAATTTGTATACTACAACATGTTACTCATCAGAAGTCGTGTTCGTGTAATTAGAATCATAATTACCTCCATTACATATAAAATGACGATTAAACCAATTATATTGCCACAATGAATAAATTTGAACATGTCTTTTTTTAAAGTCAATACTCGCCGTAGAATAAAGTATAAGTGTTAAATAGATCATCTAAAGGCACAAACGACGTGCAATGCGAAAAAAGAATCCTGTTCATATTTAAGCTTTTTAAATTTCTGCTCATCAAAATCGAAATATCTGTGGCTTTTATACATTTTTTTCTGGATTTGAAATTTCTTGACAATGGTGAGGTAACATTATTATTAAGATTATTCAGGTATTCCATTGTCTTGGAGTAGATAAGTGAGCAAGAAAAATTGAAAAAGGCAAAGAAAAAATGAAAGCATAGAAACAAGAAAAAGAGAAAGAAAGAGGCAGGCCAAAGATATGACGAGAAAGATCATATACTCCAAACGAAGATAAGAAAGAAAACAAGAAAAAACAGAAAGAGAGAGACACTGTGAAGGAAACAACTTAAGTTAGAGAGATTACGTGGAAAATCGTCAGGATTTTCAGAGAAAGATGTCCAAATCTTTTTTTCACGTCATCTCTTTAATCTAACTTGTTTCTTGCACAGTGCCTGTATCTTTCTGTTTTCTCTTGTTTTCTTTGTTATTTTCTCATGGACTACATCTCTACATCTTTTATCTGATCTTCTAGACGATCTTTCTCGTCATATCTTTGACCTGTCTCTTTCTTTATGTTTTTCTTGTTTCTTTGCTATCCTTTTTTACTTTTCTTTGTCTTTTTCACTTTTTCTTTCTGACTTGCCTACAGCAAGAGAATGGAATACCCGAATAATCTAAATAATAAAACATTTTATATTAAAATACTGATAATTGATAATTTTTCAAAGAGTTTGAAAATTGCCATTAAAAACTAATTTTACAATTTCAAAGAGTTTTAAAATAAAGATTTAGATTTTCTTTTCGTTTCAATCTTATTAAAAACATTGGAGTTAATACTAAAACTTACTAATCTCTGTGGTTTACAATTGCAAAATTACTCACATAATTTTCTTTTTAATAATCAGTGGCGGTTACTCTTTTGTTAGAGATATTCCCATAAGCGATTTGCGTGAAGAAGAATTCGTCAAGTACATGTTTTTGTAGGAAATATTTCATAATATTAGTAATTATCATTGTGTGAGATTTCAGGAAATTTTACCCTATTTTTTATATATCAATATTGTTTCGCATACAATTCTTTTTCAAACTATTTACAGGGCGTGCGACACCCTGTTTCTTTTTATTCTCGAGATCGAAGCCGCAGTATTTTAACTTTAGAGACTGTATAGGAACGAAAACTCAGTCATTACGCAGTTTTAGTTTAATAAATTAAAAATCACTTTGAGACTTTAGTATCGGATACGATCATTTTTTATACAACTAATCAGTAATGAACAACATTAAATTCGCTCTCCCAGTTTCAAAGATTTGTTTGTGTCATTTTTAACACGTCGCAATCAACACAACTACGTCCGCTAGTGTTTGAACGATGGATTGCCGCCATTGCGGAGATCGCTTAAAAATATCGACTCTCGTTGAATTCCTTTCGCGCAACCGTATATGAGTGCATAAAAGTCGGTGAAATGACAACTCGTTCGATTATGGGACGCCGTTAATTAACTCCTCGGTGTGTGTGTGTGCGCGTTGGAATCGCGCGGCAAAGCTGGGCTCGAGGGCAGCACGCTGGTGCCATCTATTTCGGCCCCGGCGCGAGCAATTTACAAAATCTATTGCCCGTGAAAATAAACTCCAACGATGCCCGCCAGGTAGAGGGCGGGGGAGATATCTATATGCATGGCGAACGGAAAAATATCCCGACTGCGCTCTTCCTTACCACCTGCAATGAAAGTACTACATTAAAGAGAAAATACTTCCTCTAGATAATATGAGGAAACGAAAAACTTTTGGTTTATGTACTACATGAAACTCTTGTTCCGTTGAACAATTCTGGATACTTGTTTCTCATATCTAACCTTTAAAAAATATATTAAATATGCGGACGGATATATATTATCTCCAACTATTCTTAATGTGACAGTTAAAATACATAAAAAAAACCAACAGAAATACCCAGAAGAGCCACTGAGCAATTCATTGATTTTTTATTTTATAATTATCCCGAAACCTTATCAAGAACAACCTTCCTGTTAACTATGTTCCGATTTTCTTGTAAAAATACGGTGTTAAATATTTATCCTTGATTAAAAATAAAATAACTTAGGCTAATGTCATATTATGTTAAACACTGCATTCAGTTGTAAACGTCAGTAGGGACAAAACTTTGACTTTTTTTTATAGAAATGAAATCATTACTTATAGTTGTAATTAATTCATTAAGTAACATATTTATGTTGGTTTTAGTTTCAATGTTATATGACGTAGCGTCTGTTTCCTAGTACAAAACACGTTCCCATTGGAACAGTCGGCCAGCTGCCTTCTAAACGGAGAAGGAAATGCCGCGTCCCTACAGCAAACTCCTCTCCTGCCATCGGAAGGGCGTGAGACAAGTACCCAATGACAGACCTACCTGATGCAGGTTTTCTAGGGTTTTTCCAGCATCACTTTTTGGAGAATTCTGGGTAGGATCCGTAACTACAGCCCGGGGGCTCTGTTTAACTCTTGGCTATCTTCCTCTAACCTTCTTTCCGCATCCCCCCTTTCAAATCCCTTTCTGTGCTATTAAAGGGGAGTTTCCACCACGTGGATTACCCTCATATAGCTTGTAACGCTAAAAATAGAGTATTAAATTTCCCGTTTTATTGATATTGTTTCGTACGTCTTAGCACTGTCCAATTTCTGATTTCCCTGGTGTTGCTAAATTAAATGTACAATTTATTGATTGGATTGTTAGGAGTTTCGTTTTTTCTTTAGTGAATGAATCTTTACTGTTATTTATTGGGCTATATTTTCTACGCACTAGTAATGATTCTAATAGCCGCGCTACTCTACCATTTTTCATGAACGAAAAATAACATAAGAATATTACTTTCGTTAACTTGAATTAAAAAAAGATGAAAATGCAAAATACTGTCAGAGAGTTCTTAGTGTGGAATTTTTCGGGTGCTCCATTGTCTATAGTAGAAGATATTATGAGAGAATTTTTATTATTGTAATATATAAAATAGCCCTTAACAGAAAAAAATTAACAAGAGGCAATTAACCAATGATATAAAAAATTATCACCTTAAACAATCCAAAGTTTTAGATTGACATTGCCAATATAGTACTGTGAACAATTATCACATCAATCAGTTTAATATATTCGATGCGTTTGATAATTAAAAAATGACACAGTAATGTGAAAGGCCGTAGAATTTTCGGGCCTAAATCATGATTTTGGTGTTCTATAGCGGTTTACCGTGGTTTTATTTTAGATCATCAAAACCATTTTACGACTTTAAATGTTTTAATTTTACTTCATTCCTTCAACCTCAATTTTTCCTCGTTAGGGGTTGAATTTTCCTAAATACTTTTTTACTTACAAAAATCATAATAGAAGTGAAGCTCTAAGTTAATGTTACTTTCTCGTTTTCTTTATTGTATAGACTGATGTTCAACTGTCTAAATGTTGCGTAGTGATTAGTCATTAGTTTTTAAAATTTAAATGGAAGCATCAACCGTAGTCTTTTCTAAATAAAAATAATACGGAATTTTTGATAAAATGCTTTCATCTGGTGTTTTCTCTCGAAGGAGAATTATGGGGACGTTTAATTTTAAAAGTTAACATATGGCGATACTGGGGAAAGTTCAATTCGTATCGAACGAATCAAAGTTTTTCTTCACGTGCCTATGGATAAATATGACGGGAGTGATCACGATTGCAGTTAGCGCTGTCTGAGGAAATCTCCAGGCTAATCCGAGCAGCTCTGCGCCAGTGTTTGGAGGAACATTTATCTCCTGGAATTTCACCGCTCGCGTCTCGCACATTATTGGTACCATTCGTCAACAGAGCGATTGAGTAATGGCGCGCCAAGACAGCTGCACCAATCTGTCGGTATTTTGTCCGGGAGACATATAGCAGGGCCAAATTACGTAGGCGTGTAGGGTTGCGGCTCGTGTGTGCTCATTCGCATAGGTCATTGTCATAATACCTCGCTCGTGTTAGATTGCATCAACGTATTTTTTTACTATTCGGCTAAATAGAAGCAAGAGCGTCAAAGCGTGACCCAACATCGATGACTACAAATAGAAAATTATTGTGACTGTTATTTATATCGGCGAATCTAATTGGTACAGCTTCATGGTATTAATGTTAACTGTCTCCGGAAGAGATATCAAGAAGAATAACACGACGGAATAGATTTGATTGATCACGATTTCAGTTAAATGAGGAATTAATAGTTTAAATTATGATTTTCTTTACGATCATCAAACATCAAATTTTATACAGTACTAGAGGCTACTTCACTCGCGTGACTCTTGGTTTATTGCAGAAAACTACAGAGTTATTATCTCGTGGTCTATTACTAGGGACTCTATGTTACGGCATTATTCGTGTAGGCCATTTTTACTATAAACTTCCAAGACAATTGAGAACAGAATTGTGTACAGTCTTTGAGATGAATTTTATGGGTTTGCAGGTCTTTGAAAATCTTGAGCAAGAACCGTAGTGACGTATAACAGAAACGTCAGATCAAAGTGAAACTGTTGCAGTGTACGACGAACGCAACTCAGTGACGTCATCTCACGCTATTAGAACTGGGCTCACGTACACGCCTAGCAGTTCCTGCGTATATTATTTTACTTTTTCCCTTTTTTATTCAACCATAGTAGTAGTTTTCTTTTCTTTTAGCGACGCCTCGCGGTGTCACGAATGCTCGAAAAAACGACGTTCTCTATCCGGATTCTTCAACGCAATAAACAGTATCACACGCTTCGCCATAAGTAAATACAGTAATCAACTGTACTCACAAACCATCATCCGCTTTATTTACCACAACTTATTTTTTCTCCCTTTTTCTTTATTTTACTGTTGCTAGTTTTTTAGAGTGACAATTTATACGTCATGTTTTTCATTACCTTGATTAATAGTAGAGATAATTTCCTTTGATATTATGGCACACAGCAGTATTTTGTATTACGTTTTTTATTCGTTTACCCTGAAAAGTAAATAGATAAATATAATGCTTCAGTATTTTTAAAAAACCTCCTTGTTATACAGTCACCTTTATTATAAACAATGTCAATATTTTTGACACTATTGAATTCGTTGCTGTAGATTTCGGCTTAACATTAAATGTATTTAAAATTCTGATTTGTTTCTCACTGTACAAGTTAAAATAAACTATCAGACCATTGATTATGATAATATAAAAGTTCTTAATGTCATGGAAAATACGAAGAAAGGAAAATTTGGAACCCTTATTATTTATTTAAAAACTGAAACAAAGCCTTCAATTAAATAAAAGAAATATATGATACTGGTAACTATTATATTTAAATTTGTTAGTATAATATAACTACATAAAGCAACTCCTTAAATTGTCCTTAAGTCGTAAGTTTTGTTTACTTGCCATATTTAATTGTCTAATCTGAGTTTTTAATTCTGTCAAATAATAAATTTGCCGTTTAAACATGTTTCGAATGAAATATTTGAAACCTTCAGAAACTATCAGATTTTCGTCGTAAGATTTACAGAAACTTATTTTATTTGTATTACCTCAAATAAACCGAGAAAATGATTAAGTGAAAAGTGTCACTTTACTGATAAGATAGTGATATTTTGTATGACTTTTGAAGTATCCGTCGTTTAAGCCTGAGCAACAACAATTGTTGCTGGTAGTCTATACTCTGGAATGAAAACTTTTATTTCATAAATTTTCTGTGAATTAAATTTCTGTTATGATTCATGGCCGCTTCTTCAACAATATCTGACCTACTATATGTAGATGTTTCTGTATTTACGTCTTCTGGTCTTCCAGAAATCCGCTCCCAAAGTACAGAGCATGTTATCTTTATGTTACAAGTCCACAAATTGCAACTGAAGCTGTTCATTCCAGAAGAATCGATGTGAACAATCTCGCTCCATACAAAAGTCCCAATATAACCACGCGAAAAACTTTATTCGCGCAAAAGCTGAGATCGCTGTCTTTCTATGGTCTGGGCTCAACCAAGAAAATCCGGAACATCCACGTCTGTATAACTGGACAAGTTCTCTGCTGATTCTCTGAAAGATACGTCCTGAAGAAGAACAATTTTACAGTTGGAAATGTAGATTTTTATTATTCCTTCTTTTATTTTCTCGGTATGTTATTTTCACCTCAACATATTCCTAATAACATTCAAAATTTTATATTAGTTTCCCTTGGCGTCATCTACTCATTACTATATAATTTTAATTTATATTTGTGCAAGGCGGTTGATAGAAACCCAATGGAAAAACATTTTATCTGAATAAACATGAAACTAAGTCTGAAGCAGACTACGTGCGTGCGTAATGCCTTGTTTTTAAATTATAACATAAATGAAATAACAACGTGTTGCCATATTTAATAAAAAGAGTATCAAATGAATAAATTGTTGAGTGTTGTTTGAACAACAGTTTCATGCGTTTCACGTATATAAAACTGGAGAAGTGCGCCATCCTGCAAATATGAGTGTGCTTGATTGGAGGGTACGGTTGTCCAATGATACGTCACGATAGTACATTTACGCGACTTTCTGAAGATATATATTTCAACGATGATAAAACATATATAGATGTAATGTAACATATATGATTTGCCAACTGATACTTCTGATGTTGAGTGGATCTGAATAAAAATGTGTTACATTTCTCGTATGGATTACCATATATATATATATATATATATATTTAGTGAAATTGTCATTATGATTTAATTATTATTGCAATAATTATTTTACAATTAATTGGCTCAGATTCTTTAAATTCATAAGTTCAGAAGAACACATTTATTAACACAAAATTAAACAAATACAAATAATTTAATTGTTCCAAATTGAGAAGTGAATTACAAACAAAATTGAAGAAGGTTCTGTCTCAGTTAAAAGTCGGTAGACATGAAAACACTTTTTCATCAGAGGGTTAAGTGGGGGTGCTGTAAATATCTCCAGAAATTACAGGCTGAACTCTACCGCAATAAAAACCTGATGATTTGACCTCACTGCATATAAATAAATTGGCACTATCTTACTTTTACTGTTCTCTGTACGGCGAACTGTAAGAAGGTCAGATCTCCACAGCTGTTCAGGAACTCTCTTGTGATAGCGTGTTTCTTGACAATTAGAATTTTCGCTCCAATTCAGCTGATTTTCACTTCCGATTATTAACTCGCGTTTTTATAACTATAATTAAACCGCAGAATTCTACAATACCTAAAACACACAAAACCAATAAACAAATTGAATTCATTTCATTACAATATTTTTTCATTACAAAATATTGGAATTAAGTGGTGAGACTTATTAATTAATTAAAAATTTCGAATTTATTTAATATATACAAATTTGTAACGAAAATTGAGCAACGTTATTATAAGATGAAGCCCAATAAAAAGAAAAATCTGCAATGATTTAGGTTTAGCTTAAATACAATATTTCAATATTATAAAAGTAGTCATGTATCTAAATCGAGTTTATAGTTTCTGAAAAATCTGTCTCTTCCATTCTATTGTGTTGAATCAAATTATTTCCGCTACGTACCGAATCCAAACCGAAGTTAATTTTTAATTTTGTTTTCTGTTTCTAGAATCCAGGCGGTCGAACCTCACGTTGATTAGTTAAAACGGCTTTATTAATAACTATGAGAACATGTGAAATAGGTTGACTGCTCTGGGAGTTTCATTAGAAGCGCGGGTATTTACACTGCCTTCGTAATATACGTCTTAATAACGGTACATAGGACCGCAAGTCAGATCCTCTACGGAGGCGATATATAAGTAGCACACGCTCGCCTTTCTTCCTTATGAAACTTAATTAGTCCTGCTTTATTAGGTTCTTTTTTCATTTCCATTTTTGTTACCGTATTAATGACATGAAAAACTGTAATATGATATCGCACGTTACAAGACATATCGATAGAGTTACGTTATTCAGAGGATATTTATTTCATAGATTAAAATAGATTAACGTTTACTTAAACAATTCTTACTCAACTTTTGAAAATGTATTTCGTAATATGGTGAATAAAAGAAGGAAAATTGAACGCTTGCTAATGTGTATACAAAAATGGGTCACAAATTATTATTTAGCTCCGTAGAAATAATTTTTTCTTCGGTAGCAAACCTGTATTAGTTTCACTCGAGAGGTCGCTTGTTTCGCAGAGGAGCCCCTTGCGATCGGACAGTCGTCAACCCGCAGTACTTGTAATTTTCTGCCAATGTAATAGATGCTGGTGGCAGTGCGAGATTCAAATATAAATACAATTGTGAAATCAAATAAGTAATACAGTGTTGAAATATAAAGATATTCTTCAAATTACCCTCCTTTTTCTCCACTTCCAAATACTTCATTATCATCAGAAAAACCAATGCACCCTGTTTATGATTATCATTTATTTTTTAGAAGAAACTATACAGTTATCTTCACTAATCTATTTTGGTTATTTGTAAACTTATTGTTTCTGGAAGATTACAGTGAAACAATTTAGTGTAAACCGATTTCGCAATTTGAATTCATCCGAAACCCTTTTAATCTTTCCATATACGAATAATCGTTAGAAAAAAGTGTAATTTAAGAAGGGATTTTAATTTATCGATCATTGCTATGTATCGGAATCAGTAAAGGCCCGATTATTGATCCCTGAGGCACCCCTTTTGTCATCTTTTGTTGTCTACCACGCTTTACCCTTTGATTTCACCAATTCAGAACTTACTTCACCGAAAGCACTACTCGCCTCTGTCAATATATGCCATGTGGAACGACGTTAAACGCTTTGGTGGCATAAATGATGGTTTCACAAACTTTACAAGATTCTCTTTAATTTTTGTACGAATCAGATAATTATTGTTACGTTTCGGTGAAAACGCTAATTCTCAGAAGAGTAGAATTTATGCGACGGTGAGATAAGAACCGACAGGATATGTAACAGACATTGCCAGAACTATAACTCGCAATAAATTCTATCTGAAAACATTTGATTTGTGTGGTGTCATTTTAAGACAATACGACTCAAGTAGAACATGTAATTGTGTTTAAGACTATAAGAAAGAATATAATAGTGGTAGCTAGTGATGGACGTTGTTTCGAGGGAAATTTCAGTGAGATTTGTAAGATAAGTACGATATAAATAATAGCACCCGTGAATCTTCGAAGTTGGAATTACCATCCGCGAAAAGTATTTCCATTATTAAATATATGAAGCAAATTAAATTCTTTATCTGGAACAGGCAAAAGCTTCAAGATGCTTCACAAGTCTTAAACAAGAAGAAGATGTAAATTGAGCAAATATAATTTAATTAATAAGAAAGATAGCCAATTAAGACAAAAAAGTGATACTGCAAATACCACACAACGTTTCTGGGATCCTTGTCACTTTTGTTTCTAAATTGGCTATCTTTCTTATTCATTATTTTCAATCAGACGTAAATTTTTCATTTATAAAATCTTTAATTTCTAGAAATAGTTTGTAATATTTAAATGCTCATAATATCCGTCGGAAAATAAAATATTTAAAAGATGGGAACAAAAATTGGAAATAGTTTCACATAGTGAGTGGAATAGGAGGTTTTGAGAAACGAACATAAATATTTCATACTAACATAAATTAATTTTTCAATTATATTCTACACACTGAAATAAAATTGTGTATCCTTGTTCAAGTAATAGTAACTTAAAAGATAAATGTGGGTTAACGCGTCATAATGAGTAATAAAATAGTAGCCTAGTAGTCAGACTAATTTAATTATTCAATTAAATACGTAATGTAACATGTAACATGTATACACGTGAAGAGGTCCCAATCAGGGACGAAACGTCGTGTTAATTTATTATGTTTTAAATTTAATAATTAAATTTTTCTGACTACCATTTAATTTAAATATTAAATCAGATAATTACAATTGTTAATAATTTAACATTTCCTTTATTACTGAACGTGTCTCAGGAGGACGGTGATTGGTCTCTATTTGCAGTAATACCAATAAATCGTCGTCCATAATCGGTTAGTGGGGTTCTCTTGGCAACAATCACGAATTTGCGGGGACAGTGGGCCGGTGGCATAACCTCTGTCATATTGACAAAACGTCGGTTGATTTATCTCGAGGTTGTTACACAGATGTAACGGAAGGTATTGCGACTCGATTACTAGTAGTTACAGTCAAATATTCGTTATCATTGCACACATTAGCAATGACTCAACTACAGAATAACTGAACTCGGGTCGAAATTTATTCATAATTTTTTAGCACATAAATTAAAAAAATCTATTTTTGACAATGTGAAAGCTATCAGAAATAATTAAAATTAGAAATTTGTAGGCGATAAATACATCCTTGTTACGTTAATAATGAAAATAGTTACTGGATAATAAAACCTCTAGTACCTTATTAAGATTTATATATATATATATATATATATATATATATATATATAATTGATATTTTATTCCTACAATATAATTATTATAATTTCTCATGTAAAATATTTAATTAATTAAATACTACTCATACTTCATGCTAACTATTTACACTATTTTATTAAGATTCCATGTTTATGTAGGAATAGAATTACTTTCAAAAAATCTCATTTACAGAGTAGAAAGATTGACTGGAAGTTAAATTCTGAAAGCAACTTTAGTGTTTCTTAATTATTGAATTGTTATCAGGAAATTTGTTTAAGATGATTACGTCTACTTCTCAGTAGGTGTCCCAGAACGCTTCCTGAGATATCGCGTCGGATGACGCGTTGTCATGAATCTAACTTAAATGTTTCTCCTTAATTTATATTTATTAGATGAATTTGTTCAGAATGATAAATTTAACATTGCTGTTACATCCGAGTACAATTTCGGTACGGAAGCATTCATTATCGAAGGCAAGGAAGGCCCGTAATGGAATGTCTTTTTTAATAAATGGCGATGAAGCAGGCCTCTATTTCAGGGGGGGAAATTGAGGTGGTAAAGAACAAAGTTTTCATATTAGATGTCAGGGCATATTGATGCCATCTGAAACAAGTTAGTGACAAAGTTTATTATTAACAACCAAATACATGAGCTTAGTTGTCAGATTTATCGCCATGGTTAGATTTTATTTACTTCGATACTTTTAGGTAATGGCGCTCATGCAACAGACATGTAAAACGTGGTGCATAATATCGATGAGTTTTGATCATCTGGTCTTTTAATATTTCTATACCTTAAATTTCCGGCAGTGCATTGAAAATTTTCGTAAAATATTTGTGTGCTATTACCTACGAAACAGAAAATTTGTTTGTCCAAAATATTATTTTGAATTTCATACTTATGCATATTAGCAAATGCTATCGTATCGGTAAGTTGTAAATTTCGCAATACTGCTTACGGATAATAAAGGGCGAAATATTTAATGTTGCAACTTAAACGTTAATCATATTTTGTTTAATAAAATAAACATAATAATGTGACACTTTCGTCAGAAATTAATTAATAATTAACGGTATATTGGTATATTTACTTATCGCAACTTAGATGTAATTTCTTTTAAAAATATTATTTGCAAGAACTTTTCATACCAAATAATACTCTTTTAATAGTATTTTTTTAATAGCCATTTACGACAGTTTCTTTAGATTTAGACATAATTTTAACTGTTAAAGGAAATTTATTCTCGGTAAACAGTTCTCGGTTCTCACACGGGTATAATATATTTAAACGCAACGTTTCGACGACTGGAAGCTCTAGATACTTCGCCTAGAAGATGACGACCGAGCTTTCAGTTGTCGAAACGTTGCGTTCAAATATATTACACCCGTGTGAGAACCGAGAACTGTTTATCGAACAATTACACCGGAAAAGACTTCAATCTTTGAAATTTATTCTGTTTCTTACATTTACAAAATTATATTATTATGTTTTATTTGTGCAACGTAACGTTACAAATCCGAATATTTTGATTTACTTACTTTTAATTTGTTTTTGTCTTTACTCGTGGAGATAGAATCTCAATCCAGATATTCTTGTATTATTCTCTAGTAGATTACGCAAGTTCGCTTTATTGAAATAGACAGAAAGTCAATAAGTAATGCCTCCTATTTTATTATCTTTCATTTATCAAGACATTGTATGCAACTTATACAGCATAAATCCACAACATTAATGATTAAATTTTCACTTTTTAATATAGTCTGTCATTATCCACAGTTTTCGTTCACCCTTTAATAAGGTAATGTGTTCCACTGCGGCAAAAAGCGTGGTCTTGCTTTCTAAGCCATCGACGCAAGGACGTTTTCACGGTCTCCTTATCTTTCTCATCCTTCAGCTTCATTCCAGCGACGAATCCATCACCTAACATTGCTGACATCCAGTGTTGGATCACCATACATATTTTTCAGCCTTCTAATGAATGCGAATGGCCGTTTCACCTTCCGCATTTAAGAATTCAATCATAGAATAATAGAATTACTTATTGAGCCACCCTCGTACTATGAGAACGTTGTATAATTATTCTTTGACCTTGGGACACTATAACTAGGAAGCAATTCATTAAAATTGTCATTATACTACCAATTAATCAGCGTATGTGATAAATATCTTCTGACCTTTCCAAGAAAAACAACAACAAAATAATCGATTAATAATTTGAAATTCGTTTTGTTAAAACTAAGTTGGTTCATTTTTAAGCTACCATATAGCATAAACAAAATGTGATTTTATACACTTGAAATGTCAAATAAATCAAGTACAGAGAACGATGATTGTCTTTCGAACTTTAGTCTCTAGAGAAGCTAATTTTTTGCAATTGTACTTCTAGATTAAGGACGAAACTACGTGAAATTTAACTTTTTGTAAAAAAATTAAATCCGATAAATTTTTACTTTTATTTTATTTTGGGTGAAATCCAATATTAGGCCTAATCCAAATATTTCGTTATCGGTTAAACAGAAATTAGCATGCTACTTTGTGGTTACAGGAACTTAGGTCCTTTTTATCACTGTTTATGTGGGATATAATTATGCTCCAGTACATTTTGAATTTATAATTGAATGTATATCAGATTTACATATATAGTTTTTGCATCCAATGGATGTCTTTAAAAATGATTAATTAAAATATTTTTATGTTTTTGTTTGTGTGCTAATGAGGATGTGATATTTAGCATACTTACGTTCTATTCTTGAATCTGCTGCTAATTCAGCCATCTAGTTCGGTAGCTTCGACTTAATGGTAATATAACCAGGGAAAAGGATAAAAGTATGATCACTATTAATATTCACGAGAGCTTAAAACAATGTTCTGTTACTGGGTTAAAGGCTTTAAAAGCGCGGGAGGCAAACTTCATACACAAACGATCAAAATATCACGCGTAGCTCGCCGCTAAACTTTTACGAGCGTCATTAAGGAATTAAAGGCTCGAACCTCGCTTAATATTTCACCTGGTTCGGCTCTCTTCGCCCTCATCATAATAATGACTGCGGCTTTTAACCACTCCGCCAGGATTACTGATCATCGAAAAGTCCCTCATGTTAGATTCCCTTCATAATGTGCGCTTAGTGTATTAACGCGCCTTCCCACATTGGTCCCAGGCGGAGCGCTGATGAACCCATTATGTAATGATACTGAAACAAATTTTCACTCAGTCTAACCTGCACAGACGAACGAGAATTTTGACTTCACTAGTTTTATTAACAGGTAATGAATTAATATTCATATAGCATAAACTGTATGTGACGGCGATTTGAAATATCAGTGAAAACTTTTTTTTTATTGGAAAACGGACCTTTAAGTATGAACATATTCATCCTTTCGTAAATCTAAAAAAAAGCGTTGGACGAAATCGCTTTTCCGTTGATGAGACACTTTTGGATGAGTACAAGAATTTCAACTGCGTCGATGGTGTGATCGTGAACCTCCTCAACAACGGCGCCTGTGACTGTTTCGATAAATTTGAAATCATTTCGCAAGGCCAATAATCTTATACATTTTTCAGTGATTAATCAAGCCAAGACAATTATTGAGAAGAAGTAATTAATAGCACATTGATACTCACAAAGATTTTCCAGCTAAAAAATGAAGAAACAGATAACAATTGGCAGATATATTATGTTTTAATTGACCTCATTATTTTATAAACTAATTAATCGATAATTGTAGACAAATAAGAAACTGGCCACAACGTAACAAATTTTATTTTAGGATCAAAAAGAAATTTTAAAAATTATTTAGTAGTACCATGAATTAGGAATAAATGAGTCGAAAGTCACGGAGAAGTGCGAACTAGTCACAACGGGATAAATTTTATTCTTTGCGCATTTTTTTTTAAAAAATATATTTATTAATACCAGGATTGAGATTTGGTATCCGAAAAATTATATGAAAAAAATTGATCATATTTCCTTAGTAATTCACAGACACATTTATTTCTGAATGGAACAATTAGTCAAAAAACAAATTTTAGAAGTTAGAGCCAATGTTTTTATAAAAAAAATTAGCAGTAGAATATCTGAGATTCAGAACTGGTAACCGAAAAAATCCATGTGTGGACCGAGTAAACCTGTTGATCAGCCATAAGTATTCTTTACGTGTGACCGCGCCACTCGATAACTCTCCGGTGTGTTGAAAGATTTATCGCAGCTGAGTCTTTCACTATTTCTTGTGATTTAGAGCAAAAATATGTTTTCCTGTTGCGATGCGGTGTTAAAAAATCCTGATATGAGGTCAGATCGGTGTACATTGAATTAAAACATGTCCATCAAACTACTTCATCGCCATTTTACCTTACTGTTTTTCCTTTGTTTATACTAAAATGATGCATTGAATAACGTTAATAGGGGGGGGGGGGGCGGGGGTGGAAACTAGGCCGTTCAGCAATTAGCGTGTGCAAAGGACATGATTAGCCAGATTCATTTCCATAACAACATAACCTTTTATTTCACACGTAGTGTTACTAGTACTGGCGTTTTCATCTTTTTGGGCAAAAATGACCTTAATTTCTTCTGCATGTTAACTGATTACAGGAATGAATTTTTCTAATATTATCCGCATATTTGTTGCATTAAAAATAAGAAAATAATGACTTTTGATTGTTTATTGTTCTACATGTATTTGACAAATTGGTTTATATTTTGCCTACAATTATTACATCACTCTTCGTCCTATTTTTTTTTTTGCAAAATAAATTTTAACAATTTTTTATCTAAACTGTTATGAGGCTGTTACGATTTAGTACGAAACCTCAATATGAACAGTCGCTACTTAATTTAGTGAATTTTAAAAGTATATTTTTTAAAATTATTTGTATATTTAGGATTTTGAAATTATTTAGAAGCGTTTTAATTAAAAAATAAAGACACAATGGAATAATGTAAAACTATCAGAAAGTACAGTATATATATATATATATATATATATATATATATATATATATATATAATTTTATTCTATACTTACTTCTTGAGAATTATTTATAATATGTTGTATTTTCTGACTATTTTCACATTATTCCATTGTATCTTTATTTTTTACTGAAGATGCTACTAAATAATTTTCAAGAGCTGAATATATATATAACAATAACATTTTTAACTACTATTACAAACTATCCCTTTCATAATAAACTTTAAGTTGCTAGGGATGACATGGAAAAATAAATAGATTCTGACTAACAGAGCTTCGATAATTACAGACGAGTACATGTACAATTCACTAAAATTTGGAAAACAATTTATATTCAAAACGATGATAATATACAGCATATAGTGTTTTGTAATTATTAACAACATAAAAAAGAATATATAAATTTTAAAAAGTACAAATACATAACAGGTATAAAATGACACTACCCTTACAATTTCTAAAAAACCCAAATATGTCGGACACTTTTAAGAACTATTTTGAACTACTTACATATACAATAATTAATCAAATTCTGATGGCTCTAAATTAAATACTACTATCTTAATTTAAAACTAGATACAGATCAATAAATATATAACGCCAAAATATTAAATATTTTTTAAAATTATTACAAAAAAAATTTAAAATAGTATTAAAGACAAGAAACTTATGAAGGCTATATTCTAAACGTTGTCATATATCGTGTAAGCTATATTTATTGGAAACAAAACGCAAAAAAAATATTATAATATTGAATAAGATGTCATTAAAATGACACACAGAATAGAATACATACCAAAACTAAAGATGATTACAAATCATAATTAAAAACTAGATCTAGATCCATAAATAATCGAACAGTAAAAATATTAAATATTTTTCAAAACTTATTACATTCAAGAATTTAAAATAATATTTAAGCCAAGATTGGCAGCAAAGCGTGGGCAATTCGCTCTATATAAATTTATGTCAACTTCAATTTTTTTTATAATTGTAGCATCCATACATCTGAAGAGATCCCAATCGGGGACCAAACGTCGTGTTTAAAATTTGAATATTAAAACTTTTTTCTGACTAAAAGGCTGATATTTTTGTTATTTAATTTTAATATGAAGTCTGATAGTTATACTTTATTATTGACTCTGTTAATGAATTAAAATGTAAAGAAGGCGTATTCATTTGCAAATATTGTGCAGATATTTTAAACTCAATACAATGGGCCCCGAGTATCGATATTTTACGAAGGAGTTAAATCCGAAAACACGGAATGCTCTCATCCGTACTGGTTTACTTATTGGCTATTTCACACGTTGCACTAGAGAAAGCAACATGTTGTGTAGTTGACCAAAAAGTGACAATGCAACTTCATGAATCGAAAGCAGTGGAACGTAGCTTCTCATACAGCTAATGATTAACAGTTGAGCATTGATATTCATAGAATTTTACAAGTTACACATATTAGTGAATTGAGTCCTTATTTGTTTTGAAATGTTTTGAAATTATTTTAACTGGATAAACCGCCGATATATCTGACGTTGAGTGCATCTATATGCAAATTTATTGACTTTATTCATTCAATGTATTGACTGATACACGATGGACGTCGAAATATACATATGAAGCGAAATGAAAACCCAATAAAAGTTTATAAGTCAAATATTACTCTGACATACCTTAATAAAATAATAATTGCTCTTATATATATATATATATACTTGTTTGTATTGTAATTTATGAGAAAATATAATTTAACAATATTTATTGTATATTTAAAATAAATAACAGTCACAAGGACGATTTAAAAATTATTTAAAGTTTAATAGATTAAAGTAGATTACAACAAGTAGATTATGTCAATAATTTTGTAAAATTACTCTAATTATTTAATGGAGATTCTGAAATTTCAATCTACAGGCCACAATGGAGACGCAAATAGTTGATATGCAAAATAATTTATTTTATTTTATATATAAACATAATTTATTTTATATGGGAGCTTAAGAAAAACCATATTTTAGGATTTGTGACAGTTAATTTATGTAAATAACGATTTTTCAACTAGTGTGAATTTTATTTGTTTTGATACTTTAAATATTATATTGTACCCTTAGTAACGTTAAAGAATTTTTATTATTGATATTGGTCAATTGAAGGTCGAAAGTTCTCATATAAAATAAATTATTTTATATACCAGAGACAATTATAAGGTTATTTACTATAACTATCATCAACAAAAGATCAGTTCAATGTAATGCGAGAAGCAAATTCTTAAAAGTTCTGGTAAAATTGACCGCTCGCGTTTGCTATAGTTTCCTAATCATTTAAACAAAATGTCTGATATTTAGGAAAACGCCAGAGGTCAAGCCACCCTCTGCGACCTTTCTGTTTCAACACGAGGATTTTTTTGAAAAGTCATGCTCGAATTAGCAGCAAGGAAATAACGCATATTCAGCAACTGTGTGGTTTGTTATTGATAGCCGCGACAACTCCTCTGTGTGTAATTAAAATTTATTGTTATAATGCTCGCTTTTTTTGTTTAAAAAAAGGGAACAACATTATCTATTTACACTCCGTTTGACGTGAAAAGCAGCCGTGATTTTTTTTATCTGCAGGAATTGGTAAATCGCTTATCTAAGCGGTTGCATTTCACAAAACAATGAAGCACACTCCAGCGGCTTCATTCAATGCATCGTGACGTCGGGTGTCACCTATCATTTTCATTTTTACGCATTACCAAATATTTATATTATAACAAAAAATGTGAATTTATATACTTACAGTGCAAAAACTGAGGGCAAAACATTTTGTGAAATAGAATCGAGATATAAATTCGACGAGCGCCACGTAAGCGTATAAATATGCTCTGGTGCGTTGTTTATAACAAAGAAAACACTACAACTACTAAAATTAATATAAATTGATGGCATTGTACCACATTACGTTAATGTACATTGACGCTGTTACTAGTATTTACTGATACTAGTAATATTTATATTATAATTTAATTTCTATTCAGTTGTAGTTATTTATGTCAGATATAATATGGTATTTAAATTTTATATTATTATTTGTTAACTAAACGATACCTTTATAATCCGAACCACAATGCTACTGTAAATTTATACCCCTAGATTAACGTAAATATGGTCAATCGTTCAATGAAAATCTATAAAAATTCCTTTTTGCGAACGTCAAATTTAGAAGCACAGCGGGAAAAGTTTTAAGTGGTATTTTTAATATAACAAATCATTTCATTTACAGTTAAAATTTTCATTTTTCGATATATTTTCCTATCATAGATGATATCGAATTATAGTGGATAAGGACTTTTATTATAATTTAATAAATATAAAGTCTTGAAATCAAATGTAGTTGGTGCATAAGGTCAATTTTAACAGAATATTAAAAATATCTTACTCAAAGTTTGTAACAAAAATTTATTTTACTCTTTGTTAGTTGTAGATTCTAATACTGTTTTGAATATATTTTTTTCAAAGTTAAAGTTTTAACTGGAATGAGTTAAAGTTTAAAAATACATGTCTTTATAAGCTCACTATAATATTAATTAACCTGCAACGTTGATTATAAAATGTTTTTATTTTAAATTCGGGAGCCAGTAATAATTGTTGTTGACAAAAAGTTAAGTTTCCAATTGCAGAAACATGGTCATCTCAAACCCACTCCTCAGAACTTAATAGACTGTCACATGTAATTTTTTGTTTGTGACATTCCGTAGGTCTGAATGGAAATTTCAATCTCTTCAAGTCAAAAAGGGATAAATACTGTTTCATCCTCTCTATTTCCTATTAATATAGTCCCTTGAATTGAATTTTCCTGTTGCCTTCTAGAAGGTTCTTCAGTTACTATTTGGCTGAACATGTACTTGAACGACGTAAAGGCTGTAACCAAATATTTATTTATTTTCAAGCGCTCCCCAGTGGACGTAATTAAAAGGAACCTCGACTGCTGTGTAGAACTCGGACAAAATTTGCGGGAGAATGTTTTTGTGGATCATATTTACAGAAATTATTTTGGTCATGTAAACCTATAATGATTAAGAGCCAAGATTATTTATACATTGTTAATGTATATTCATATTAATTTGGATAGTAAGTATCTTCCTGTGAGGCTAACGAAAAAAAATGTAAGAACTTATCCCCATATTCACGATTGTTGACGTCGGATTTGAGCTGCTTGTTGGTTGTAGTGGTGCCGCTTAGCCTTCCTGCACACAGCTCCACGCAGTTGTAGATTCCAAAAATACAGTGGTGAGCCACACAACAAACAGCATTGTCCGTAGTGGGCAACAGCCGAGCTGTTACAATGCTCTTGGCGGTCGTGACTCTGCCAGCCAACAATAAACATTTATCCCTCTCGCCAATCAATAATCCACAATCCTTCACGGACCAGCTATCAGCAGCGCGTTCATCGTCATAAATTACAATAAAACGGCTTTACAGTCGCTACATTAAATAAATTTGGAAAAATAATTGTCACATTAATTCTGGAATAAAATTCTTCGTCGTTTCAGTTCTCAGGACATTACCAGGTGTGTATTAGATTTCCGTAGAAATTAAAAACAAATATTTGGATGTGTAACGAGTCGAATAGTAGAATTTTTGGGTGCAGAATATTTAGAATATTTGGAAGTTACACTCCGTGAAAATTTAATACAGGGAAATGGTAATTTAGATAATGAAGAAAAAGTTCTCCGAAGATTAAACTCATTTAGAGACACCTTCTGAGAACTGATTTAAGGATTGAGGTCGTAAGCAAAGGCCACATGAATAAACCTTGGATGTTATACGAAATTGTGTTGAAAGGCAATGTGGATGTGTTCATTATGAGAGGAACAGAATTCGATTGGGATCACATTCTCTGAAATTACATTAAAGGGTTTTTGTACGTTACACAAAGCTACACTAGGAATTTCTGCATGTATTGAAATTGAAAATTGTGTAGGGATTTCTACGTATTTATCAATAGGCCGCTGCGTTTGTAAATTCAAACGGTAGATGCAACAAACAGATATGAGGAACTATGCGAACAGCTATTCCGTAAAAACGTATTTGAGACTAAAATTTTGGAAAAATCATCTACTTTTAATAGTAACGAAGTAAGGTTTATTTAAACTACTTGGAATACCTATATTTGAATCAGAATTCGAGTTTTACTTTTTTTAAATTACTAGCGCCTTCGGAAGGATTTGTAAGATGAAAATAGTAATTGACCCCTAATACAGTCCAATCATGATATTAATTTATATAATCATTTTTAATATTAATATACATATAAAAGTTTTAATTCGAAACATTTAATTATCTTTTAATTAAATATTACAATCCTGAATGTTGGTTTATCTCACATCGACATGTTTTCCTTATGACAGTCGACAAGGACGCTGTCTAGAAACCGTGATATATGGATATTGGTTTAATAGTATCTTGTGTGTAACACCTGTGTAATGGCCATGTGTTACAGAGACACGCGAGTCCCAACTGGACGGTATGCAAACTATTACGGTCAGATTGATGATTTGCATTAAAAACGTATTCAGCTCAAAACGAAATTGTTGGTACCTCGAGATAATGATTAAAAATCAAA